>CADDXX010000301.1:288977-402384 GCA_902810485.1 Alauda arvensis
CACCGGGCTCTCCCAGCCGCGGCGGCGGAGCAGCGGCAGCGCGGCGGGCGCGGACAGCGCGGCGGGTCCGCAGCCCCGCGAACGCGGCGGCTCCGTGAGCCGGCAGCGGCGGGACTCGGTCCGCAAGAACCGCCTGGGGGCGGGGCCTGGAGAGGTGGGGCCGGGGGGCGACACGGGGGAGCAGCGGGGAGGGACGGGGACAGGGACACTGGCACAGCGCGGGGGACCCTGAGATGGGCACGGCACGGGCACTGTGGGGACTGCACGGCGGGGTGAGGATTTGTACAGCCTGGGCACTCTGGGGACAACACAGTGGCGTGGTGACATGGGCGCAGCACGGTGGGGACACGGGGCGGTGGTGACTTGTCCGGCATGGCCGGTTTGGGGACAGCACGGAGGGACACGGTGGGGTGACAATTGGGCAGCATGGCCGACTTGGGAACAGCACTGTGGGGTGATGGCATGGGCACAGCGCGGCTGGTTTGGGGACAGCTCRGTGGGACAGTGATGTGGGCTCAGCAGGTTGGGCTGAAGGATGGGACAAGCTGAACTCCAGGAGGTTTAGGGTGAGGTGACATCTGCCTGGTGGGGCAGGACATGGGATGGGGCTGTGGCAGATGCTGAGGTTCCCAAATTTGGGACCTTGGATGGGAAGGAAGGGAAGGCACCTGGTGACAGAGGGTGAGGAAAAGGGGACAGCAGGACACATGGAGGGACCAGCGTGTGAGGTTGTGGGGCTGGACTGGWRACTGTGACAGCAAAGTAATGGAGAGCAAAGGGAATAGTTTAAATTTTGGGGGGGAAGAACCTGACAGATTTGGCAGGGGCTGGACACAGATCAAACGAGGCTTTTTTAGGGAGAAAAAAAAATCCCTAGAACCACGTTTGTAAATGTCCTACTGGAAACAGCAAAATGGATGGCAGCCTTCATTTTGGGAGCAGCAGGAGCTGCTGTGCAGGTGCCGTGGCTGTCCCTGACTTCAGCCATATTTGAGGAATAACCAAGWGATTATTCCTTGGCTTCTGCTGGAGTCCTTCCTCCGGGAAGGAAATTGCCATACCCTGAAAATAAAACAGCCTCGGTGTAATTCCTTGGTGCCTGCACAGCTTTTAAAAAGATGTGAGCAAGGAATCTGGGCTGAAAACAGGGATCAGGATTCTGCTGCATTTCGGCTGTGACTGGCAGTGCTGAGACACCATATTTATGGAAGTTTTAAGAGTGTTCCTGCTCTTTTTTTTTTTTTTTAAATTTTCATCGTCCTTTCCTTTCCCCCTTGCTTTATTTAATTTTTTTAATTGCATCATTTCCTTCTTGCTTTAAAACAAAACACAAAGCTGATACTCTTTTCAGGAGAAACAAATGGATTTAGTCAGAAAGAATGTCCTAGAATTCAGTGCTCATTCTTGTTCAGCCAGAAGAGACCTATTTTCAAGAGAACTTACTCTGTTGCAGCCTGAATTTACAAAGCTGCAGTTCCCATATCCCCATACTAAGTTCAGCATTGCCATAATTTAGAGTGGATTACTGTTTTTCCTTTAAGAATACACAGTGACATGTAAAGATGGAAGAAAATGTCAAGTATGAAATGGAACAATCTCACTATGTGATTGCAAGAAATGTCTGCAGCAGGGCAAAATATTGAAGACTGGAGAAAGGGGAGGACGAACAAATAGAGTTCTGTGCTAAATTCTGCTGGCAAAGACAATGAAACATAAATGAGTGAARTATTATTTAATGCCACAGTCTGCTTCAGACACCTCTCTAGTTTCCTTCCTACCCCCAGCTAGGAGAATTCTCCTGAGACCAACTTCAGTGCTGTATTCCCTAAAACTGCTTTTGGGTTCTTGATTAAGGAGAGTTCTAAAGTTTCTGAAATTATGCAATAATKGCTTTTCCTTTGCTGTTGGACTTGGATGGGATGGGAGCAAGTRAAGGGGTGAAGCAAATGTTTCAGTATCTCCCTACTGATGTGCTTGCACTTCTGCATTTGTAGGTTGGTCTTTGCACACCAGCCTCAAGTTAACTGTTTTGGTTGGTTCTCTGTGACAACGTTGGCTTTTCACCACTAAAGCATCCAGGAACAAAGAAGAGTGATGAAGGGCTTAGCAAAAAATCCCAACAAATCTTACAGCTTTCTTGTTCAGTGGTTTTTAGGTGAACAGTCCCAGATGTCCCAAGTGACCCTCTGGGATTTGGCCATGGCTGTACTCAACATCTGTATGGTGCACAGAGATGTCAGCTGTCTCAGCTGCTATTTTAAATACTGCTGCCTCTGTCTGCACATCTGCCTTTGAGAAAATGCTTCTGGGCTCTCTACTACTGTGCTCACTTGCCTTACTCTGCATTAAGTATCGTTTATTGTTTCCAGCTCTTATTTTAAAGTTTTTCAGACTGACTCTGATTTCCTTCCAGAGCACTGATTTCTTTCCCAGGTCCCACGTGCAAATGAATCACCCCAAGTTCACATATCTATTTCTGTCATTTATTGTTGGACAATGTTCTAGAAGCCTCTGTTCTTTGATCATATCCAAAAAAKGTGGAAGAATAATTTATTGGTTGTAGTTGCAGGTCCTCAATTTATTTTTTTTTCCAAGTATGGCTTTTTTTTAAAATGTGCATTATCTATTTCAGTGTGTGATATGGATACAGAGCTGTGATTGGCATGGAGGTTAAAGGCTGGAATGTTCTGGAAGGTTGCTTAGTAGTGTTCAGTGTTACCATTCCAATTTTGTTTCATATTTTACAGATGAAGTTAAGACAGTAATACTGAAGTGTTTTAACACTCACTCAGGAGACTTGTATCTCAGTTAGAACAGCTACGAGTTGTAATATTAAGCGAGAAGAATGCAGGGTTACTGTGATGTGGGGAATACTTTAAAATAAAAAAAAAAATAAATTCTGTGCCTGCTAGAATATTTTCCTTCCTGTAATATTTCACTGGAAAAATTAGTCTGCTCTGTAACTTCAATAAAGAAGTTGCATTGGAGCAAATACCCTCCCCCCCCCGCAACATTTCTATTTTGTTTTGGTACAGTAAGCAATAGGTTTTGCAGCTAGTAAAATATTTGTGAACTTTCAAGCACGGCTGTCTGAAGTGTTTTCATTTGGTTATGCTACAGCATATCTGCTTTATCTTATAATCACAGTRAATTCTTACCAACTAATTGTTATAGTCTCTTCTATTATTGCCCAAACAGGGTGTGGCCCTCAGCCAGAAAGGGGTGCAAGGCAACCTCGCTGTGTGGGCTAGCTTTATTCTTTTTTTGTTTTTMATGTTATCAAACTCTTCTTTTCCTAACTCTCCCTAATATTTGCTTAGTTTTACAAACTATGGGCACGTGCCAAAATTAATTCTGCTGYCACTCTCCAGCGGTGTTGATGGTGTTCTCCACAATGAAAAAAAAGCTTTTTTTGGGGGAACTCTGACAGAGTTTTCTTTTTCTTGTGTGCTTTTCGATTTTTTTTAAGGCTTTTTTCTGGCACATCAGGTTTTAGAGCAGAAATGGGTAGCTCTTTCAGGTATCAGTTACATTTTACCCTGTACAAGGAAGTGGTTGGACAATAGTAAGCTGGCAGTAAGTCACCAGAAGTCATTCACAAAAACTAACGTGAAAATYTGATTTTTCAGCTGGCAGAGAACATTATCTGGAGCTGAGCTKTTTTAAATAATTGCATTGTGGAAGAAACTCCTCTTATGCATTTCTTGTGAAATACAATGGGATCCTGTTCCACTCTTGATTGAGCAGTAAGGGAATACCAGCAAAAGCAGTGGCTGCTCACCAGCAGGCATCCATGCTCTGTGAATGCTCATGTCCATGAGAAAAGAGGTGTCCCAAAGAGCTGCTGGGAATGCATTTTGGTTATAACCAGATGCAGTTCAGGCACTCTCTCCTTTATTTGCCACRAAAAGGCTGTGCCAGGACACCTGGGATTCAACAACATGGACACCACCCTCACAACTGTCTGTGTCATCACCCCAGCGGTCACTGCAGCCTGTTCTGTGTCTGGCAGACTGAGAGAGGTGGGAAAAGCAGTGCCATGGGGAATTGTTCCAGCCCYTGGCCTCAGAAGGTGGCCTGGCTGMAGGAACCCAGGCCAGGGCTCCATGGAGCGATAGCCGCGCCTTTCRTCAGCACAAAATGCCAGCCTTGGATCTTCCCAAGGGACATCAATGGCCCCGTGCGGGGCTTGGGAAATGAACCACAGAGAGCAGGGAGGGAATCACATCGAGTGRAATAATCCCAGTGCCTGCTGGGAACTCCTAATAGGGACATAAAGAAGAAAGAGTTTGTGTGAGCTGTCGTGTGGAGGTGGCGATGTCTTATCTCTACATGCTAGCAATGGCTGGGGCATTTAGTGCTTGAGATTAAACAATTCCTGATGATTTACATGGTCACAAAACWGAGCTCATTTTATTTCTTCCTCTTACTTCTGTTTTCCTTTGTATTTTGGTATTTGAYTGTTGTTTTTTATTTATTTTTTTTAAAAGGAAATGTTTAGTGATTCACATCTGACTTCACGTAGAGATGTTTTAAACAGCCTCCAAAATTTGTAATGTTATGACTTCATTCAGACAGAAGTGAAGCTCTTGCAGAAAAGGCCTGGGGTATTTTCATTGCCATAATGATGTGAGGAGTACAGGAAGAATATACTCAGGGCTTTCAAACAATTATCTGTATTTTTTTCCAGCTTTCCTACTGTTCCTCATCTCCTCCTCCTACCTCCCCCAGTGATGCCACTGCAATTGTAGTGAGTTCTTTGTTTATAATAAAAATAGTGCAAAGAAACCCTTGATCTTTGCATTCCAAGAGTGTCAGCCCAACTTCCTGAGGTTATTTCTCAATCCTTGCAAATATTTTTCTAGGAGGTTTTTGAGCAGTTCAGTCCACTCAAGAATCTGAGGAGAGCATGATGGTGCTGCATGCTTAAATCTAGGAAACCTTAAATTTGTTAAAAATGGGTAAAAAGATGAAGAATATTTTCTGAGTAAGGATATGGGTGATTATGTATGTGTGTACATATATTAGGTATACTTGAACCTGTAAGATTAATTCATGGCTTCAAGGAGTTTTTATTTTATATGTGGCCTAACATGTTAAATAAGGAATAAAGTGAGATAGCATTGGCAAACAGAAAGCATTTTTTCATGCCTTGCTTTTCTAAAGCTTTATACTATAGTTTTTGGCACATGGTAATACCCTGCAGTTAGAGGTTTTTAAATGTGAGAACATATTTTTAATAACTTTTCCAGTGTCCTAAACATAGAATTTTGCCTTCTGACACTGCCTGTCAAAAGTTAGTTCTCTTCAGGTTTTGGATGAGATGCAATAGAGAAAAGTGAGGCTGAACTTCCATGGGTGTGGGAGGAAATCCTGGTTCCACTGCTGTGTCTATTGCCCACTCCCAGTTTTGCTCAGTATTTAAGTACATTGAGTCCATTATTGCAGGAAAGGTTTGCAGGACCAAGTGGTCCAGTTGGAAATTCAAAGGGCTASTGCATGTCTGCAAGGAGACAGTGTATGCCTTTTAATAGGAGGTTTTTAGCAATGTAAGGATTTATTCTTTTGCCTCCCCCATTTTTATGACTAGATGAAAAAAAAACCCAGGGAAAATAATTTCATAATTTTTTTTTTTCCTCTGGGAAAGAGAAAAAAGATACATGGTTTGAAATGAAATAAATAGTTGTTTTAAGATGATTGTTTTGGCTTGGAGAGTTTCTTACATAAAATGGGTTCTTGGCCACATTTTTGAAGGCAGTATTGGATATAAATTAATATTTCATTTTAGAAACCTGGAAATGGAACCAGTTTGGGCTTTTAATTCATGGTTTTTGAGCTCTGAGGCCATTATCTTGGTTCAGCTGATATTTGTGAAGTTGCCCTCAACTCCAGAGAGTATTGTGGCTAGGTCTGTGGGCTGCATGTCACCCCCTATGCCAGGCAATAGCCACTTGTCACAGCTGGGCTGCCAGAGGTGGCAGGGCTGCAGTGGGGATGGGCAGGTCCTGAGGGGTGGCCACAGCTTTGTGTCCTGGGAGTGAGAGCTGAGCTCCAGAACAGGCTGTGCTCTCTGTGACTGAGTGTGAATTACTTCCTRTGGCTCCTGTGGCTGTTGGGCTGTGTTGTTCCTCGGGGAATTGCTCCTGTGGCTCTGGGTTTTGTTCCCATCTTAACCTTTCCCTGCTCTTTGCTGCTGCAGGGATGAACTTCTGCTGCTCTGTCTGGGTGTGTCACTGCACTGATACTTAGAATGCACTTTTCCTGAATCCAAATCCTGCTTCAGGCTGGCACTTCTCTCTCCAAGACATTTAGAACTAGGTATTTCTAACTTAACACCTACATTCTTGAAGCTTTTATTATCTTCCAGTGCAGGGTGGCCTTCTGCCGTTCATCCTGCGCCCTTTAAATTTAGGAACAAATCCTCCCTTTTCCCCACATGAGATTTATTCCTTTTAATTTCCACTGAAATAAAATTTTCCTTGTTCCACATTGCAGGTTCTGCTTTTCCAGGGAGGAAGCTAGCACCATTTCTCTTATAAGGTAAGCTTGTTCATTCCTGTCAGCCTGCTCTGAATTTTACATGTAAGACACATCAGCTGGGGATAGGTAAATGTTAATTATAGAAGAGTGAGTAAAAAGCTGGGATAAGTTTCAACTTCCTCTTTCATCTGCGTGAAATGATTGAGGATCACTTCACATTAAAGAGGATAGATGTTATTTTAAAAATGTGAATTGCAGCCTTCATCTCACATGGATCACTTCCCACTGAGAGGAAGTGGCAGCAGCCACTTTGTAACGAAGACAAGAGCTGGCCAAGGCCAATTATTCATTGTGCAATATTGAAAGGAAAAAGAATGTTTTTGCATTAGTGGTTACATTGTGCAGCAACACTGAGAGGAGTTTGCAAAGTCTGTGGTGACTGCAGAKGGATGTTGCTGTATGATTGTTCTTATTGATTCCTAAAGTCACAGAAAGTACACTGAAATCTGTGAGATGCCTTGTCCATGATCCTTGTCTAAAAGATTGTACGGACTCCTTTTTGTTGAATGAGATTTTAGCACTATTTATCCTAAGAATCTTCTCCTGTTGGGCTGTGTTACTTGCTAATAGCCTTGTSTCAGAGAGTTGAATTCCCTGGAATTAACTGATGAACCAGAGAAAGCCCATTGCCATTATTTTGCATTCCACCATTGGCTGTCTCTTGATATTGACTGATTTAATTTCGAATGTTTAAAAGAAAGAATTTGCAATCTCCTTTGTTTCCCTTGTGGTCCCCCCCCATTTTTTTTATGGTTTGTTTGTTTGTTTGTTTGTTTGTTTGTTTTGCCTTAGAATGCTTAGCCCAACCCTCCTGAGATCACAAACACTTCTGCAATGCCTGCAAGTACTGTGAGCATGACAGCCATGAATGCAGAAAGTTGGTGGCTGTGGTAATAACCTGGTTTATTTTTGCAGTGAGCTCATTAGTACAGGATGTTAAGGGAAGTTGAGAGACTCAGTAATTTGATTAATAATATAAGGACCAAGCAACCCAAACAGCTGGGTTGGATATATTTTTTATACTTGAAGGATGTTCCAAGTTTATAAGACTTGGTGAAAGAAGAGAATGCAGGTTATTTCAGCTTTCGGTGATAGGGGAGAGAAAAGTATTCCATGCCTTACAAAAAAATAACTCAGATTTAGGAAAAATGTCTACTGAGATTAACAAAATYCATTTGGGATGGAAAAACTCGTGCCACTGCATGTATCTGAACCTTCTGCTCTRCTTTGGAATGTGCACCAGTTCTGAGAAGTGATTTTGTGCCAAGGCAAGTGGAATGCAGCTGTGGCACTGGAATACTGGGTGGGACTTCACAGCCAGCCTCCTCCTTGTCTGATGAGTGAGATCAAGGGTAGTTCAAGTTGTGTATGTAGAAAATTCCTCTGGGAGCACTCATGCAGGTGCCTAATGACCTATATGTACCTCATGTAGGTAGCTAAATGACACCAGCCTGATTTTCCTCATTAAAATAGCACAAGCTAATAAGGGAGGATGATAAGYTGGATGGAATTTTGGAGTGCATGTTGAAGATGTGGAATCTATGAGGCCCTTCTTCATGAAGCAACAGTTAGATGTGTTGTGGTGTCTTTCCAGCTCTCTGGATAGATGTGTGGTTTCCAAATTGTTAAAAACACTCCTTGTGGCAGGAGAACTCCTGATACACAGGCATTAAAATTCTAGCATCCTTCTTTGTATTCTACTTTGGATTTGATTCTTGTGACTGACCTAGCAAACAAACACGAGTGCTGGAACATTCACTGATAAGGCTGAAAAGAAGCTGCACAAATTAGCAAGAAACGTGGATTTCAAGTTTGTAGTCAAGGGAATCAGAATGGGAAATGCAATTTGGAATATAATCTTTCTTCAGAGGAAAAAAAAAAACAAACCCAGAAGCAAAGCATACAAATTCATTCTTCAAAAAGAGCTTGAGTTCTGTATGTTTAATGTTCACTAGGATTTGATTGCAAATTGCCAGTAAACCAAGTAACTTTAAAAACCTATTTGATGAATAAATTTAAATAATGAAGGCATTAGAGAATATCCTGATCCTTTAGATTACAGCTTCAAATGATAAAAAGGGTCWGCCCTATGTTCTGCAAGAACTGCTCTGGTTTGTTACTCTCTTGGTAATTAGTTTATGGAAATTTCAGTATTGGAACACAAACATTGCTTTCCAAAGGACAGATGAGCATTGTTAAACCCTAAAAATKATGTTCTCAAGCTTTCAGACTTTGTTCATTTGTTTTAACATTTGATGAGATTGCAGCATTATTTACCAGTGGTTGCCACCGATTTTTAAAGTTGGGATTTGCTTTCAAAATGCGACAGTTAACTTGGCTGTTTACTGAGCCAGGCACTGATCTAAAATAGTTGGGTTTCTCTCAGTATATTTCTGAGTCTGCAATTAAAAAKAATCACTTTATATATTCAGTTTTCTGCTTATACTCTTGATAGTTGCAAGAAATAAAGAAAAACCTGTAAAGTGCTCCRTGTTCTTACAACCCCAACCATTTGTTATTGGCATCCAGGAAGATTAAGTCCCAACAATTMCAGTGCTTTTAAATTTCTAGGAGCAGGGTGCACATCAGATGCTTTCTGCTTCYACAATGATGCAAAGCAGCCATATGCCTAGTTAACCATCTAATTAGGCTTTGCATCACTGAAGCARCAGAAAAGGCCCAGAGTGTTGATTGTTCAAATCTCCAACATTAATTCACCAGATTCACTTGTCAAGAATTAGAGAGGAGCCAAAATAAGAGGCCTGCTTTGAAGCAGTCTTGTTAGCAATCTCTGGTTTCCCCCAGTAATTTTTTTCTTTTATATTTTATAAAACACCACGGAAAAAAAGGCTTCTAGGATTCTGGCTTGAATGGTGGAAGCAATGTTTACAACATTCCTTCAAAACTTGAGTTTTTCACATTTCACTGCTATTTTGTTGGCAGGTAATAAGACAAATGCAAGTAATGAGCTGGTTTGATTTGCTTGTTGTTTAGAAACCCTTCCCGTGTGGAAATCCCACTGACAAGTCTTCCATGATATTGGCTGSTTCTGTTACTACCCTACCACTGAAATCCTAGAGGGACAGCCTGAATTAGCATAAGATCGCATAAAACTTTAGCTGATAAACTGTGAAAAATTGCCCCATGACAAAGAACTTATGCCTGTTTAGGAGGCAGAGAGCACTACAAGTGACAAATACCCAGATCAGTTGGAAGGTGGTATTTTCTCCTTTAAACATTCTCCTGTCCCTGGCAGGCAAATAAATGAATATAGGATAATAAATAATTTTTCTATTGTCAGCTGCCTTCACTCTTTTTCCCAGTCCTTGARTTTGACCATCAAATTCCAACCCCATGCACAATCACCTCTGATGCAAAATGAATATTTATTTTTGAAAGATGTATAAATTAAAAAATACTAGCTGTGTACAGGTGGCCCCATAAAGCCTGTTTGCTTAACTGTGTCCATTTGTGTTCAATCTTAAACAGCAACTAGTAAAACAAAAGCATTTGTGCTTGGGATATTTGTGAACAGAATTGAATAATGAAACTGGGAAAAGCCAGGGAGAGTCTGAGGAAAAGTGTGATCCAATATAGTGGTTACAGATCTTTCAGTGAGGATCATCCAGATTTTTTCATAAACATAGATTTGAAACAACAGTCTGTTAGGGGCAACTGTGTTGGAGGGAATGATCTTTGTGAGCAAACATGTGGATTTCTTGTAAGGTCTTTTCTGTCTCTGACTTCTACAATCTGTGCTGCCAAAGAGAGAGATTTAAGATCAGTTTTTTCAAAGTGATTTTCACATTCAGGCTCTTTTTCTCAGCTTTTGCAAAACCCACCATACGTTTTGCAGCGTGGGATTTCTCCTTGCAACCCTTCACATCTTGAATCTGTTTTAGTCAAAGGCTTTGGACAATGAGAGAAGTGACCAACGTTTGTTTTGGCCAATAAAATTGCTTGCTACATCTGTCATTCATCTCTTGGAAACCCCTGAAACACAAAAATGAAGACAAGATGCTTAAAAGAAGTGGTGTGTGAAAAAGCTATTGTCTGTGCAGCATTTGCAGTAGCAACCTAGGCACGTTTTTCTTGGCTTTCTGTCTGGTTCTGAGGTTGATGAAGGAATCAAAGCCACTGCTCTGCTTCAGGCTGGAAAGCATGAATGTCCACCTCTGAGTGAATAGATGCCTTCACCTAATGTTGGACATTTATTTCTGAAGCACCTAAAACRGATGTTTTCCTGGTCTTCAAGTTACTAATTATTACAGTAGCTGGTAGAATAAATGCAGGATGGCCCAGATAATAACAAGTTTATGTAATTAGGTATGTCTTCTGGATGATTTTGGCAGGGGATCACAGCAGTAAAACTGTTAGYTTCTACATTTGCAGCCAGCATTTATGATCACGTGAATGGTGAGGGGTAAAAGTCAAAGAATTTTGCTGGTGTTAGTCTTAGAGAAATAGAAAAAGAGCAGAAAAGATTTCTTTGTTTATGATCAAGACATTGAAACCTATTGAAATGAGTGTCAGAACATCGTGGGATCAGACACTCTTCAGCTGAGCTGATGTTGAGGCATATTTAAATTAATGTCTGCTCCTGTTTGTGACTCATTCTTTTTATAGGACTCTCACTCAAATAACTTCCATTCTTGGGTGTAAATCTCTTGTTTGTTGAACACTGGGGCTCTAAATGGCAGGATGAGTTACCAGCCTCAGATGGAGGCAGGTCCCTGCCACCCCCTGGCCACAGAGCAGTCCCTTTGTGTGGCTCTGCAGTGTCACAGCTGCTGCAGCCTGGAGGGCTGCTGAGTAAATCTCTTCTGCTTTCAGAGCACATCAAAGTACAATGGCTGAATGGAAGATTAACTATGGAAACATGGAACCTCTTTGTTGGGACACATTGCATTGGAGTCCGTGCCCATGGTGTGGAGTGCTCTGCCTCTCTGTGCTCTAAACAGATGGGGAGCTTGCTTACAAGAAGAATATTYGCATTATTTGCACAACTGTGTTGCTGCTAATTTTTTCCTTAAGCTTTGGAAGCACGTTGAGGGTGATACTCAACAATTCTGCCTTTAATTCCTGCTTGGACASGTATTTCTGATGGAGCACCTGAGCACAGCTTTGGCTGGCTCCTGTTTGTCCTGTTGCAAATTYGATTTCTCCCTCCTGTAAAAATAGGCTTGTACATCCCTTTGGGGTCCAGCATTTTCTTTAAAAACAAGTTAGGATTAGCAAATGAATTCAGTGTGACATGGCTCTGTCAGATTTGTGTTGTTTGGCTACTCTGTGCCTGGTATGCCTTTGGTTGCTGCTAATGGCAGTGTGCAGGTTAAGCTTCCCAAGTGTGCAGGACTGTTGGAAGGGGATTATCATCTACTTCCCCCTGCACATTTTCCTGGAGCTTCCTTTTTCATTTAATCTTCTGTTGTGGCCACACGCGCTGATGGATTTCTGCGCAGGAAGCACAGAACCTTTCAAGAGGCTGGATTCAGCAATCCTGCCAGGCCTGTAGTCCATTAAGCTGAGGGACCRGTCGAATCAAAGAGGCTGCACAGCCCCTAGTTTCAGTTTTGAAAGCAGTGGCCCCCAGGAATGAAATGTTATAAAGGACAACAGACCCAACCTTTTATTTTCCTACCTTGGACCGAGTTCTATTTAGCAGCAACATGAAATTTCTATCAGGTTCCCTCCATACAGCCCATTCAAGGCTCCCATAAAGGCATGAATGCCAGAGCAGAGCCTTTACCCATTCAGATTTCAGCTCTGTTAGCTCTCAATACCAGAAATGTATTTAAAAGTGGGTAAGGTTTGTTAACTCCAATATACCACTGTCACTCATCCTGCTCCAAAAGAATCAAACTATATATGTGTTGGGATTTGCAATTCAAATGAAACCATTTYACTTCTTGAAAATGGGCTACTGTGGAGGGAAAAAAAGGCTGTATAAAGGATCACATTAACCTACAGCAATAATATTATAACAGCACTGTTGGTGATACTATAGTTAGGGTTGTGCCAGCTGGTTAATTTATGAGCCTTCTCCTTCCCTTTCTGAAATGCCCAGCTGCTTTTCCCCCAGCTTTACAAATTTCTGATTAAAAGTCTCAAATAAAAGGGCTCTGCTTGTCAGAAAACAAAATTCTATAGACTCAGCTATCTTCAGGTTTATTTCAAAATGGGAGTGAGGTTCTGTGTCCTTGATTTATTTGTTTTGTAAGAGAAATATGACACCATTTATTTTTCTTTAGGYTGCACATGTATGATCACACTGCCACAATTTTTAACTGCCTTAAATCCTGAGGAATTTCACTGTTTAGCTTATTGCCTTGTTGTAGGGACTGAAAAGGAGCAGTAAGGGCATATTTCAAAAGTTAGTAAACACAGACTTTGAGACAACAGGAGGTTCTCTCTGTCTTACAGAAATCATCACCAGTGACTGAAGAGTTTATTGATCAAGTGTCTGGGCTGCATTTTGTGGGGAAGCAGTTGTKGGAAAGGTTCTCTGCTGTTATCTGCCAGTGATAATTAAATAACAGGACGTTTGGAAAGGCATTGCATTTTAGGCTAAGAGTCAGTAGTACTGTGCATAACTGAGAATTAAAAGTCTTGCTCATAAARCAGCAGCATGGTGGGCTCAGTAAGAATGAAGCCAGATGTATTAATCTTAATACTAATGGCTAATGCTGTCACTGACAATAAAGTTAAGGCTTTTAATACCAACAGTGCTGTGAGTATGACAGCTGGAGTCCAGGGTGTGTGAAGGGACTAGAACAGACCTCAYAGCAGTGGAACCAAATTTTTAAGCCAGACTTTTCACCTGAAGAGAATTGGTTTCAGAGTCTTTGTAGCAAGTGTGCTGCAGGGTACAAARCCATGTGGGAGCAAAGGAAAGGGAAGCATTTCCAATGCTGGCACCAGGGTAGAGAGTATTGAGAGACAGAAACTTGCAGAGAAACGGCATGCTCCTGAATTCATCTCYATAAAACACAGAGTATACTGGAAATGGGATCTGGAAGTGTATTTCCAGCCTGTCTGCAAATAAAGAAAAGGTCAGCTTTAAAAAATGGATACTGTCAAACAAAGAAGGAAAGTCTTAGAATAAGGTGCATTATTTTCAATTCTTTTCACTTCTGAATATGTGACTGAGGGCTGGAGAATGTGATTACCTGATTCTGTGTGCTACTTTTTAGTCTGGGAAAGTTTTTATTTATWAAAATCCAACAAGAATTAGAATAGAATTCTTCATGATAGCCAGAGTGGTTATTCTGTCACTCACCAAAATGACCCTAAACCTGCTCTGTTTTTGCTGAAATGCTTCTAAAAGGGCTGCTTCTGCACCARAGCTCACATTGGCTTTTGTGGGAGTTTTTGTGTGTGTGCACACATGTATGTGTGCATACATGTGTGTGATGCAGGCCAGCACAGGGAAACACGAGATCAGGTCAGCACTTGTGGGCACTTTTCTAACAGAGCACTCTTTCAGGTCCGTCCTTCAGAGCACCTTTGCCAAAATATTTCAGGTTGTGTATCATGAACTGCTCCCCAAGCAGCATTTAGTGCATCTTGTCTGTATTGTGAGTGCATAGGAGTGCATGTCTAAACAAACTTACAGAAATAATCACATGTGATTAGATATTCATACTCAGCACATGTTTCAGGAATTGGGTAGGTACAAGTGCAGCTATTGTGTATTAATGGATACCTATAGATGTGTATTGGTATTTATGGAAACTTTTGTGTGCATGTGTGTTTCAGTGTCCATATTTTGCCAACAGTGCAAATGTGGGGMGAAAAAGGTTCAAGTCCAGGGCAAAGGATCTCTGGCTAATTCCTGTGTCTRCTCTGGCTGAAATTCTCTGAGCACTGATCTAACCCCAGTGGGCAACAGCAAGTGCTGTTTATGGGGTCTGTCAGCGTTGTCTTCAGGTTTTTGAATCTCAGTTTTTCACAGAAGGACTGAAAAAGGGAAAGAGGATTTAGCAGGCCCTGTGTTATGGAAAAACATGAGCTCATTGTCTGAGAGGGGTGTTTTGTGAGGGCATGTTTTGCCTGTGGGATGCAGGATGTGGGAGCACAAGAGGGTTCCTGGAGCTGTGACTGCTGTCCATCCTCACTGCAGTGCYGGTGAATTCAGTTACATTTGGCAGGAGTTCGTGCTTCAGGAGTTTTAAATTGCTGGTTGCACGGTGAATAAACTGGTATCTGGTGAGGATGTGGACTCCCAGKGAATTCTTCCACCAAGAGAAGGCAGGAAATCCTGGCTTCTCATGATGGRAGCAGTCATAAGATGAGTAGATCCTGGCTCATCAGCACAGCTACAGTGAGGAGCCACWGCTGCTTGCCCATCTGATAAAATATTGGGAGGGCTGACTGGAAGAGAAGGGAAGCTCTAGGGAACAAGAGACAGGAGAAAAAGATGGAAATCTAGAGGAGAACTTGCCTCCAGACCCTGGCTGCTAAAAACGTGCATGTTGGTTTTATTTTCTGGACAGTGTAAAATATAGCGGATATCTGCTACAGAGGTGAGGATTTTAACCTCTGAGCACCTGGTTCCAAACTGGAATCCAGAATGCCAGTGCTGAGTGCCTTGGCATCCTGGAGGAGGTATGCAGTGAAGGGATCTCAGAAGGGGGAGGTGTTGAGTGAAGGAGGTGCTTCAAGATAGTTAAAAAAATTTCTGAAGATAGAAATACCAAGGAGATTGTGTCCAATTCTAATCACCTCCTGAGCTTTAGGCACCTTGCTCAGGAGGAAGGTGACTTGTGTGGGTGCATATCCACTGAGCATTTCTGAAAACACCTTTTCTTTTAAGTAACTGAACAGAAAAATTTGTTTTCTTTTGAAGGAAAGGGGATGGAAGGTGTGAGGTGGTGGGTGTTCATATGTTTTATGCAATGATGGGGATTACAGGCATAGTCTTGGAACTAGAACCAAGACTGTCCTTTTTTAGACATAGCAACTAGACTCTAGAAGCAGGGTCTCTTGCATGCTTTTTTTTTTTTTCCTTCTAGGAAAACACAGCAGTGGTTCAGCTGAAAGGCTGAAGAATGCCCTTTGTGCAGTCTGGGGGTCGGATCAATCTCATGGGTGGTGGCAGATGTRAAAGAGAATGACCTGGGTCTCCCACAAGGTAAGTGCTCTGACAAGTACATCCTTGCATGAGAGCACAGCTTAACCACCTCAAGCAAAGCAGTGCTTGCAGCAGTGTTTTCCAAGAACCTTTATCTTCCTGACTGGATACATGGCTTTATATATTTACCAACTAAGTATGTCTGTCAGATCAACCCTGTGAGGAGTGACAGTGTCACCTCTGTTTTGTAAATCCTGATTGATTTCATGCAAGCTAGGCTTTGACCTGCTTGACTTGCTAAAGACCATGGCTGTTGTCAGGTGCTCGTGGTCTGCAGCTGTGCAAAAGACAGCAGAGAAGTGGTGAAGATCCTTGATTTATGCTGGTGCAATTAAAGTGACAGAGACCCAAAGGTTCCCCTCGCTGCTGTGTCCTCTGTGTCRCCAGAGGATCAGCTCAGTTCTCACATCTCTGCTTTCTGAGCTGAGATGCTCAGGAGGTTTTACTCTAGTTACCAAGGTATTTGCAAAGCAAAAGAAATTGCACCTGAAAATGTTAATGTGCAATCTGATTGCCAAACATGTGTGCATTTGAAAAGATACTAATTTGGCTTGCTCTGCCTGCCATTCCCAGGCTGTGGCTCTGCTTTCCTCCATATGGTATTTRAACTGTGCTTCCCACAGCAGATTACTCCCAGCACACCTCTTGGAAGGGTGCATAGGAATGAGGTGTAGATGATCTAATGGAGAATCTATCGTTGTTGAATAATTAATTTGAATTATTAGGGATTATACTCCCGAAGTCTTGAGCAACTGGTCCTGCCTGGAGCTATGTTGTTTCATGGTTTTTCATCAGATTTCAGTTTTCAAATCTTTTAAGTATTTCTTAGTGGAGCTATGGATCCTGTGGAACGAGTTCAAACCTATTGAAGACMTCTGTCTTGTGGCTGAGTATTTTGTAATCAGGGGACAGCAAACCTCAGGGTCAGTCATAGAAGTGAACAAGAAAGAGAAGTCAGCCAGGTCCTRACAGATCTGAGTTGTCCTGCCCTACTGTGCTGTGAGTGCCTTTTCTGTTCCTTATGCAGCCTCACCCCTCTGGGTTTATTATTTTGCACAGACAAAAGTGGTTTGCTATTCTGTGTAAAGGACTATTAYAAGATGCACTATTGAAAGCCTGTCCAAACCCCCTTTCTTACAGAAAAYGGCTCAGTCCAGCCACTAATTCACTAATACAACACATCTGAGGCTTTTCTCTTCCTTAGAATATGAATATTAAATAGAGGTCACCACCATTTGACAATTGTCCCTGCAATTTTTAATAGTTTCATGAAACAGGTTTCTAAGACTAGAAATCCCTGACTGGAAAAATATCAGGCTCTGTACCTGGCAGCTATTTTGGGTGTTATAATGTGCATGTAAGTKAATACAACATCTCTTTGAAAAATGTATGCAGCACTGTTAGATTGAAGAATGATGCTGAAAGGGGGTACCAGGGGCAGAGGGTTCTGTGATTGCCTCGTGCCTGGTTTGCATCCAAGTGTTCTTTCAAACTTGATGATAAACCCTTCATTCTGTTGCCAATTGGAAATAATAAAGTGGAAGACAGCGAAGTTTCAGGCAAATAAGCTGGGAATTGGGGCAATTTTAACCCAGCAGCCTGAACATGGAGGGTGTGGGGCCCAAGTTCTCCCATGACTCTCAGGAACAGCTCCAGGTCAGTGATGGAAATGGTTAAAAAACACAATCRTACTCCTCATCTTGGATTTCTTTATTTCACGTTCGTTTCTGTCCTGGTTCCTTTGGCTCCTTTCCTTCACAGAATAAATACTCACCTTCATGARTGTAGCACTTTTAAACTTTGAACTCACATGATTCTGTAGTGAGAACATAACTAATGCATGCTCTTCCATGAGGAGATGGGAAATAAAAAGTAAGGGGAAAATTTTTTTTGATATCTTGAAATGGGAAAATAAGGTAAATGAATGTCTCTGCATAATTCCATGAGTTTTTGGTCTAGAGTAATGTATGGATTATTATAAATATAACAAAAAGTCAGGCTTGTGCGACTGATGCTTACCAGCTGTTGAGAAAAACCTGACAAACAAAGGCTTTGGCTGCATTTACACATGGCCAGCAACGTGGTGGAGTTGCCTCACTGAACCAAACAGGACTTCTCAGATCTATAAAGTTGTTTAGATTCATGTATTATGTTGTAATATCCATCTTTTGTTATTAATTTGTCAGTACTTTTTCTTTTGTTTCATTTTGTTTTAAGAAAAGGAGAGGTCAAACTGTTGCAATAMTTATGGTTAACTTAAAGCAAAAATGCTCATCAAAATATTTTCTCATTTGAAATAGGATGAGGAGTTGTGTGGAAGGGTTTTGCTCAAGTATGCATTCAAATTGAGGACAGAAAATGAGCTTGTAAACAGGAAATTCTCTTTTGCAGGCTGCAGTGCCAAACACATCTTGATACATACAGAAACAATCATAAAATGCTTTTTTTGTTTACATAGCTATTATTGCTCTAATAGAAAGATTAAATTTTGGAAGAGCTGATGGCAAGTTAGTGCTGAGGACATCAGGCAAGAGACCTCATGAACATTTGAGTGTGTTGGGAGCCTTTAGTTTGGTGGGTGCATATCTGAAATAAAACTACACTTTGAGTGAGGTTGATCCTTTTTTAATTATACTTAAGATAATATTTGAATTAATGTCTGAAACAGAATCTGTTCAGGTAATTCACAAAACATCTGAAAAACAAAAGGTCTTGGAAGGAGTTTTCACCTTTTGCTTTCTTTAACTGGCATGATGTATTCAGCTGGGAGGTTTTCTTCTGTCATTGTGTATTCTTTSTCGACCTAAAACTTATGCCAAAACAAGATTTTCATGCCAGGTAGTGTTAACATTTACCCTGCCTAACAGCTCTTTCTTTCAAATAAGGTAATTTCCATGTGTGCTGCCCAGCAGGGTGTTTCAGATGAAGCACTGATATGATGTTGGGTATTTAATGTGGAGGTTCATACAGCAGCTTTGCTATCCTTGCAGTTTTGTTAGTCTCTGGAAGGAAAGCTTTGACATCTGTAATTGTCCACCCACCGCTGAAACAGTCAGACATGCTTCATAATTATATGGAGAAACCTTCTGGGCTCAGCTGCAGAACTGACTGTCCAAAGCAAATAGTGGAGGCTTGGCTGCAGAACACCTTCCCCTCCTCAGATGGGACATGATCAGGCAGGGAAAGSAATAAGGCTCCTGCATGGAAAAGTGCTGTGGCATTTAATAGGCTGTGATCATATTTCTACATGAATTATGCACCAGCCTATAAAAATGAAGAAGAAAAGATGTTCTGCTTCTCCAGTTCTACATGACAATTAAAAAGTTATTTAGGACAGGTGCTCGCTTTCTAATTCTATGGAAGTTCACAGAAATTATTTTAGAATTCTAGTGAATTACCTATTCCTAAGGATTATTTCATAACAAATTTTAAAGGACTTATGTTTTATTCTCTCTAATGAGATTCTGAGTGGTTTTTCCATATGAGTTTAAAGGTTGTGGCTGGAAGACCTGCTTTGCTTGAGAATCAAAGGAAAACACTGATTTCAGGGGGAAGCAGTGATTTTGGTGGTCTCTGTCTGTAAATTTCGAGTTTCTCAGTCAGTATAGCCCCTGTTTTATAGGGACCTCAGGGACAAACGAAGTGAAGGGAGGCTTGAGTTGTCCCTTTGACCCGTGGGGCAATGCTGTGTTAGGTTCTGTCAGTGTGGCTGCCACAGGCAGATTCAGAAATCTACTGTCAGAGACTGTAGGTTTTGGACCCCTGCCTTTAGGTTGTAGCTTTGTGGATTCCTGTAACGTATAATGGGACAGGCAGGAAGTTTTAGGGCAGTCACATGATATTGTAATATCATGGTTATAATATGATATTGTAAATGGCATTRTAAATGTTCTGGTAAGGTTTTTAATAGTGTGGGGTCTGAACGTAGATATGTTTATTGCTAAATCCAATACTTGCTGGTAAAAGGTACATGAGAACAGARAGCTTGTTTTCTCTTAGAAAGTAGTATATTTTTATCTGCTTTTCTGGGATCAAAATGTAGTTTTAATTAGAACTTCCCAGCAACCTCAGCTGCTGCTTTCCTGTATCCCTCAGCTGAGCAATGCTGTCGTGCATGACAACAATTTTCCATCCTTCCTTTTACCTGAGTTTGTGAACTAATATCTTCTGAAGATGATTTTGCTTTCTGGCTTTGCAGACCTGGAACTTTTTTTCATTGTAAGGACCTAGTTTTACTCACTGTAGCACACAGTAGCTGTACTCTGTGAAAAATTTGCTTTGGTTATCCTAACATGTGTAGTTAYAGATGGTAATTGGAGCTTGCAGAAATTTATAGAGGGGAATGTGTGCAAGTCTGTGTCTGGAGCTGAGGGTGCATTAGTCTGTGCAAAACCTCAGCTGAATAAAGACAAAGTTTCCAGCTTTGTAAACTAAATAAGCACTTCTCTGAGTCGCAGTTTCCCACATTTTTTATTGTGTGTCCGTAGCAGGATGTCTCAGACAGCTTGTCATGTGGAGGGAGGCTCCCTGTGATGGGCAAATTTATCACATGACATACATTTACATGGTCCTCTTTCCTTTTTTTTTTTAGGCTGAGATTGAGCCACTGTTGCAAATTGAGCTTTTGGACAATATTCATATAAATGAAGTCCATTAAAAAAAGGAACCTTTTGTGGTGGTTCAGTGATTGTTGCCAAAGCCATAGAGCTGCCTCTCTGCATCCTTCTAGAAAAGCAATAGCTAAGCAGCATTTCTGACAGAGCAGCGAGCTCTGGGGCTCCTTGGAAGCTCACAGGGATTGGTTTGATGGATTTCCCACCTCAGACTCCCTGGAGTGTCTGTGCTCTCAAAGATGAGGCTTTCACTTCACAGCCTGCCAGGCAGGGACGTGTGCTGTGCTTCTCTCCTCGCAGGGAGGAGCACAACTTGCTCCCTGATTTTAGTGAAACCTGCCAGAACCCATCTCCTCCCTGGAGGAGCATCCCTGCTGGATYTAGGGGCCTCTTGTGTCTCTGCAAAGCTTTGCAGTGCAGGAGTCAGTGTGGGCTTCAGTTGGAGGAAAGATTTTCCTTGCAGCCCCTCAAAATCCGCAGCTGACCTGCCTCAGGCTGCCACTGTAAGCTGGTGCCTCCAARCCTATAAGCATTTACATGAAAACCTTGTTGAATTTTTGTGAAGAAGCCCAAAGCCAAAATACATGGAGCACACACAGCCAGTTTGCCTGCAGCAAGAGAAATTCTGTTCTCCTCCATTCCCCCTTGTCAAGGCAGGGCGTGGGAAAGGAGGCTTGTAATGCTGAGAGTCTTCTGAACAAAAGTTTGCTTGGTGAAAAGTCATCATGAAGAGCCTTTATTACAATCAGAGGCAAGGATTTATGTCAGAAAAGGTTCATACAGGATAAATCCCTCTACCCTAAAGGAACAGCTGGGAAACAAGGTATTWTCTCTATCAGATAGCAGGGAATTGTGTTCTGGCCAAGAGGCTCCAGTCACACTTGAAGATGTTGGTAGGTTTTGGTATTTTACCTCCTAAACTTCATATTACACTKATGGCAATAATGGAGAGCCTGGCTGATAATATCTCAAATGGGGGTTCCTGGAACACCCCACTTGCTGGGGGACAGCAGCTCCTTTTCCCCAGTGGTCTCTATCCCCCGGGTTCCAGTACAAAGGAGCCTTGGATGAAGGGTTAAGGGAGTGAGGTGTCCTGTTCTCTGCCATTCTCCCAGCCTTGGGACAGCCAAACCCCTGGCCTATGCTGTGCACCATGAGGAACAGCAGAGATGCTGCCTGCAGACAGCTGCTGCTGCTGCTCACACCTGGCATCTCSAATATTCGGAATTTCATCCCAGCTCCGTGCTTGGATTTCTGCAGGAGCTTGAGGAACCCACGTCAGAAATGTAGTGTCATGTAAAAGTAATGCTTAAACCTGATGCATAAACGTGCATAGAATTCCAGTGAGCTGTAGCAGGGAGGGAGATCTGTGCATCAGAGCAGATTGGAGGCTGGGCCATAGTCACTGTTGTCATGCTGTGGCAGAGGTGGAACCTTGTCCTCAAAAGTATTTGAAAAAAATTACTGGTGGGCAGGCATTGCCATGGTCATCAGCATGCTGTTGCTTGGCAACATGTGTCAATGTGTTAATGACATCATTTGTCGTGTTAATGACCTAATTTGGGGGAGGGTGGGAAAGAAAAGAGGTAAAGGGTATAAGAGAGAGAATAAGAGGGAGAACAGTRAGGATAGCAACAGGTACAAGAGGTTTGGAAAGCACGATCTACATGGAAAAACTGAAGGAAAACTTTAGCAAAGGACTTTAAGGAGGAACCTGAAAGCTGTGGGCCAGGCAAAACTTTTCTGTCAGCAGTTGCCTACCAGCTTTCTGAGCCATTAACTGATGGACAAGACCCAGGCTGCAGTGCCCATTTCCCCTTTTGTTTTTYCCCAGTGTGTGCCCTGTGGAGCACTGGGGAATCTGCAAGGCAGTGGTTTGGTGAGCCTTGGACATGTTGGAGGAGGTTCCTGCTGTGGATCCAGTAAAGGTGGGGGAAATGCCAGCATGGCTTACCCTCAGGTGGCTGTGTGGAGCCTTGGAGGTTGTTTTGAGACAGGGGAGGCTTCTGGATTAGACAGACATCTGAAATGTATTGCAGAGTGAAGGATATAAAGGGTGAGGTCAGACTCCACAAGTGTGAAATACTGTTAATAAGTTCTTTTTGGTAGCTCCTCCTTCTCAGCACTGGAGTGTGGCTCCACCTTGAATCCTGTGTGCAGTTTTGGGCACCACAGTGTAACAAAGACATTAAGAAMCTAGAGACCATCAGAGGAGAGCCAGGAGGATGGTGGAGAGTCTGGAAGAGAAGCCACAGGAGCAGTGGCTGAGGGCACTTGGTCTGCTCAGTCTGGAGAAGACTGAGGGGAGATGTTGTGGTCTTCAGCATCCTTGTGAGGGGAAGGAGAGGGGCAGGTACAGATCTCTTCACCMTCATGAGCAGGGACAGGACTCAAGGAAAYGGCATGGAGTGAACCAGAGATGTTTAGGTTGGCTATCARGAAAAGGTTCTGCCCCTAGAGGGTGGCTGGGTGCTGGAACAGGCTCCCCAGCAAAGTGGTCACAGCACCAGCCTGACAGAGTTCACAAGCATTCAAACAATGCTCTCAGGCACAGGGTGTGACTGCTGGGGATGCCCTGTGCAGGGATTGGAGTTGGACTCCATGATCCTGATGGGTCCTTTCCAGCTCAGCACATTCTGTGATTCTATGACTCTTCCAAATGCAGGGGCTTGTCAGATGCCAGCTAAATACCAACACCACCGTGCTGCCACCTGCAGAAAATGTCACACAGCTTGGCTGGGAGATGTGTAGCTGAGTGGAGGGGGAGTGAAGCCTTCTGGAAATGGAGGAATAGTTACTTCTCCTTATCCAGACCTTTTTCTATTTAGTGTATAGTTCTTTCCCTTTCCTGTTTTTTTTTTCCCCTCTGGTGCTATTTCTAAATACTGATGAGACAACACAGGGTCCCACAAGGATTCACTTAAAGCATTTTAAAACTCTCTAAATTAAAATATTTTGGTAGAAGTCATAGGTCAGATTGCTCTTATTCTTGTGAGAGGTCTTGCTAGTACCTCTGTGCAGCTGTGTGGTTTGGAGATCCCTGTGTTGGTTCTTTTCTAATTAAATGGTGGGCTGCTGCCTGCTTTCTGGCCTTTGAGCTTTTTACTACCTGAACCTGGAGAACAGGCTGTAAAACATTAAATATGGGAAAGCTGGGAAATGTAACACACTATAAATGCACAAAGGTAGGAGCTCAAATATGTGCGGACATAAAGATTTTATTTCTTTACATAAGGTTTAAATGAAGAGTCTTCAGTATAAATCTCTGCTTTTAAAGTGAACTATCACTTTTCAGCAAGAAAGAAAGCAAGAATGACTGTTAGGAAATAAAATATTACACATCCAGGAAGCACCAAGGCAAGCCTTAGAAGACCATCTAKATATACAAGTAAATGAAGACTCCCAACCTGGCCCCAAAATATATCATAGGACTTTTTTTTTTTTTTAATCTGCAGCTTGGAACTGTATAGTTTTGTCTTTTTTTATTTGGTGAATAAGACATGCAAAGGCCACCATTATGCAATGAAACTGTCAGGAGACAGCTGGGAGGTCTTCATTTAATGCCCATTATGCCCCATACTTGATATCTGTGTCAGGCTCCTAATGGGTGGTAGRCGGGGGTGGAGGATGATGGTGGCTCGGAGGAAACAAGCTGTAGCAGCTCCCTGGAAATCACTGGGGCCACAGGGAGGAGGTGATGCTTTTATAAGCAGAAYAACTGAAAAGTATTCCTTAAAACCCAATGTGTTTACATGAGCAGAGTTTCTGAATGCACCAAGGAAACGATTTTAACACTTATAAATGAAAGCTGAGAAACCTGAATGTTTTAGATCTTCAGGCCAAATCTTGTTTTTTTTTCTCTCAGGCTTTTTTTGTCCAGCTGGATCAATCACATTACTGACTTTTTAAACAGAATTCCCCATTATGAGCTCTGTGATTTCTGAAAGCAATTTTTCTCAGCTGGTTATTGAAGCAGTGGGATCAGCAGCACTCACCAGTGTGACTGCTCTGAATGTTTGTTGTGCAGGTAGATCTTAGAGGAAATCTGGTTCTTTCTGGAACAATGGAGCACTCATCAGCTGATTATATGAGGCCTTCAGACTTCCATGCTAAACTGCTGTGCGTGGATATATTTCAGCAAGTGAGCTTGACTTGTCTGTGTTCAGTTGTGAGGCCATATTTTCATCTTGGGTACTCAAACAATATTGTCTCAAGTCCATTGAAAAGCCACCCCAGTGGAAATTGTAGTGAAATCCATCTTACTGGAAGGGGATATAGTCAATTAGCCAATTATGTGTTTTGTTAAACTAATTTTTGGTCTGCTTGCATCCTGTGTAGTGAAGCATCAGAAGTCTCTGTTTGGTGCTGGGTGTGGAGAACAAAAGCCATCATTGTGTCACTGAGCTGATGAACCCCAGGCAAGGAAGAAACAAGCATTAAGCTGAAGTGAGTGATTATTCAGAGGAAACACGATGCTATCATACTTCATGTGAAAATCTCTCATGGCTGGGGGATGGCAGCTTTTCCTTCTCCCAGCAAGTCTGAAGTTAGTTTTGGCTTGAGGTGGGAGGCAGAGGGTTGAGTATCTCCCAAAGACATTTTCTAGCTTCGTGCTGCTCTGAAATGGATGATTGCACTAAGGTGGGCTTCTGCACAGCATTGATGTTCTGGGCTCTTGGCATGGGGATCTTGAAGAAGGAGCCTGCATCTCATAAAGATCCTATTGATAAAATGTGGATAAATGACCTCTGCATCTAGCTGTTATTGGTATTCTGGGGCATATTAACTGCATCTAAATTATTGCATAGGAAAGACCTTTGAAATTTATTTGACTTCAATGACCTCCTTAGAGAATAGGCTGTGTAATTTGCTGAATAGCTTTTTTTTTTTCTCCCCCGGTATACCTTTATGAGTTTCCCTGTTAGGAACACTCTGATATAGGTTTACTTGATTTTGGCCCTTGCCATGGGCCTGTAAATTACTTTCAGCCACATACAGGGCTGTGTGATACCTCCCAGAAGTCTAGACCATAAAAGAATTGAAGATCCAGTCTGGGCAGTGGTATTTGGCTATGGCTATTACATTTATTGCTCTTATATATGATCAGGCTGCTCCTTGGGTTCTGCCCCTTTTTCCACATCTTTTACTTGTAGAGCTGAAACATCAGGGTCTCTCARATCCTTGTTGATTTGGACCTACATCCTCACTTTGGGGACAGAGAGGGCTGAGTTAGCCTGGGCTCTCAGAGGAGGCAGCAGTGTCCCTGTGGTGTTCTGTGGGACCTCTCCTAAGCAGCTCAGACAGACCCCCTGTTAATCTCATCGTGGCACAGCTTGCCCCTGCATTTCCTGCATCACTRTCATTGCCAGGAGCTTTTCAAAACCAAGCCTTCATGGGGAGCTGATCACAAGCAGCTGAAAGAAACACAGGGACCTCATGTCTGTTCTTGTGCTGCCACTGGAGCTCATCTAGGCTAATAATGAAGTCTGTGCATGTTAATTATGTTTTAATAATACAATTGGGTTTCCTTCTGCATTAACTTTGCCTTCACAGAGAAAAACCCTCTYTCTCTAAAAGGACCCCTCTGCTATGGGTGATCTATAGGGATGGCAATGATGCAAAGTGAATAAATGTTCATTTACTGTGACATGGTCACACGTGTGCCGCCACTATTAACTGACATTTCTYCTTAGCTTTGAGCACCCATACGGGAGCTGTGAGCTGAGATAATCCCTTAAAGCTGGAATGAGGAGTGTAACGGGGACAGTGCTGGCAGGGYGAGGCTGCTGCTGGAGTCCTGCTCTCACACACAGGTCACTAGATGGCAGCGACACACAGCAAAGCTTCCTTCGGTGCTCTGYTCCTCAGAAAGCTTGCAACAGTTCCAAAGGGGAAAAGAAAATCTCTCCACGAACTTCAAATGATACATTTTAAATTCAAACTACTGTGTTTTATATATATATATATATATATATAGCTTAATAGCTTTTAGTGCAGAGTGAGGGCACATTCTCACTGGAGAACACAACATAGAGCAGTCACCAAGTTACCTTTGTGAAAGGTTTGTGTTTGGAGGTGTTGGTAAATAATGTAAAAAGCCCTTGCATTTTTTTTCCCAGCGTGCACCCTAATTAGCTCAAATGCTTGCTGAAGGTAGGATGCAATTACATGGCAGAGCACGGGACCCTCAGTGCTCTGGGTAAATTTGGATTTGCAGGGTAACTGCCTGACAAAGGCTGTGGCAAAGTCTCAGAAATGTGCTCGAAGCATCTTTCTCACTGAGTGTGTTGACTTTTGCCTGGTTCTCCATTTTTTTCTGCTTATATTTCTCTTATTTCCTCTGCTCTGTGCATTGGAGCTTTCACAAGCCCTTCTTTTCTAGATTATTTACATTGTGACAGACTGAATGCAAAGGTTTTCTTCCTCCTCCTGCATTCCTCTTGGGTTCCAACACATTTCCCTTGCAAATGGAGCAACTCTGTACATCCTTAATGTAAAATAAGTTGCTTTCTCCCAGAAAACAGTAGGAGGAAAGCAGAAATGGTAAGTTTCCAAGAGAAAAAAAAAAGTGGGCTTGTCTTATAAATGAAGTAATTCATGGTGGAAGTGCAGACTAAGCTGTCTGCAGAAGTTTAAGGAATGATTCCCACAGCTCTGGAGCAGAGATAAACCCATGGCCAGGGCTCAGCTACCTCACTGCCCCATATTCATGTGAGTGGCACTTTGGGAAGGTCCAGTTCCAGTCCCACTGATGGGAACTGGGAGGCAGTTTCCATTTTAGTGATTCGGTTCTGGGCCTGAACCACACTGAGATGCTAACTTACCTTCTTGTTTTAYTGTTTTCTTACCCAAGGTTTGCCATTTGTATCCATGAGGTCTCTTTTTGTTTTCATGTGAGCTGTGTATGTGAGAAGTAGGTACAGAGTTCCATTTGTTGAAATACACATCATAGCTGAGCTGTGATTCAGCTTTCCTAGGGGCTTCTCCTTTCCAGATTTTCATGAAGCTCCTCTTCCAGGACCAAACCAAAACCTCTTTTGGTTTTTAGTATCTTCTTTTACTTTTTCCTTGGGATTTGATCATCTTTTCCTTGTTTGCTTTCCTTTTTTTTTTCATGTAGACTTTCCAGGAAACTCTGAGGAAGATTTTAAACTGYAGGGTCATTAAACTAATACTCATTTTCTGTCTTCTTCTCAAAACAGAAATTCTTCACTCTTAGCATTTTTCCTGAATAAAATCAAGGTCCCACAGTTATCCTAAACGGAGTTTATGTGCCCAGGGTTAAATTTGGCCACTACTTTGTGAGCAGGTGAGGATCCAGCTGAGACTGAGCTGTCTGTGATTGAGCACTGATAACCCAGCAGCGCTGCTTTGTTTGCTGGCACAGACATTGGAGGCATGTGCAGAGCTGGGCTGTGATTCATCCCTGCTGGCAATGGAAGCTGCTGCAGCACCTAGAAGGGCACAGGGCTGGGTGCAGCTCAGTGTACCCCGAGTTACAGAGCAGGTAGTGTGTGCATTTGCTATTTAGATTTGGTTCTGAGCCTGTTGGTATTCCATGGGCTTCAAAAAGGCAGACTGTGAAATCCCTTTATGCATCCTRTAGTAACAGAATGTCTTGTAGCTGTGGGGCAGCACTGGTGGGAGCAGCTGTGTGCACAGCAGCAGGCTGAGGGGAGCCAGGGGATGCTCCTGGTGCTCTCRGGGCTGCCATTCACAGAGGGTGCCCGCTGATTCTACTTCTTTTATGGGCTTTGCACCTGAAGTTCCCTTGAAACTGGGACATGGAAGCAGCTCTGGTGCATGGGTGAAGCTGCTGGGTTGCAATTTAGGATGCAGAAGTGGAAACCAAGTGTTGCTGAGGGTTTCTGTMGTACAGATATAACCTATGTGTCCATAAGATGTGGCTCTTGCATTGCTGTAGTCTCGAGATTGCATGATAAAACCCTGACCATGAATGAGGAAAGAGTTTAAATGCCTGTGGTGATTTGCCAGAGAGGAATTAGGGTAGGCTGATCGTATGAATTCTCATCCTTCTTATGCCATAATGGTTCTTCTTACCGTGATGAGATTTTGCAGCCCTGTCTTTCGGGTCTGTCCCTCGCCTTGCAGTCTGGAGCAGCAGCAGCAGAGCAGTGGAGGTGCCTCCCATCATCCTGCCCAGTGGGTGGTGGCTCTCCATCCCTCTCACCAGGCTCTAATTAAGGCCAATCTCCGAGGAATTTGCAGCTCTTGCACAGCGCTCCCATCTGCGAGGTGAGCTCCTGAGGGAGGATAATGCTTGTGCTCTTGTTCCTGCACTGCTTTCCTGTCTCCATCCAGGTGCAGCTCAGGCTGTGGGTGATTATCTCTAAATCCCACCATGTCTGGGACCTGTTGTCTAAGACCAAGGTGTGGGGCACTCAACTGGCTGTTTGTTCCTCAGGTAAAGATTTCCATGGGAGGTTGTGGGGATTTCCTATTAGAAAGCTTCTCAGCTCAGGAATTTGGCCCTTACCCTTCCTCCCTTCTCTCCCCTTGACAGCCTGCCAACACGCAGAATTTCCAACAGACTGTATGGATTAGCTGTTGTCCTTTTTCCTCTCTTTTTCTAGCTAAGATTTGTGTGGCAGTCGCTTTCTTGAGGTACTTTAGGGTTCAATAAATTATCAATAATTGGTTAATCAATGGCTTTAAATAGTCACACAATTCATCATAGCTATCMTACCTTCCAATTTTTAGATTTTAAGCTATTTGTAACTCATGTATCATTAGTGTCTACAGTATGTATTGTTCCTTTCTCACAGTCTCTTTCCAAAGTGTCCTTAAAAAGAGCATTAATAAGAAGTGTCACCAAACAGGGAATTGTGCTATGTATTTGTRGGGGAGGAAAAAATTAATTTTCCTGTGCAGAAAAGTCATCACTTGCTCTTAGTTTGGGAAAATGGAAGATGTTTGGAATCTGATGGAAAGGCTCCTGAAACTTCTCCTTTCCTCTTGCCCCACTTCYTTTTTTTTTTAATGTTTTTTTGTGGCAGGGCACTGTTTCAGTGTCCTCCTAAGGATTCTACAGAAAAAGTTATTTCTTCTCTTGTCATCTTGAGGTTGATGGCTGCCTTCCCATTTCCTCCTCTGGAAGATGTCTGTTCCAATACCACAACAGTAAAGGTTTTGGATTCATKAATGCAGCACCGGCTCTGGTTCCAGCAGGCTTTAATTGCAGTGAAATGGAAAGATGTTCCACTTGATTTGTCCTGGTCCATCCCAACTGCCAAGTCATGGCTGGTATCATATTTGCTCAGTCAGTCCTACTGGGCCACTTTGGAGCGTGGACAAATCATGAAAAATGGGGGTGGGCACCCATCCATTTATTTTTTTTTTCCTGCAGCTGAATCCAGAACTGCTTAATTATGTCTATATTGCTGTAAGGGGAAGAATCTTTCTGTCATCATGTATAAAAATGGATGAGGCATCCAGTCACATAAACTGTTCCACCTCTAGAWGCTGTGAAAGGCAGTGAAGGAGATGTGAAGAGCTCTCTTTCCTTGCAGAGGATTCCCTTACAAGAGGAAAACTGAACATTCCTGTTGCAGCTCAGGGTCATGTGGTAGCTTCCTTTGGCACAGCTGGCAGGAGGAAAGTCAGAGGGTGATCCCTGGAGCTGATAAGGACTGGAGAGCTCTGCAAGGATGTGGCTGATGGGCCCATCAATGGGTCAGCCAAACTCCTCTGAGACACTGSAGGGGATAAACAGAAGTACAGCATCTCTGAAACTCAAGTGATAAGTAAGTTGGGTGTCTCCCTTCAGCCAGGACAGGTTTTCCATGTTTGTTCCTTGCATGCAGGTTAAGGAGGAAAGCTTGAAGCTATCCCACTCAGTGGAAGTTGGTTGGACTGCTGTGAAAGGGTGGGAAAAGTGCCACTCAAGGCTGCATGCAGAGCAGCTCCTGTTTGCTCCTGGTTGATCCCCAAACAGCTGGTCTTGCCTCAGTTAGGCAGGACTTAATGAAAAAGGGAATTAACCCCCATTCTTCAGCAGCATCRTCTCCCACATTGTTGTGCTTGTAAAAGGGAAGTAAAACAGCAGTGTTAGCCACAGCTTCTGGAGAAGTCTCTCACTGTCAGCCAGGGAGACAGCTGCCTCTTGTGAGGCCACACTGACTCCTGTATTTGGGTTTTACTGAAGCAGTTTGCACATGGGGAGCAGGTCCTTTGTGCTGTTGTAAGCTGCCTCACAACAGTGCTGAGCAAACAGTAATGCAGATAGCTTTTGTCTGAAAAATGGCTTACTCTCAAAAGGCATGTCCCCACCTTCAAAGGAAAAAAAAAAAATCCTTACAGCTTTTAGGAGCTCTTCCTGAATCTCAAATATGCTTGAAGGTTTTGCTCAGGTCTTTCAGGACTGGAGCTGTGACTGGCACTGTTGCTGTATGAACATCAATGGATTTGATTAGTCAAGAATGCCCTCAGTCTGCATGTTCATGAGCACGTGACTTGTGGCTTAGTTCCCAGGGTCACAGTGAAAATTCCTTCTGCATTCTTTTCCCCACACAGCATGTGGAGTGGCAGAGAGCATTTTCAGTGCTTGTCACGCCCAAGGGGAGAACCCTAAACCATCAGAATTTTCTTGTGGTTGTTGTTATCTCTAGAATAATTTCTGTTTCATGAAGATAAGTTCACCAAGGATGAATGTGTGATAGGATAGATTTCTTCCATCACTAATATGCAGTTAAGTACATAAATGAATGACAACCACAGAGGGCCAAAAATGTAATCACCAGATGATTGCAGAAAAATTGCTCAAAAACGGCCTCAAGGCTTTGAATAACTATGAAGAAGGCATCTTATGCTTTTGATTAATTCCTGAGTATTCTTACCTGATCTCTCCCATTTCTGTGTTGTCATCACCAAAACCTGAATGGAGTCTCCTGCAGATGTGCTCTCCWTTTCAAATCCAGGGAGTGCAAGTGGGAGAAGAATTTGGCTGTCCACAGGTAGAGTTCAAAGCTTAGGAAACAAAATGCTATGGTAGAACCCCRATTACTGAAGGAACAAGAAAGACCCTGTGGTAACTGGAAGGTTCGAAGATTTAGGCCAGGAGGCTTCAGAGGTGACTGACAGCACCTCTGTGCTCCTGCACTTGTGTCACACAGCACAGAGCCTTCATGTACTGCTCAGGCTTCAGCACATAAACCTGGTTTTCAGGGTTCACCCTTTTCACTTAGGCCATCAACAGCTGTAGGAAGAGCTAGTAAATTATGTCAGGTGGGGCTTTCTTATAATCTGAGCTGTTAGGAACTGAGAATTTACGAACCCTGCTGTATGCTGCTGCAAGGAGCCATCCTCTAACTGGGAAACTGCAGATATCTCAGAACGAGCAAGAAATATCTACACATTTCTGAAACAACAACAGTGCTCAAGCACCACTGCAAGGAAATACTTACTAAGGCCTTGGTCTGCTCAAAAAATGGGCTTGAGCAACCCTTTTTTTTTTTTGAGGCTGAACTTGCCAGAGCTGATTCAGTCCTCCTGCAGCTTGAAATTGCTCAGCCAGAGGACTCCTGGTATGAAAGTATTGCCTTAAACTGTGTGTTTAAAATGTAACAGCCTGTAATAGCGAAAGCCCATGGCTCCAGAGCTCTAATTTACAAACCTTCTCAGAAACTGCATTCACTGGGCCAGAGGTTTCTTACACTCTTTGGGAGAGGAAGCAGTGATCCCACCTCACTTCATGCTTGTTGTTTACAGTCTGAATCAATCCAAGGAGTGCAGCTCCTGACAGCATTCTGAGAGCTGCAAACAGTGGCACGGGGCTGAGCCTGTGGGGAGAGCTTCTCATCCTGCTTTCCTTCTGAAAACACATTGTGTGAGCACAGCCATAAATGCCTGAGGTTGGAGATTGCTGCCTCTCCACAGTTCTCCTGCTGGGGTTAGACACAGTATTTGGGGTGTGGATTATTCCAGGGAGATACTGSAAGAGTGGGACAGCAATTGAAGGTGGTGATCCATCACAGGTTTGCAGGAGGACTCGTGCTAGTGCTATGTGGTCTTCAGTAGATCCTTCAGGGACAAGGAGTTTCAGCTGCCTCTTAAACTGGGATGGCCATTAAATATTCACTTGGTTTTTRAAATGTGTATTTCATTGAAATATTTGTTTTAGCAAAATCGTGACAGACTAGTGAATCAGCCTAATGAGGCCTCAAAGCTTTATTTCTTTTGCAGGAAGTAGAGGAAGCTCCATGTAGCTTCTGAGATATTGTTTTATCACTGTGTATCTTGCTAATTAGAAGAGGATAAAGAGAATAATTTCCATTTTAAAGCTGAAGGACTGAGGCACAAAGAAGGCCAGGCTTATTTAAATTCACCCTAAAAGAACTGGTATCTCAAATGCCAACTTGGCAGAGGATGGCATCTCTAAATACTTAATAAATAATCATGTGGATTATGCTGTGGATGCAGTGTGTGCTGTCTGAGAGATGAGTAAGCTGAGAAATACAGTCTTCAGAAGGCTTGTCTCAAAGGAAGTCTCAGGAAATGAATCCTCTTTCTCCAGGGAGTGTTTTGTCCTTGGTCGCTTAAAYGTCCTTTTAATGCTGGGTTTATGGAAGTGTGAATTGAGAGAGCCAGGGGTGTAAGAGCACAATTCCAAAAGGYAGTGAGCTGGCACACGTGCCACAGTCATGTGTGCTAGTGAGAGCTGCTAGAAAAATATGGGTCAGTTGAGATTTTGGTGAGGAAATATGTCATTCTACTCTGGGTCTGACATGGTCTTTGTATCTGTGTCCTGAACTTTCAGAGAKAGACAGGAGTAAAAAAGAAAAGAGATTTCAAATCTCAGTGAGTATCAGGGGTTTAAAGCTAAAAATGAAATGCATCTACATGCATTTTCAAAAAATAGAGGAAATACATCTATACATACATACACATGGCTAGTGAAGGGCAGAAAGTGGGAGGGTTTTTTTGCCTGAGGTTATATTAGCACCTGCAAATATATGGCCTGCATGCTGAGAACCACAAATTATTAGCAAAGGTGTAATTYAATTGCATGTCATAAAACCTTTTCTGTTACTATTTGGGCTTTTAATGCTGTTTGTGCTGAGGGAAGCCATAATCACTTTATGGGCATGGACGTTGGGCAGACATTGAAGTGATGCATTAGGAGTTACATGGAGTGGAATTTTCACAAAACTGTAGAGTTTTCTTAGTGTTTAAAGTTCTTAAACCAGAAGTGCAGTGCTTTCTGAAGAACATAACTCAGAGGGAACCTACAACCTTGAGCAAGAACTCAGGGTCRTGCTCAGTGGTCTGTCTTTTGGAGAAGGTCGTGTTGGGAAGACAAACTGGTTCCTTTCAGCTGTAGGAATGAAAGAAGCTCTTGACTTTTTGTCTTGCAACTTAAAATATGTCTGCAAGCAGAAGTATGTGTSGATGTGTGTTAGGAAATGGAGAAAATTTGGGGTAAAAAAAAAAAGTTGTTATAATGGACAGTAAAAGACATCTCTTCTGCATTTGCCCCCAAAATTTCAGGCTAGTGAAACCTAGAAGGGATCTGGCAGAAAAGTTCTGGATGTTTTCATGAAGTCACTGAAGCTGGGTACAAAATCTCTGCCAGTGGAAGTGCTGTGCCTGGACCAAGTGTGATGAACAGAGTGAGAGGGCTCACCTCCATGCTTGGAGCCTTTCTGCAGGAGCTTGATTGAATACTTGTCTGGAGGCAAAACAAAACAAAAACCTCCCCCATTAATAGCCAAACAAAACTAGTGGCTTGATGAGTAGCTTTTCTCAGGTAGAYAAAAGGCATAGGAGCAAATGGGAAACATTAAATAATGGCCCAAACTGTGAAACTGCAGGCAGATGACTTGCCCTTAGTGTTCAGGAGAAAATGGGTTAATCAAAAAGGGGAGCAACCACAGCATTCCACCTGTGATRGGCAATGTAAATCAGTGGTGGAAATGGTATGCAGAGCTCCAGGGCTTGCTTAAATAATTCTTTCTGTGAGAAAAAATTCAGCAAAGGAAGTRTTACAGTGTACATTTTGTTCTACAGTGCATTTCAAAGGAAGTTGCATGAGCAGCTCATCCAGGAGGTAGAGTCTGAGCAGAATCTGGCCCAAACAATGTCTGTTGTAACTGTGAGGTTGTTAAACAGCCTTTTTGTACAATTCTGCATGTACCCAGTTCAATAGGTCCCARCAATAATACAGAAATGCAGTGACACTGCAGAAACACCTTGGTTGAGGGGTAACTTGAACACTGCCTTGGAGAGAGGGCTGTGGAAGACTCTTGCCATCCAAAGGTGCAGGGTGTCAGGTGTGTGCAGAAAATGATTGTTCAGAGGCAGTGGCTGAAGCCATCGCTGCACAGGATTTCATATCCTGGCCTGCAGCATGGTGATGGGGGCTGTGGGGTGCAGGAAGCAGATGGGCATTWAGACACACAGATCATCTGAGGCAAGCTGAGRTTTACCTGCCCTAAATCAGATGGCTCAGTCTMAGTTAGCCTAAGCTCCTAAGCTTTGTTGAACCYACCTTTGCCATAAGAAAGCAGCAGTGTGAGGAAAATGCTCAAAAACTGCTTGCTGCTGATAGGAGTTAGGTAGTTAAAGCTCTAAGGTGGAGTTACCTGATGGGTAAACCACCATCTGAGCATTTTCCCCCTGAGTTGAAAGATGAAAAAATAATAAGAGAATGCATTGTTTTCAAACATGTTGGGATAAAACCACTAAGCTTTTTAGCCTTGAGAATGCTGTTGCTCCCCTGGAATACTTTTATTTTTTTATGACTGTATCCTTGGAGCATCATCCTGGTGTGAGTTGAACTTTTTATGTTTTCCATTGCACCACAGCAATGGGGAAATGCCTTATCATTCCACTCTTTGATTTTTTTTTAATTTTATTTTCTTACATTCCTTTTGGAAATTTTTATCACTAAGAAATGTTACTGACACATGCAAAAAAACAGCTTTCTGGGGAAAACAAATCTTATCTCTCTCTCTCTCTCTCTGCTGTTTGTGTTCCCCATCTCTTTGCTCCTGCMGTTCTTCCCTCAGCTCTTTGCACAGACCCTGTAAAAGAACTGCAGAGATGCTCCTGGGTGTTGGTGATGAGATGAAGGTTTCAGAGCCTGGCAGCCAGAAGATCTCYTGGCTGAACTGCAGGCCAGGTGAAGTTATGCCAGGGGAGTTTGTGATACACTTTTCCACACTGTCCTGCCAGGACAGTGCATGCTTTTTCCATGCTCATTTTCCCATACAGGCTCTGGATTTTTGTTAATTGAACCCCTGGTTTAGAAAGTGGTTTAGATGAGACATTTTCTTTTTTTTTTTTCACAAAAGCAAAGAGTATTTTGAATGCATTTCTTCCAGCAGTTTTCTGGAACCATCTGTTTAGCGGGGAAAAAAAAAGCAGAATATTTCTTTTCTCATTATTTAATATTATATTTTATATAAAACTCCAGAGGATTTATTAAACTGAATAATTTCAGTGCCTTTTTATAATGAGAAAAGTTTATTACAGAACACAGGGTCATAAAGCCTTTTCCTATAAACATTTTAATTGATCCATTTGAGCTTCAGTGTGCTCTTTCCAACCCCTCCAACAGGATCACCTYGTGCTCTCCTGAGCCTGAGTGAGGACACAGCATGGCCCTCCTGGACTGCTTTTAGCTGAACAACCCAAACACGGCCTTCAAAATCAACCTGTGGTGAAGAACTGGGGCMTTTTGCTTCTTCTGTTGGCTCATGTACAATTCCTTGGAATTGAGCTGAATTCCAGAATTGTACCCTGACAATTAGTGAAAACGTGGCCGTGGAGCAGTCACCTTGAGYTTCCAACACAATGGGTTTTGCTGGAGTGGTTAAGAAATCCTGAAATTTTCAAAGGAAAGGGTCTGGAGTAAAGTATAGCTTAGGTCTGCTGCCCAGGGAATCCAGAAATTTGTTATTGGACATGGAATTCTGTCACTTTTGCTCCCCATGGGCTGGAAGGATGCACTCACACAACGTTYTTCTCTGTTTTATTACTGATACAGCTGCATCCATCACAAAAGCCTTGGAGTGCACGTGCCCCTTTTGCTGCATGATTAAAAGAGAATTATATTGTTTCATGTCTCAAAACCTCCTTTGGCAACTACATCTTCTTATTAATTTATTGGAATTGGCAAGCTGACTGTGTGGGAAGAGGTTCAAGAGTTGCATCAGTTCAATCTGGATCAGTTCCTGACTGGATGTGAGATATTTCTGTTGTAGGCAGCTCACACTCAGCTTGAAATGCTACCTGCCCATGTTTGGAGCTGCCTGCCATCTGAAACTCTCCGAAGAATTGCTGCAACTGGATCTCAGTTCATGGCACAGAATTGCTGTGGGGATGCAGTGCTGAATAAATCACGTGTGCTTTTCAGGAAAGATACTCGTTAATGTAATTTCCAAAAGCTCTGGTCAGGCCTTAAAGGCTGAAAAAAACCACCAAGAGAAGTAAAAACAGAGAAGTGATGAAGAAAATTTGATTTTGGTTTAAAGACTAGTTAAAGTGCTTTTTAACTGACTATCAGGAAAGATAAAGTTCAAATAGTGATGAGTTATGGGAGATAGTTGCAACAAATCTAAAASTTTCTATGAAYTGGTTTTGTGAATGTCCAGGGGACTTTCTAATGATACATTATGTATATAAACCTAAATTATGCAGTCATAAGGGGAAACAAAGTTATTTCTCTGAACAATTTTTTAACATAAGGAAACAAAAGAAGTCCTAAAAACAAATAAAATCTTATGGATCTCTCCCTTTCTGACAGTGATACTAATGACAGTGTAAACTATTTGAAATTATGGCAGTAAATAATTTGAATAGAYTTGGGTTATGGGATGGTTTGCAAACGTTCTGAGGCAAAAATGTCAGTTTATTACTGTGCCTTCTGCAAATATAGAATTAAATAGGCTTGGGGGGGTTTGGTTTTCCTTTGTTTATTTCTGAAGCCTGTAATCTGAACAGCCCAGTGTCATATCTGTTTGGGAACTGAAAACAAACTAGTGGGAAGTGAAGTATCCCAGGGTGAGAGAGTGTGTGACACACCAGAGGCAAAGAGAGAGGAGACTACCAAAAAGCCTTCTGAAACCTTTAGAATGTACAAAACCTTTTCCTGTCTTCTTCTGCAGCAGAARCAGCATTTGGTTTTGGCTGTGTACCTGCACACCAGGCTTGGAAATACCTGGGCTCCTTCCTGCCTGAGGAAGAGAGAAGCACACAAGCCAGATTTTTTGAATTGACTGAATTTCTTTCTGGTGACATTTCTTGAAGACAGGGCCTGCTTTAGAGGCAGGGTGGTCAGAGCAGCAGTTCCACTGCCCATTCACATCAATTTAGATATTTACAGACATTCATGCAAGAGTATTTGTTCAGGTGCTGCATTCAGAGGAACACTTYCCCCCCTCACAAAAACTGATGTACACAAAAATACTTTGCAGAAACATTCCTGGGAAAGCAAGCCAAAATGAATGCATGTTTAATGATACAGGAGAGAATTCCCAGAGTGCTTAGCATTGCTTGGATTGTGCTCCCGGATGTTTGTGAGACCTTCCACTGCAGGTAGTGGTAAAAAAAAAAAGAGGCAGAGTTGGCTTGACCCATTTGAAAAAAATGTTGAATTCTTTCTTGTTTTCTTCAGTTGGCAGTGTGTGAGAGGCTGGCATTCTCCTAGTGTTGGATGGAAATACCATCATATGGCTTTCTTGGAATTCTGTTGTGAGCCTGGCCTTTGAGGCAGCCTCTGGATCAGTGGGGAGATGGTAAGTGGAAGCACAGATGCACACCAGTTTTTGGCCCTGGTATGTTTTTTAGAGTATAAGAAGATGGCTTATTCCAGAAGAGTTGCACTGAAGCATCTTCAGAGACGTGGCCACAACTGGCTCATTTTTTGGAGGCAGTTGTGGAAGGGTGGAAATCAATCYCATTGTACTCAGAGAAATTTAGCAAACGTGTACCAATGAGTAAAGCTGCCCAAGATGATTGAGCAAAGCCATTTATCCCTCAGGAAGAAAAAGAAAAAAAATCCTAAAAAAAGTTGACTTCCAATTGAGAAATAAAGATRCACACATGACCTTGACACTGATCTATGAATATTTATGCAGTACTGATGTAGATTTGTGTAAGTTTTGCAGTGGTGGCATCCAATCATATGATTAACATAAATGTCTGAAATTTCTATGATGACTGATTCYGTATGTCTACACAGTTGCAGACTCTCTATAAATATATATAAATATGCATRGGGTTTTGTGTATCAGACCTGCCATTTAAATACACAGATAGATGAACTTTACAGAACTTTCCCATTTGGGAGGTGTTTCCAAGGAATCCTGTACCCACTGGGACGCATTGGCTTCCAGCACCACAGTCAGGGTGTGACATGCAATTATGAGAGTAAATTCATGTGAAAAACCAGAGGCATTTGGCATGTGTTTGCATCCCTGTCTTAATCCATCCTGCTTGGCATGACAAAGTGACAGGGGAGCAGAGATGGCACACGTTTTTGTACACATCAAAACAGGGTGCAAACCCTCCCCCAGCTGTGGTTGTGTGCAGGGATCACAGGCCCATACTGCTGTGCATTCTCTTGCTGTTGTTACCTGGATTGGTGTTACTTGGGTTACCATCATGTGTGCTACAGTCACCATTTAAATATTTTTTTTTCCCTTTGATTGCATCTAAAGTCACTGTAGGTCTTTCATAAATCTTTCMAACACCACTGAGGTAAGAGGAAGGAAGAGAGAATACCAGCTTTCAGAACTTCTCTTAGAAAACAGCATTTCTTGAGAGCTGGAGGGAAAGTGCTGTGGCTCAGAGCTGCTGATTACTGTGTAACTTAGGAATTATTGAGTAATGAAGTGTTTAGCCATGTGAGCAATTAAAGGTCCTGTCACCTATTGTGAGCTGGTGATTCCAGAGCCACATTCGTGTCGTTGTGACTGTTTTAGAAGCCACACAGTTTTTTGTGTCTGTTCAGATGCCAGGCTTCTTCATTCTCAGTTGGCACACATGTACAGGGTGCAGAAATGGCTGGAAAGACCCTGGAGCCTCAGAGAGAGGATTTCTCAGTAGGTCTGAGGTGTCATCTACTGGCTGTGGTCAGGATGGGGTTTGATGGGAGAAACTGAGCATTGTTCTTTTCCCAGCAGTGGGGAAGATGCTCTTTAAAGGCTCAAGGCAGGAGCCTCCTMAGTGAGCTTGTGTCTGGATATGATTTAAACCATTTCTTGTGTGGAGAGTAAAATTTATTATCTGAAAAAGCCATAAAATGACTGCATGTTCTGCACACCCTGGTATTTTGGATTTGTCAAAAGAGGACAGGTCTAGTCTGCAGTGATGTAGAAACTGAAATACTAAAATRGCTGGCTGTTGAAATAAAATAGCAGTAACAGGGTGAGATGACAATCAAAAATCTTTTAAAGTTCCAGAAATAGATTTGCCCCTGAACAGGGGCAAAAAAACTTTYTTTACAAGTAGGACCAAAAGTTTACATGATTGGAGAACAGATCTGTCTTTCTTCTGATTCCTAATTTCTTATTGTTTGGGCACCTGAGAGGTGGCACAGAATGGCTTGGAACTCTGCATCCCAGGCAGATCAGTTGTTTGGTTTTGCTGTGGTATATYAATAATAAATTTGCTTTCAGCTGGGAATTCACTCTTAACAAACAAAAGCTTTTTTACAGCCAAGAAAGATCTGTGACCCCCCCAGTTCTTCCAGTGCTCCAAACACTCCACAGTTTGGAAGCGACAACAAATTGGTTGTGAAATAAAATCACTCCACCAACGTGAGGGGGATTTTGCAAGTAATCCTTGGTTTAGTCACCAGGTTGTTTTAGCTGTGGCCCTCTGCTTCTGTKGATGCAGATATTTCCAGCACTGAGAGGAAACTGTGAGTGGAAGCTTTCAGATGCAGCACGATTAAGKCAAGGATATAAAGATATGGATCTCTGAGGAACGAGGACATGAACCCAAGCAGGCCTGATTTGCTTTCCAGCTTTTTAAGAGCTGGTGTTAAAGCACACAGCTCTGTCAGTAGAGCTCAAGAGGTAGCTTTTACACTGCAGCTACACGGGGTCTGTAACAGGGTTCAGTTATTGTGCTAACGGTGAGTGAGGGATCTGCAAAAATTTTTCCAGATTTCTGGGAGGAAAAAAAAAATAAAAATGAATGCAGTCTGCTTCACATAACTGTCTGCAGTGAGCAATAAAATGGCTGTAACAGGGATCATTGCCTCGCACATGGAAAAAAATATAGGTTTTCTATAGACTTGTAATGCATTTGCTTCAAATTTATTGCACTTGCATTTAAAATATATATCCCCTGTATAAAATGCTGTCTGTTTAAAAYGGGACAACTTTGCCAATTTTCATAATATTTCAAATATGTTGTACAACAAAATGCATCCAAGGTATGGTTAAAAGCGGGCACTTTTGGAACAYTTAAATGTGGTTATTTGTTGTCTGGAGTATCTTTAAAGAAGCCTGTGTGTGGAGCATTTTTGAGGTACGTAAGTGAGAAGAATAAAATGGAGATTCCTTCTCCCCTTCTGGGCCACCTGTGACAAGGTTTAGYCCAAAATAACAGTGTAYRGCAGGCTGAAGGCACCTTTGTGTCYCATCTCCCTGTGCTTTGTGTAGTGGCAGTACARCATTTTCTACTGGCCAGATTCAGTGTAAAGTCCTGACTTCTCCATGCTCTGATGATGCAAAGTGTCCATGGGCTTGGATAAACCAGCTTTTACAGCTGTTTGCTGCTGCCAAAGGAGTGCAAAGCAGCTGGAACTTATTGGTACATCTGGTCTTATATCTTYTCAGTGCCTTCAGAAACCCATGTGTTTGCTTGGGKTTTTGTTTTGGTTTTGTTGAAGCATGCAGCAGGTTGCTGTGGGAAAGGCTGGTTTGTCTCCTGAGATGAGAAGCCAGCGAGGTTCAGAGCACAGAGCTCCTGGGCACGCAGTGCTTGGGCCAAGCTCTGCCTCCACAGGCTGAATGGAACTAACAGGGAGCACTGCACTTGCTCTGGCAGGCACGTCTGATCCCTGGAAGCTCTTAGAAATGAGCCTGGAGCACCAATTCCCTGATGGAGAGAACAACTGAAGGTACAGAAAGTCCAACAATGGATAAATGGTGTGGGGGTGAGTAAGTTGTGCCTAAAGCTGAACAGGAAATAGATTTCCTAGCCCACAAGGGGGAAAAAAGTAAAAATAAACTGAGGATTTATAGAATTTATATATATTTAGAACTTTTCCTGCATTGTGTCTGGACAACAACAGCAATTAAGAAAAAATAATTATGAACAAGTCCATTCTGTGCTTTGGCTGAGGTTACAGATGACTTCTGCTTTGTGTGGCACAGGTTCAAGACCTCTTATCTCTGAGTCAGACCAGGACTTAAATCTGCAGTCCTGAGCTGAATCTCTCACCTTTAAGATATAGGAGARATGGGTAGTAGTAAAAAATCTTGGGCTTGCAACACAATTTGTGTTTTGGACATGGAGCACCTTAAGTTTAAATTGGTACATTCATACCAATGGTTTTGTTTTGACAAATCTGTGCTATTTGAAGAGAAACACTTTTCAATAATAATAAGGATAATGAATTTAAGAATCTGAACAGTTGGGAAGGTGCCTGATTGTTTCACACACTCTTTTTGCTCTACTGGCTATTTAATTACTCTGTGTGAAACATTTATCAGAAAGGACTGAGCCTCTTTCTCAACAACCTGTAGAATAATTTGGAATGTAAAAAGATCTTGTGGATATTAGGGCACAGCAAAGTTAGTGACCTTTAAAATCTCACCAAGAGGTCCTGGAAGCTGRAACAGGCACCTTTTGATACTTCTTCCTGCATTTCATCCATGAACTGTTCTCTGGGTCCTTGATTGCCCTGTAGGTGTTTWGAACTGTGATTTTTTTTCCCATGAACTGAGTATTTTCTCTCCTCCTTTCTGGATGTGACACCAGGCACTAGGTGTGTGACAGTGGTCATCCACCAAGTCCCTTATTTTGCAGGAAGAAAAGGCAGAAGGTGTGGAGCATTTGATGGCTKGCTRCATATTGGGCACAGCCACTCTGGGGATTTCTGGGTCCTCATGTGCCTCCCCAGCTTGTCAAGGGAATTCATTGCTGTACAGCCCAGAAATTCTCAGTTCATACTTCCCTTTCATGCTGAAGTAGCTTTTCCTTTGGGGAAGGTGATGGATGGTAGTTTTCCCGTTTGAGGWGCTTGACTTCTGTCAGTACCTTCTGGTCAAGGAGACACGGTTCTCAGCTGTTTTCCTCGACAAAATCACCCAGAACCTGCCTGAAAAAYACTGAGCCTGAGTGAGAGGGCATTGCTGAGGAGAGGGGAGGTTGTGCTCCGTGGATATGGAGAGCTTGGAGCTGCCTCAGGTTATTTTCCCTTCRGGATACTGTGTAGTGCCTGTGGCTTCACAGCTGTAGAATTCTGGTGGGCTTCACACTCAGAGCTCGTGGCAAGGGACAAACATGGCTTTGTTCTTGGTTTCCTACAAGTGTAATTATCTCTAGGGGTTTACAAATCGATTGTGAACATACTTTGACATATATTCTTTGTTGATTTTTACATTTCCAGGCTTTTCAACCRTTGGACAGTTAAAAAGCTAGCCAGGGAAATAATAATCTACTGTAACAAAATACATAACAATCCAATAATAAAATTATTGAGAAAAACCCTGAAGACATTTGTAAAGTAATGTAGAAAAATGTAAATCATTTGAAGAAACACCAAAGCATGGTGTAATTCATGATTATGTAAGTCAAATAACCATGAGTTGTTTTCAATAGRAAAAAAAGTGCCAAATTTTATCCTATAGACTAAGCAAAAGCTAGAAAACACTATAKTGAGAGATCTCCATCATGTTCAGAAGCACTGAGAGCTGTACCCTTCATAAAGGGGGCTTCCTTCTTTAACTGTCTCAGAAGAAAAAGGAACAAGKGTAGGTCCAGCTTTTTCTCAGGGGATAAAATCTTGGCATGGAACTGTTATGAGGGAAGGGTTTAGATTTGGGCTCGGTTGACTGAAATGGTCATATTCTTAAGGAAGGTTTGCAAAAGACAACAAAATACCTAAAAAAAAATTTATGACACTACTGTATCAAATAGTCTTAAATAGTTTCTGAAATTGGGTTTTTATTCAGAGCCTTACAAAGCCAATATCTTTCATTGCTTTCTTCCTGTTACGTGCAGTGTTTTTTAAGTTCACATTTTCAGTTTTCTCCCTACAACGCTGCATGGGTCATGTAGATGTCCCTTAATATTCAATGCTATCTGATGGAGATGCAACTTTGAGGGTGGCTTGCTATTATTTAAGCTTACCACCAACTAACTACAGGTCCAATTAATTGGAAGTTAAACTTAGAGTAATTTTTCCAACTGGCTAATGATAAACGTTCCTTGAAAACCTTTCTTGAGTAACATAATGAGSTAAGTATTTGAACAGAATAATAAACAATCCAATCAGCACAAATCCTTTTCAAGCAAATAGGATTCCAATACCTTTCAGCAAAGTTCCAAGGAAATTATTCACTTTCTAAGAGGAAACAAATATGTGCACCTTTACTGAATGATTATGATTAAACCTAAAATTCCAGAATTATTAAGAGAGTAATCTGACAGGTGTTTGTATCCATCAAAATCTTGGAGTGCCATGAATCAGCAGGAATCCTTTTCTCACGAGAATTACTGGAAGAATTCTCAATCAGCTGCTGGCCAAAAGGAGCCTCTACAGTTTTAGAAGCTTATAAAATGGTAAGTACATCTTTCTTAGGCAGTTCCCAGTTATTCTGGAGGATCTGTGGTCTTGTCAGCACTGGTTTTTGCTCCTCAAGGGAATATTCCTCAATATGTYTTCTTTGATATGTAATATGACTGCAGTCCACCATTATCTCTTGCCAGATGATAACGTGAATTATGTAGAAGAATTGTTTGGTTATTTCAGGAAAGGTCAACCATTAGGCCTAGAGACTAAAACCAGTAAAATTCCTGAAGGTTGGCTGGGCTGGTGAGTGCAGGGAGCTTTCAGGCTGTYTGAGCTTCCAGAAAGCAAGAGCAGAAACCTGAATGGAATGCTGAAATGATTATYCAAGCTCACGTGGAGGAAGAGCTGCCACAAGGCCCATCTCAGCTCTAACTCTGCTTTGTAAAACTATTTATAGATTAGGCACAGTCATGTCCATTAGTAATTTCTGTCTTCCTCTCATGTAAGCACAAAACTGGTTTAGCAGAGTTTCCTGGGAAGAGCACGATGGATCCAAAGCACACAAGGCCCCATCCAGCTTCCTGTCTGTAGGTAATGCTGCAGTCATTTYGGATTAGCGATAAACGCTCGTGAAATTGGAAACAGCTTCTCCCAGCCCTACACAAGAATCTGCAAAAACACGAGGACTTGTACCCAGAAAGTATGAKTCCAACCCAAACACCATAAAATAATATACAGTGCATGCTTAACTGCATGCAGGGCTGTAGGAATGTATTAAATGACATTGCCAGATGCCAAAGACAAATATGGTTTCAGCATTCGGAGGTACTGGAAGCTGGAGGAGATGATGGCTTTTCTTGCACCATTGTCAGGGTTGTATTTCTGTAAAATTATTTTTGCCCTTTAGTTTCTGGTATCATTTCCCTGGTTCCTTTGCAGGCATGCTGTGACATCCTGGTGAACGCCTGGAAAAGCTCTGGTACAGCCTGAGCCCTGTTCAGGTGTGCTGGCTGGGTGACCTCTTCTCACCAAGCCCTCAAARGGTGCAAGGCCCCTTCTGGAAGTGCACAGTGACAAAGATCCTGGGGAAGTCCTCACTACGTTTGGTGTAAAATTCGTGGGTTTTATCCCAGGCTGTGAAAGTGCATTGCCACCTGAATGGGTTTCATTTTTTCAGGCAAGGTGTTTAGCCAAGGTATCTGAGAGAGGAGAAGACAGGTACATCTCCAGTCCCTCCTACAGCCACTGCAGCTTCTTCAGGGGACTGCTGGGATCACAAAAACCATGATTAGAAACGTTGAGCTGAGCACCAGCCCCCGTGCAATTGGAGAGAAAAATGCAGATGCAGTAAGTAATTCATACTAGTCAGTATTCTAAGGACTTGGAGGGTGCAACTTCCAAGTTTAGAATTCAAATATAGAATCCAAACCAAAGACATATATCATGATTAAATCATGCAAGTTGGGAGGCAATAATCTGAGAAAGCACTTACTCTGGGTATCTCATTAAAAAGTAAAATTGGAGTGGAGCAGGGCATTTGCCAGCACATAGTTCTAAATTTGGAGCTCAGCTGAAGCCATCCAATGTGAGAAATCAATGTCTTTTTGCTCATGCTTCCTGAAATGTTTAGGCTGCAGAAGATGARAAGCAAACTCAACTTTTTCAACCATAAGAGAAAGCAATAACAAAAGGAGGCTGCAAGGAAGACGTGTAAAAATGACAAAACTAGCCAGGCTGCCACTTTCYAAAATGCTTTCTCCTATGTGTGGAATGAATTAGGGATTTCCTTAAGCTTTCAGACTAAGCCTGAATGACAGCATTGGTGCTAGGTGATAGCATCTCTGCCAGGAGGAACTGAATCAGAGCAATCATGTTCAGTGACAACAGAAGATCTCTGTACTTACCATTACAAATATGGTTTAAAATTCTACAACTTGGAAATTTATTTACTTTTTTTTTTTATCACTGATGTTGTTGCCTGTGTATGGGAATTGTTTGAGACCATCCACTTTGAAGTCTCTTGCTCTTTTAAGTGATCCACAATCACCACTCATCACATTCCATGGAACACCCCAAAACCACAGAACGGTTTGGCTTGGGAGGCACCTCAGGGACCATTTTGTTCCATCCCTCCTGCCATGGGCTTCCCCTAGGCCAGGTTACTGAGAGCCCCATCCAGCCTGGCCTTGAGCACTTCCAGGGATGGGGAACCCACCATAATCTGCTCCTCCTGCAAGACTGGGGCAAATGTTCCAGCTGTGCAARCAGCTGGAGCTGAAAATGCCAAGTCTTACAGGAAGAGTGCTTTSCAGGGACAGGGATAAGCAGCTCTTGGATGGATCCCTGCTCCAGCCTCGTGCCCCTCAGAACTGCAGACACCTGCCAAGCCCTCTTACTGAAAGTCTTACCCTTGCAACCTGCTCATTCATCAGCCACTTGCTTCTCCCTTGGAATCTGCAGCAGGAGCTCTTCCAGTTTGCAGCAGAACTTTGGAACTTCTTGCCAAAGTCTTTCAATGTGAATGGAAATTCCAGTTGCCTGGGAATAGACTCMTACTTTGTCTTGGGCCCCCCTTCTTTGAAAAGTGCAATTTGTCTCCTAAAGTTACAGTTACCCCCAAAAATCTCAAGGAGTGTGTGCAGCAAAGCTTGCTCCTGGGTGGTTTTCCTACAAAGCACGAGAAATGATAACAAACCAATCCCTTACCACCATGCCCTTGTGAGAGATGGATTTTCTGCACTCCTTGARTAATCCAGTTTCTTCTACAATATCTGATTTCACAGATAGAGGTGATAAGGGAGGAATATGGAAGATTTACAGATTTACTGGTAAATCCCATCTCTCAAATATACCTCTTCTCTTGGGGGAACCATTCTGCTGCTGTTGTGTTTTCATTCACATGCAGCAGCAGTGGCAGGAGTRCATCATGTTATTATTTCACAGTTGCACTTCAGATTTACTTTAGTAATCTCAAAGTAGGTGACTTACTGGACAGTCCTTCTCACAGGTAACACCTTCCTGTCTGCCTGATCTCAGATATTTATCTTTAAAACCCTTTTTCTCAGACAGGCACGCTAGAACTTTGTGGAGTCAACAAAAATGTCATTTTATCCCCTGTTTCTGTTTTGGGTATCTTTGTGGTTTTACCCTTTTTACTATTTCAGACCMGTTCTTTTTAACTAACTTGTCCCTTATCTGCAAGCAAAGCAGTTCAGTTCTGCAAGAATAACAGAGGCCTTTCTCCAGGATTTCATTACTCAGATTTTCAGGTTCCATTCTCAGATAAGTGAGTTTGAATGAGATAACTGTTAATATCATTACCATGTCAGAATTTCTGGTTGCAACAGCGTCTGACTATCATCTGTGCACTGAATTACAGCAGTATTACTGAGGGATTAATTTCATCTGAGTTTTTTGGGGGGTTTTTGTTTTTGTTTTTTTAAACCAGAAAAGTAAAATAGAAATCCACCACAACCCAAACCAAGAAAAATCCTAGCCTCCAGTTGCAGGTAAGCTCTGAGGGGGCGAGTTTGCATTAGCAAAGTTAAATAAATAAACAGAGGAACTTCTGGCTTGATTCAATGAGCCATACTTAGACTCTCACAAAGCCACTGTTGAAGGCCTGTTTTTGCAGAGCTGCCACACTCTGCAGGTCACAAGGACAAACTAGGGCCATAAGGGAAAGTATTTTAGGTTTAAAAAACAGGGTGGGGGAGAAAAAAAAGTGCTGATTTGGGCATTCATAACCCCTGTGGCACTGCAAGCTCAAAATGCAGTAGCTCAGGCAGCATGCTTTTTGTCAGAGTGCTGGCCTGCTTTTCTTTAGGGGGTCTGGAGACATGTGGAGCTGTGCAAAAGGAATTCCTCACATGCAGAGCTCTCTGTCCTCTCTCAGCTCTGCTGGTGCTGCTTGTTCTGCACTGGTGGCACCTGGAGGCTGAAGGGATGGACTGACAAATCCAGAGAGTGGGACTGGGGTGAGCTGGGGGTTGTCCTGAGGCACCAGGTGCTGTCTCTCAGTAGAAATTGCCCAAATCTCTTCTCTGTAGTGAATTCCATGTCCTTAATTAGTGGCACCCAAACCACCAGGAGRTGGGCTCAGCCTAGGTCTTGGTGTCAGCAGCAGCAGTGATCTGTGAGAGATCAAGAGAGCAGGGTCAGTGAATCTCCTGTGAGACTTCTGTGACTTTCTCTCACTGTTCCTACATCTTCAGCCACAGCAGCATTTTTTTTAGACAATCAGAGTAGTAGCAGAGGGTGAGGATGACCAAAACTGGGTTGGGGGAAGCATATCAGATGTTCTGGTTGTGAGGTCTGTGCAGCATTCCTTCCTCACAGGAGCTGTGACTAAGRGAGGACAATAAAGTACTTCAGTTGTCCAGTTTAAAAACGAAAGATATTTTTTCATTGTGCAAATTTTTGTTCCCCCTTCCTGAGGGCCTGGTGTCATTAACATTGATTTCTTTTGCTTTCCATCTGTAATTGCTGGAGAAGCTCTGGTGGTGGAGTTTTAACCCTTCCATCTTGCTGCAGCCTTAACACTGACCTTGATGTTTCCCATGAGAAATAAGGGAATTTGCTTAATCTCTTTGTRTGGGGCCAGCCATGGGTTATTGAAAATGACCTACAGTTATTGTGCCAATGAATAAAATGTCACAAGTAATTCTGGCAAACCTAAAGAGCAAACTAATTGAAGGACTTGTCAGTGAAAGTCAGAAAAAAATCATCTGTTTTTAATATCTAGCAGGGCTCAAATTCAGCTTTTATTTCACATATAAAGATGTTAACTCTGAAGCATATACACCCCTTCCTAGAACTACTTAAAATGGTACAATTTTTCCAGAAAATGTCATTAAACAATCTGATCAATACTCAGAGTGATCCAGATTAAAACTTAAAGACAAATTGCTTTGCTAGTTCCTGCTTTGAAAGGAATTTTGAAGTCTTGAAAGGAACATGCTTTTCCTTCAAAGATCATTTTTAGGGGMTATCTAGGAAAGCAAGATTAGCAAAGCTGTGGTGCAGCTGGGGATGTAGGATTTATTAATCCCTGGGTCACTGCAGCCCATGCAGCTGCAGCAGTTCTGTATCCTTTAAGATKGCTGGTCAGAAATTAAGGAAGTGTCAATACAGGGCATTCCCTAAATAAAAACTCCTGTAAGGATCAAAGGGTTCCACGTGTACAATGTGGTTGTTGCTGGTTTTGCTCATGGTGCCTTTTAATGGACTTGAAGAACCAAGAAGCAGCAGCTTTACCCAGAAATGAACTTCTTGCAATGAGAAAAATTTGCAGAGAGTTCATCTGTTTGCTGGCAAATGGCATCATTCCACTACCTGCACACTGCCCAGCACCTTCTGCTTTTTCAGATAACTTTCAACAAGGGCCTGGCTAATGCAGAGCTGCAGATTTTCRTTTGACATGAGGTTTTTCTGACAGTTCAGATCGTTTATTCTCTTAATGCGTGTCGTGAAAATCAAGCTGTTACCCCCACCAAGGTTTCCTGAAGAACAAAGAGTGAGAACAAATTCTTTCCAGCCTTACACCAAGACTTTTCAGGGCCTGCATGATGTAAGTGGGAGCAGTTTGGCTTTTGTTGTATAGCATGTGTGTATAAATATATGTACGTGTATAATAGAGATGAATGTAAAAATGTCAGCAAGGGAATATTTTAGGCTAAGTGTCAGGAATTGTTTCTTTGCAGTGAAATCTTTTATGRTAGAGAATAGTTTCTCCACTGGGAGAAGTGGTGGGAGCTTCTTTACTCGATTAAAAGCTGGACAGACCTCTCAGAACACAGCATGGAGCAGTTTTGTGCTGGCAGAGGTATGAGCTAAGCACCTASGAGCTCCTTCCCACCCCCAGCTTCCATGAAAGATGGATGGATAGCTTGATAACCCTTGAGGCAGTTTCAGCAAGCACAGTGCTAATGCAGCTCTTATCCTTGCCAGACCAAGTTTTCAAAAGGCATTTGGACAAAGTGTGCCTGAAGYGGTTCATAAATTACACTGCATTATATCAGCAAGACTCTCCTCACTTCAGGGAGGTGACTTCAGCAGCAAGAAGTCAGTACATCCACTGGGATTATTGCTTTTACTCTTGGGAAGTTAAAGCCACGTTGTGCTGTGTCCCAGTGGAAGAGAGGTGACCAGCAATGTGCTGAACATCCCCCAGACTGAGCCTGCCTGTCACCTTCCCTTGCATTTCCTCTCAGAGAATCCCTTTGGTGAGTGTGACAACTGTCAGTGTGCYTTGGCCCCACCACCACAGGAGAGAGGATTTGTTTGCTTGGAGGGAAAGCAGGGAAATAGTGGAGTYTACAGCATGAATTGGAAAGGAGATTACACCTGATCACAGAGGCAAGGAAACTTAGAAATTAAATAAGAGCCTACAGATGGAAACATTTCCCGTTGCTGGTATGGATACTTTCCTAGAGAATTTAAGCCACACARTACCTGCTTTCTTGTTGGGTTTGCCTTTCACAAATCCTCTAAAAGCAGCTCACAAGCAGTGGATGGTGTGCACAAATGAAGGGAGGCAGGGCAGTTGTTCTGTACAGTGATTTCCCTGCAGCAGAAGATGCTCAGGTTTTCTGCCATCTCACTTCAGGTTTTTGAAAGTGCCCAATCTGAGTTATATTTAAGGAGTATGTCTTACAGATAAATTCCAGGCAGCTGATAGATGTTTTCAGTCAGAGACATTGTCCCAGTTTAGAAGCTCCATCAAAGGCAAGGAGAGAGTGGAGGGTCTGCATCCTTTTCAGTAAAGATTTCTCATTGCTACAGGACAATAATTAGTGCTTTACGCTGTGTTGTTAGGGGTTTTGTAAAAATATTTTTTTATATTTTAATGTTCCTATTAAGATTTTTTGGATTCTTTCATGGACTTTTAGGGCACACTGGGATTCGAGGATTCCTTTTGGAATCTCTGAGCAGAGCTGCTGTTAAGCTCTGTCCTTGTCACTARTTCTGAGTTCACAGGCTGCTCTGTGTTTTCTGTGTGCAGGGCATTTGGCAGGGTTATGCTTGAGAGTGGAGAGGCAAATAAAAAAAGCAGTCATTGCCAGGAGCTCTGTGGAGTGTTGAAAGTGGATCCTGAGGGGTGTGGGGTACACCTGTGCAGTAATTGGCCATCAGGTGTCCTGTGGAATGTTTAAAACAGATCCTAAAGGGCTGTGGGGTACCTCTGTACTGCAATGATCCATCAGGGCCCCTACAGGAGCTGCTTGGGCACAGGTGTTTCTCACAGGGGAATTTTGCTACCTCTTTCAGGTGGAGGATGATATATTGGCTGGTGGTGCTCTTCTCTCAGCCTTTCTCTCCTGYTCCACAGCTGATCTGGAGGTCAGGACTTCCACCCTGCTGCAAGTGGCTAAAACACCAGGTAAAGATGAAATGTGCTTTATTATTTGAAYTCTGTTTGGGCTTGGCTATTAAGGAACTGAAAGTGAGGTTATTTAGTGAAATGGTATGGTGGGATCATACTGGGGTTGAGTTAATGATAGCCAGAAAAGTGAAGAATGTGAGGTTCAGGAAAAAAACAAAGTGTTTTCTGTAAGATAATTCGATGGATTAATCATAGAGGAAGATTGGTTAATTTTTTATTTAAGTGAGAGGTATARTTAATAGTAAGTAATTTTAAATTAAATCAAGAGGTGTAAAAAGGTTGCATTGGGCCTAAGTSAAAGAGAGACGTGACTACTTACAACCTTTATTAGAAATGCACAACCTTTATTAGAAATAATCCAATTAATTAGAAAGCCTCTAATTAATCAGATTCAGTGTTTGGAGCTATGATTCAGTTGTATCAGTGTTTCCAAGAACATTTCTGCTCAGTTGCTGTGATTCAGGTGTTTTCAGAGGAGCTGAGACACATCCCCTGGTGTGACCTCATTTAACTCCCAGCAGTACCTTTGAGTAAGAAGAGAAGGAAATTAAAAAGCTCTTAATGAATAAATATTATTACATAAATACTCAATAGTTATCATGCATAAGATCTGACAGGACATAAACTCTGCTTCAAAGTCTTTTTAGGTAACCTGCCAGAAGTTGACTATGTCCTAATGTGTGATTTGTCTTCTTGCAGCCATTTAAATCCCATGGACAAATACAGGGGAAGGGGAAAAAAAAGTTCAAGCTCTTTTTAGTTGCCAGTGTGTGTGTGGCAAGGAGCTTTTTCCAGTGCACTGGGGTAAAAAATGGACAGGGAGAAGGGAAGCTTTGTATAACTCCAAAAGTTCCTTGTATTTATATATTTATTTTTATTTTTAATGGCACAAACCAAGGGCTGAGGAACTAATTGGGAGCAGGAATCACCCTGCCTGCAAAAAGGCCTGGAAAGGACTGGCACCTGTGAGGGAGGAGGTTCCTTGGAGGGGCTGGCACAGCCAGTCACTTCTTCATGGGGTTCTGCAGGGAAAACAAAAACCACAAACATTAAAAGGAATGCTCTGTGCAAGGCCTTCCTCAAGCCTCTTTCTTGGAGCAGAAACTCTTTATGTTGCAGGAATTGCCTGAGGCAGCCAGACCCAGTACTCTGAGCCTGTTTGATGGKGCATCTCTCCCTCCACACATACCTGTGTGTAACCTATTGGAAGGGCACAGTGTCTGAGCTCTGACACCTTTGGAGTGCTGCCCTTGGCAKGGCAGCATTTCTGGCACTCCACATTGAAGCCCAGGCCCTGTGGAAAAGGGGGGGGAGATGCCAGTCAGTCTTGCAGCAGGGGTTTTGTACCCCACTGTACATTTTAGAACTCATTTCAGAGCTCTGAAATGATGTCCTTTGGTGCTCAGCCTGTTGTTTCCATCAGCTGGCTGGCTCTGTTTGGGCACTGGGTAATTTGGGGGCCATCTCTCTCCTTGCCAGGTGTTGGGAATGATGAGAATACAGAGCTGGAGGGGTTGCAGTTGGCTGCAGATTTCAGAAGGGCTGGAGAAGGATCACCCCAAGCAGGCAGCAGTGCTGGTGGGCCTGATGTCACTCACAGAAGGGTCCCCAGTGAAAATGGKGAGGTTTGCATGCAGTGTGGTAAAAGGTGCCAGTTAATCAGCTGCAGAGATTGAGAATCATCTGAATTAGAGGCTTGAAAACAATAGGAAATAAAATAAATTGGAAAGTATATGTAAAACACTTGGAAAGTATTTAGGCTATTGGGCAGGGAAAGCAAGCTTGCAAACAGGTCTTGTTGCTGAGGTGAAATGACTGGTTGTAGCATTCACTGATTCTAACAYTGATTATTTTAATCTGAATATGTTTTGCCTTCTCTTGGACARGATTTGAAGAGTAAAGAATTAGTCCATTTTCATAATCTGGTGTTTTAAAAAGATTTTTTTTTTTTTTAACCAGCTGCTCAAAAGTGGAAGTGCAGAGTTTAGAGCACAGGGGGTTCCTGGAATATTTTCACTGCTATCTCCTGACAGCTCTTTTCATTRCTGCTGATCCAGTGTTCCTTCCTCCTTACTGCTGTTGAAAAGATTGTTCTGAGGAAATAAAGACATACTTYGGGATTTCTGCTGGCAAAAATAAACACACAGTGTCCTCATGAAGCAATAAGTGAACAGGATCCTATTGTAAATATTTTGCAAGGGGTAGGGACTGAGACACAAGGAGCAAAACATGTTTCTTGAGGTCAGCCKCATTCAGTACAACAAAAAGCTACCCAATACCTAATGATAGATTTCTTCCATACCATCATGTGTTTATAAAGATGCTCCTGATATTTATGAGTTTAATGTAAAATAAGAAAAATTTATTTTTTTATTCTATTTTCCTGCCTTAGAAGATTGTATTTTTAAGTCATCTTTRAACTGTCTTGATCTAATTCCTAACTGCATCACTCTACAGTAATGCTTCTCACCACAAAGCAAGCTTTTAGTGATTATAAAGTGCAAAATTTTGCAAAAAAAAAAAAAGCTGGTTTTCCAAACTAACAGTTCAGCTTCTTGCAATGTAGCTGTCTAAATTTTGGAGAGAATTGGGGACTTTGATTTACATGGGAAGTATTCTATGAAAAGTAGTTTYAGGGTGCTCCCAAAGTGCCCACAAAAACTCACTAATTCAGTTTCTGAACATGAAAAATGTGAGATTTTGGGCTTTGGAGAAAAAAAAAGAGAGTTATGCTTAGAAAGCTGGAGGAGCTGCTGAGGTTGTCAAGGAGGGATTTCTTTGGAGCTATTAGTGGAGCTTTAATTGCAGCAGGGGGTGGAAAAAAGAAGCCAGGACAAGATGGGGGTGAGAATCTCAGGCAGACACACTTTAAGTGAGCAGTATTTTCAACATGTACGTAAGGATAATATTAACATGAACTTGTTGCTGTTAATAGTGTGTAAATACTTTCTAGCTCATCAAGTGCCCTGAAAAATTCTGTTGTCACTTCAATTCAATGGCAGGATTTTTACCCCTGAAGTTTCTTCGTGGGCTAAAACATGCCAGCTTTGAGAGTAAGGAGGAGATAATTCTGAAAAGCAAACTTTGACTGGGTYTGCCCCAAAATGACACTTGGTTTGCTGAGCTATTTCCCATGTGAAGTATCAGCATGGGGGCCTGGGTTTTAATACTGTTTGGCAAATGGCCAAGTCCCCCCAAGGCTGGCATCCAGCTTTTGGAGATCAAGAGACCTCAGATCACAGGAGATAAAATGGAATTCTCACCCCTGCAGAGGCTGTTGAGAGGGGGAGTGACAAGGTCACTCAGTGGGCCACAAACAGAACTGGAGGTGCTGCAGAAGAGCCTGTAAAATTTAATCAGACTAAATKATCATGATTTTACCTCTGAACCTAAAATCTTTTTAGCAACAAAGCTAAAAAAAAAAGTATCCCCAGAAAATCCTTCCTAGCCTGACTCTGTCTCATTTCTTTCTGCTTTGGGTTTACTGGGCTTTCTTTTTCCTCTGAGGAAATGGAGCCCTACCCAATTTTGCCCTCAGTAAATCCTAAATCTGCTGTGGGAGCTGGGAGAGCCCAGGATGAGGAGCACTGATAATGGTTTCCCATTCCCCAGGGCTCTCTCTTTTCCTTCTCTTGGTGCTGAGAATAATTTTTCTTTCCACTGTGTTCTTGAGTAGCTCTCACCTGATACATTTTTATCTTGCTAATAAGTTAGTTTTCTGGTRGCTTTAGTTTCAAGTGTGTTTGTGACACCGCCCAGCTCTTAAAACTGGTAATAAATGGCCACAGTTCATAAAACTTAATCTTARAAAATGAGAAATTGATTCTCATCTTGTTTAAGTGCTCAGATACCACAGTGTAAAATAGACAATAATTGTGTGTGATTCTTAGTCCTGTGCTTGTACCTACGCCCCTGGGTACAGGTTCTTTAATTTTGTAATGAGCAAAACCAGAAAGCTGCAGTTTGGATCCACTTTGAATTGTGGGAAGCAGGTGAGACTTCTGCAAGAACTCTGCAAAGCTGAGGGATTTCAGTGGCTGGAAAAGCATGTTTCTGAAACACATCTTGAGGTGAGAGAGGTTGCATTTTCTTTCTCTGGATGTCCAGCACCGTGCTGGCTTAGTGAGGTTGTTCCTTGGAATTTTATTTGTTTTGTTGGGTTTTTTTTAAGCTCCTGAGCTCATTTTCATGACAATGTATGTAATGGCTCCAAGGTTTCCTCTCCTGACTTGTAATCACCACTTCAGAATCCATTTTTTGGTGAACAGTTAAGATAGAGTARCATTAATATGTATAAATGAAGAATATAGCACACAGAGAAAAAAAAACTGTCACCTTCTTCCCTACTCATTTAGGCTCACAAGCTGGCCCTGCAGAGTTGGAGCTTATCTTTATTAGCTTGGATAGGAGTCACATCATATCATCATATCATTTTTCATGATAAGCTAAAAATGTCTTTGGGRACAGAAAGACCTGCTTTTTCTGGAMTAGGAATTGGAGTCTGTCTTCACTCAGCTGCAGCTTACCCTCATGGCAGACAGAGCCAGAGTATGGGAAGCAGTGGTGTCCCTGAATCTGACACCTTTGTTTGCTTTCATTGGGGTCTGGGATTATTGCCCCAGCATCAAAGTGCCAGGATTCAAAATAAATGCTGGGGAGTGGATGAACGTGAAAAAAAATAATCCAGAGATTCTAAATTTGCTCAACAGCCACGTTGGAAAGCCAGAGCAACAGAGGAAGTTAAACAACAAGAGATTTCAGCACTGATGTACAGGGCAGGAGGGGAGCTGGGTACAGTTTAGGAGCTGCAGCACAGCTAAACCCCATCTTGCTGGGAGACACAGGCAAGCCTGTTCTTTTATGCTGGAACATGGGATGAGAACATGTAAAAAATGTGCATTTTTCTTGTTTAGCTCAATACTTCCAAGAGTAATGAACAAAGATGGACAACTATTAGAGGGCTTTAAGTATTTTAATGTTACAAGTGGGAACTGCAGGATTAAAACAAAGACATCAAAATGCCATGTGCTGGTTTTTGTCTGCTACAGAATCAATTCAGCTGCTTGCAACTTCAGGCTCTTATTACTGCAGAGGTGAAAAATGCAGTCTTTGTGGGCCTTGTAATCAGTTCCAAAACCTTGGATCCCGAGCCACAACGCATTTAAATGCTCTGGGATCTTGCTCTTTATCTTCCTGGAGGTAAAAGTAAATCCACGAAGAAAGTGCAGTAACTCTTCCATATGTTTGGCCATGCTCACTCCCCCCCTGTTCACGAAATGCTCCTCAGTGTTTTCCCTGCTCACAGGGCTCCCTTTAGCTTGTACCTGATGGATGATGGACATCCTGGAAGCTCTGTTCCTTTGGGCTCCCAGCCTAACCTTGAAGCCTTCAGGTGTCACATCTATGCAGTGCCTTGGAATTTTGGTTTTTCTCTTTTTTTTTTTCCTCCCGTCCATTTTAATCCCCTATCATCAATCTGTTAACAATCTCTGCATGTTTTGTTTCATCTCAGGAAACATCTGGAATAGCCATACATATTTAGTGGGTTTTTGTTGAAAGGATCTTTTTTTATTTGGTTTCATATGTCGTTTTTCTTCTTTCTTATACCTTGCTTAGCTACCTATTTTCACTTATATAYGTAWGTTGTGTCATGAATTTGGGAAGTGRATCCTTGTCCTGCCAYCARATAATGKGTAGKAGCAATTSCTTATTTGTGCAGCTTTTTAGAGTAAGTCTTCTGTAATATTTAGGAGTTGCTTGACATAACTTTTCAAAACCAGTAAATCAACAAAAAATTCATAGTGTTTTAGAARTGACCAGCTAATGTGACTGGGTACAGACTCAACAGTGTAAATGGTTAAAAGTAAAACAAACAAAAAACCCCAGCTAGACAGAAAGCTGACTGAAGGTAGAAATGCAGAGCTTATCGAAGTGCATCATAGTCATACTAATTAAAGAATAATTATAGTGCAAATCTTTTGTATAACAGCCTGTTGCATAAAGCCCTTTYATGGGGAAAAAAATTAAAAATCAAGAAGTGGATTAAGGGTTTTCTATTCTCAGGGCTTCAAGCCCTGTTCTGGAGTGCAGTGCTTTGAGAACTAAGCTAAAATATTRTAACAAAGTGCTGGTAAATGGGCTGAGAGGGGGAAGGTGTTCATCTTTTCCTTGAAGTGATGCCACACACAACCAGSACTAGTGCAAGAATCTGAAGAAGGGCCAAAAAGGGAACAAAAATTAAATGAGCTCTGGACTAGGGCATCCTTGTGGATCAGGGAGTCCCATTTGTGGGATTTGGCCCGGGGGGAGGAGAGGGCTGTGTGAGCAGCATCTGCCTCTGTGCTGTCATGGGCTTGGGGGACAGAAACACCCCTGAGCAGCACCATTAGTGGAGTCCCTGTCAGCTGGAGGCACATTGTCCTGACTGTCACTGCCTGTGCTGCTGCCATCGTGGATGTGCACCCACAGCAATGCTGGCCCTGTGTTTAAAGCTGTCTGAGTGCTCTGTTTGCTGTGCACCTTCCATTTGCTGGGTTGTACAGTGCTTTTTCTCTCTATTTGAGAATTGTAATTTGAACCACGGGCAAATTAGCTATCACTCTTGGCTGGTGCATTTATGGACTTTGCTTTTTAGCTGGTTTTAAAACCTGCTCATCCATCCCGCTGGCTCGTGTTTTAGGGGGGCTCTCATGTCCCCATAACCATTGAGCTTTGGCCACGTTCTCTTCCAATGTAACAGCTCCTCAGAGCTGCAGGAAGTTTTATTCCCGTTGCACATCTGCACTGAGAGCCAGGCATTTGAAATGTGAGCCCCTTCAGGGCCCGTGTCTGGGAGATATTGATCATCTCCTGCAGSTCCTCATCTGCTTCCAATCCCCATGGCAGGCAGCGGGAGCCGGCGCTCTCTGCACCTTGCAGGACCTGRCTCCCAGAGCTGCTCGGGGAGGAGGAGGTTGTCTGCCTTCAGCTGGCTGATCTCTCATCACATGGCTCCACGTGTTACTGAGCATCCCTGATACTCCTGCTGTCAGCTGAGGGTAGAACAATGTCTGCATTGTCTGAGGTGGAAATTGCTGAGTGAGGGCAAGCTGGACTCATGGATTTCAGCTTTTTTTGGAAATTTGCACGTGAGGCTTCRTTTTAGAATATTGCCTATGTTGAGAAGGGGCATATTTCCCCAGGAACTTTGGTGTTGTAGTGATTTTTTTCTGTTTCATYGTTAAAGCATGTTAATAATTAAAGCTGAGATGAATTTCCAGGCGAGGCTTCCGTGCTGCTCAGACTAACAATGAAACAGGGAAGGTGACTTGAGAACTCCAGCTCTCTGAGATGGTGGAGACAATTCATGTGTGGAAAGGTCCAGAAAGAATCTTCAAAAAGAATTGTGGACATTTGGTATGGCTGGAAGTGAGAACTGCACCTGAACCAGTGGCAGGTGGGGAGGAAGAAAACCTGAGCACAGCCCTTTTTTAGCACAGCTAAAGAAAAGATTTCTAGAACCAGGGCCCCAAATTCTGACACTTTTGAGGATATGAACAGTCCCTTTAGCTGCTTCTCATAGAATTAATGAATAAATAAAATTATTGACATCAACRCAGGAGTGTTTTTACAGAGGAGGTGACAGTGGATAACTGTGGGTGTCTTCATGGGTCCTTTTTCCTTACGTTCTGTGAATAAAAGATTTTCTGAAAAGACAATATACKAAAGTATGAGCCAAGTTCTACTTTCTGCACAATTCTAACACTTAAATAGTGAAGAGTAAAAAAAAGGAAGATAACTTAAGGCACAGAAAGGGCTTATTTTTARGAATCTGAAGCACCTGTCAAACAGAAATTGCACAGAACCTCAAAAAAGCGAACCTAAATTACCCTAAAGCAGCCCARAAAGTCGAAGGAATTATTAAAATGTTGAGCACAGCACTTACTGAGCGAACCCCTTTTTCTGCCCTGCTTGCACAGGGCTGTTTTGGGTACACTCAGCACACACTTCATCCTCCAGGCCTCCCTTCCCAACTGGCACAGGACACTCTCAGCTGCCTTCCCAGCCAGAGCTTTGGCCTGGAGTTGTTCTGTTTTCCCTGGAGTCAGCTGAGGCTGTGTTAAGCCAAAGTGCACAGTGCATTGGGCAGGTGAAAGCTGGCAATTTGAAAGTGTGATGCCTTTTCCAGAGGCTGGATCTGTCCTTATCCCAGGCAATTATTTTGGCAGCGCAGCTTCCTTTTTCCAAGCAGCTGCCAAAGGTTTTGGTCAGTCAGGGGCAAAACATTCTGCTAAAAAAGTTAAAAAAACTTCAAAAGTTAAAGCTAAATCAGCAGCATGTTGAAATCAATAGGTGGATGTGGAACAGTAAACACAGAAAAGCAGAGATTTATCTGCTGCATTTTCCCTAGATTTTGTTCTTTTGTGCCTTTGCAGATTCAATATTGATAGTTTAAAAGGACAATAACTTGTCTGTGCAGCAGTTACCTGCAGCCTGATGCACCCATTGTCATTAAGTAGCCCCTGTAAAGATCTTGGCAGCTGACCAGCATTTTCCTGGGTGAGTTAAAGAACTGTTGCATATTTATTTACTGAATCTTCTGATACTGAAGCTTTTTTGTCAGAGCGAAAATTAGTCATTTAGGAAACCTCCTGAACCCAGTCTGAATTTCCTTGATGTGGAAACCTGGGTGTGGGAAGAGGGAAAAGTGCATTGTCAGGCTCCCAGTTTCAAAGTTAGGGCATGGCCAGGATGTGCATGTGAAGCCAGGGATGCTCCTGGATGCCATGATATGGTTTTAGTTACAGCTGACCCTGGAGTGGGGTTCGTGTCCCAGCTATCAGTGCTCTTTCTTCAGGAATAATTTTCACAGTGATTTTGTGATTGGTTCACTCTCCAAAACAGTTATTCTAGACTCTCTGGGGAAACAATTATTTATGCTTTTATTTAAAAAAAAAAAATTTGAAAACCTAGGTACAGCTTGGTCTTGCTTTTCCCTAGCTGGAAGAAGCACTCCTGCTTTTAAACAATTTTAACAGCTGCRAGAAAGCCATGGTTGTATTTGATCTGTCAGTGAAATTGGTCCTTGTTGTTCATAGAACCTGATCTCTTGGACTGGGTGCTTARGGAGTTACTGTGCAGCAAATGTAACCATCAGTGTGGGAACAGGAGTCGGCATTCAACTTCTGTGTTTGCCAGAACAGATACAGGACCTAAACATGTCCTGTATATCAAAGAAGATGACTTTATTGGTAGGAATGTGGGCACTTCAGTGGCTAGAGATGAGTTTTCTGGCTATTTCTGTGATCCATTTAGGTTCCTGTCTTGTTTTAGGCTGTATTTAACCGAATTCATGTGTCTCTCTGATGCCCCTGGGACTGCTCCCTTGGGTTACTCGTGCCCTTAAAACATATTAGGAAGTCATCTTCAGGGGAGGTGTTTCAATAAGAAAATAAAATAAATTTGAACTAAACCTAGTTAATTAAGAATTCTGATTTTCATTACATTGTATTGATGTAAATCAGACACTGAACAGAAGTAGAAACAAAATGACAGAGGTGGTGGCATTTCCTGTAGGATTTCTGGTGTGGTGCTTGTCATCAGATAAGGAAGGTCAGAATTTTAGCATGGCTAAATATAATTAATAATAATATAAATAAAATTAATAATAATATAAAGAGTGCTTTTGTTTAGGCCGTGGAAYGAGATGGTTTTTCTGTGCCCCTGATGAGTCACCTGCAAGGAAAKAAAGAGGGGAAACATGGCATGCAGAAAATGCCTGCTCTTGGGCTGATGCACACGCAAACTGAGTGTGTGGTAATTTGCTGTGGGGAACAGAACTGGGATCAAACTGTGAGAGGCTGACCAAAAGCTGGTTCACTCTACTCTGCTTGTCCATGTGATCTTACCAGGCTGGCCCTTTCCTTTCCAGATGTCACAGCTTTAYGTGGTGTAAATGATCCTCTCGTTACCCCCATGGTCCAAGAAGGCAGCAGCTCCTGGGAGGTAAATGCCGTTTAATTCTCTACATCCTGGGTCTATAAAAGAGAAAAACCRGGTCAGCAAAGTGTCTGAATATTGCAATATTCATTTGGGAATTGAAGCCTTGAACCTACTGACTGTGCACTTGAGCAGAGGTGGCCCCATTCTCACAGACAGCAACCAGACCACCAATAAAATTGTTCCAAATTGGAGAGTGGCAATCACAGGACTGCTGTTCTCATCACCATGAGCTCACTTCTGAGCAAACTCTCAGTTCTCATTCACACTGAAATATGACGGGTTTGAAGGGAGGAGGTTCGTTTCTGTCTTTTTTTTTGTAGTTTTGTGTTTGGTTTTGTTTGTTTGTGGGTTTTTTGTTTGTTTGTTTTTTGTTTTGGTTCTTTTGGGGGGGTGTTTTTTGGGTTTTTTTGTGAGGGGTTGTTGGGATATTTTTGGTGGGTGTTTCTGTTCATCTGTTTTGTCCATGTGTTTGTTTGTTTGTTTTTTTCCAGAGAAGTATCAGACAGTGAATTTGGTCCTAATTTTCCATACAGATATTTTTGGGGAAAAGAGAGGTAATTCAGCATARCTTAAGAGAACCAATAATTGGGCACAAAGGGCTCAATTAATTTTGTTCTTGGATGATGGTGYATAGCACAGGAATCTCACTGAAATTAAAATCACATCTCTGAGGGCAGAGCTGACCCATATAAAGTAAGTGTGGCCTCCCTCCTAAATGCCAGAAGCTATTGGACAGCTTTCAGAATGTCTCCTTGGAAATGGTTTTTAAGTCAGCAAATAACCAGACAGAGAAGTATTTCAAATTACCTTGTTTTAGTAAATGCTATGTTGGTTTTCCTGGAGGCAGATCTGCATGCAGCAATGTTTGCTATCCACCTGAACTGAGTTAAAAATAGACTGAGCTGAGCTGGGCAGGCACCATCCCAGTGGTATTCTTGAAACAGCACCCAAGTRCTCTAATTCTGGGTTTGACTGCCCCCAGTCCAGGTGTCCAGATTTTTGATATAAAGCTCTGCCAGACTTTGCTGCCTCCAAGACTTACAGGTGATGGMAAAGTGCATTTCTGCCCAGGGGAGTCACCAGCCCCAGGAGATCCCCAGGGCTGGGGATCTGGGGAGAAGACCCTGTGCAGCTGACTGGTCTTTTCCAGTTCTCATTTGGGAAAAATAAAAAAAAAAAAATCTTTTTAAGGTGAGGTATCAAAGAAAAGAAGCTAGATTTTTGGGTTTAAGGGTGGGGGTTTTGGATATCAAAAATCATTAAAGTTGACACTGATACTCAGTTATATGCTTGGAGATACTTATGTATTATTTTAATTTGTTTTGTCTTATTGCAKTATTGAAGTATATCCCATAATTACTCATTATTATTTAACCACTAACAACAAAACACAATGCTTTATGAACACTTTTTCTGATTGCATAATGGGGCCAGCTTTTGGGGTACATCTCCAGGAAAGAGTCTTGGAAGTGTAAGCAAACTGTCCCTGTCTCTTCCTGAGGGATCTGTGCAGGGCTTTGTGCACGTTTGTGGGGTCTCCTCAAGGAGAGGAGCCTGATGGCAGCCTCACCTCCTGCCACAGACAGCAGGGGACTCTGCAGGTTTTGTGCCTGGGTCACCTGGAGCAGCTTTTCACTTTGTGCAGCTCAAACTTCAGTACAGGTCCTGCTCACACAGGAGCTGTGTGCTCTCCCACAGCTGTTGGGGAATGTTGCTGTAGCTCCCTGTGTTTGRAATTCCATTCTCAGAAATCTACCTGCTTTCCTGCTGCAGAGCTAATATTCCACTTTTCAGCCTAATATTCCCTATCTGCCTTTTTCTTTTTTTTTTCTCTCCTGATCAGCCTACTAAATGTAGCAGGCTTTTTTGCTTTAGAGCCAATAGTTCTTTAAAAYACTCATTCTTTAAAATAGTCATTTATTTTTCCAGCCAGAAACACACCACAGCACTAGAAAGTGCTAAGTCATAATGAAAAAGCACATTGCAGCTGGAGCTGATATTTGGTGCATTAATTAAATCCTTCCTCTCATCTTCTGACAACGTAACTGAACCATAAAAGAAAGCACACTGCATTAGCTCAGCTAAATATACATCAGCTGCTCATCAAGGGGGGGCTTTAAAACTCCTATTTTCAATTCCAGGCTCCAAAAGTAAAAGTAAATGCAACAGAGAGCTCAGTGTGCTCAAGYAGTGCTATTTATTGCAGRGAGGGCACTGAACAACTTTAAAATMTGAACTTGGGCAGCAGTAGAGCTCCTGCTGTCCCCAAACAAGCATTTAACAAAGCTGCTTGGGTAAGAGATAAGGGAGAGAGGTGGAACTGAGATTCAAACCTGCCTCCTGGCAAACACCTGCTYGCCTAGCACCTGATCCAGGAGAGCTGTTTTAATTTTAATGATCTAGTTAAGAAATAAATGTTTTAATTTTAATGCTTTGCTTTTTGGCCTAATATCTTGAGAAGACAAAGCTTTGTTCACTTTGCTTTGGGGTTTGATTTTTTTTTTCTTTTGGTTGCTTTCTGTCTGTTTGTAGGTCTCCCACAAAAACAAATCTGTAAGAATTCTCTCCCTCCTGGACTTTCTCTTCTTGGCAGAGAATTAAAGACAGAAGAATTAAAGGAGTGAGCTCCCTTCCCTTCCATGGGGMAAGGTGTCTCCTCAGCTAAGCCAGAATAAATAACTAAACAARTCATCCAAGGGATGAAACAAGGCACTGGGAATTTGGATAAACCCTCTAATGTTGGAGAGGGAGAAAAAGCTCTATCAGTTGTCCTGCTTGTTGTGGTTTTCCCCACAAAAGCCAAGCATCAGGACYGGTTGAGGACCTTGAGTTGTTCAGGTGCCTTTGAAGTGGGGAAAAAGGCAAATTGGAGTGTGGCATTGCCATCAGCAGCATTTCTGCTGGGCTTACAGCTGAGGGRATTCTCTGGTGCTGATTTCAGAGGCAGAATGTCCTCAGCCTTGTTGGAACACACTGATCTGGTGAGCAGAAAGAGAGCAGCTTCAGTGCAAGWGCTCTGTTTCTAATGAAGCTCATTTTAGGCAGAAAACAAGAATGGAAATCAATGCTAAGTCCCCAGGGTGATGTCCTGCATTTGCAAGGTTCGGTGAAAACGTGTCTTCAACTTGTCAATGAAAATGATTTTCTTCAGCCTGTTTGAACTGGGAGTGTCAAKGTTCTGAGAAGGTTCTGAATCCTGTCAGCAATATCAAAGGGCTGGCATCTAACAAGACCTTAAAGATTGAGGAGAAGAAGGTAAAAACTGAATATGAATTGGCAGTTTCAGAAGCAGGAAAATGCAGGGCTCTGAGGTGTCCTTCATGCTGASCACCTTGTTTCAGCTCTGCTACTCACAGAAGTCAGCTGCTCCCTTTCCTACATGTGATGACTTTAAAAGTAAGTCAGTACTGAATGAARTAAAAGTGGTTCTTTCATAAAYCACGTGGTCTGGCTAAATCAGAAAYKRAAGGYTTGATGRAGRMATTGCTTGGTGAGGSTCTGTACAGGAAGCTGTGTTAATTACTGTGCAGGAAATCAGGCTGGAGAATCAAAAGTGTACTTCTGGAAGTGTACAAACCTGTCCAAAGAACACTTCTGGCTGTGTTTGAGGTGAGTGCTGGCTCCTCTGAACTCCCTCAGAGTGAGAGTAGGTCTTGGTTGTGTTTAAATCAAACAGGAGTCACTCTCTATATTTATGACATAAACAAATTTCTGTGTTTAAGAGCAAATAAACATGTATCCATTTATTTTGAAGACAGGGTTCTTTAAATCTTTCAAGGGAATGTTTACAATCCTTTTTTTTTAACTGCAGTGGAATATAGTGCTGTAAGAACACATAACATTCATAGAACATAAAACTTCTCTCTTTTTTCCCCCTTTGTGTGCATATACAGGAAAATAGATCAAACAGGATTTAAGGATAAAAGGGACTATATTTAAAAAAAAAAAATCATGGTGTTTCCAGATAAATGCTGCAGTGAATAACTATGCCCACTTATGTAATTTTTGTTCAGCACCACCAGGCCACTTGTCCAAGAGCACAGCCATCATAAACAAGATGAGAAGACTTCAGGTATGATTTGACTAATTCCTTTTCCTTCTGGGACTGTATCCAGTGATCCTTAAATAAAGCTGCTTRGGAACTGGCCTGCTTTATGTATACACATGAATCAAATGGAAGGTGGAGTGCTACATTTGTGGTCTTTAAATGGTAAATTATTGTTGGTGACCAAAAAGAAGGAAAAAAAAAATCAGGAGGCAGTAAAGGTGGCACATTTCTCAAATATTTTATATTAAATATTAAGCAGGATTCTCAGGGCTTGAAGCATGTTTGATCTTACCTATGTTATTGCTGCATATGCTAACTGAAGAAAAATAATTGTCCTTCTTTAAAAAACAACATTTTTATTCATTTTTTAAATATGTGCTTTTGCATTTGATTTTAAGATATGCATTATCTTCAGCTTTGCTTTGAACAGAACAATAAGCAATGAAACATATATTTGACTCTTTTTTTGTCATTTGTCCTAAAAAACTATAAATCTGTCGATTTATGCAGGCTTAGCCAAGAGCTAAGGCATCTGAGAAATGCTGCTAGTTTAGAATTGAGGAGCTCACTGGCCACCTTAATCTTTTTYTGGGTGGATGTAAACTACCTATTTAAAAAATGAGTATGGTTGACACAAAAATTATTAAACCCACATTCCTTTTATCTAGCTCTTTCCATGTGGGATTAGAGCTCAAAGGGCTGTGGAAATGCTTTCTAATGAGATTTTGAAATTCTTGTAGCAGGGAAATCCTTGTAGCTCCACAGGGAGCTCTTCTCTGGGAATTTGCTGGTGTATAGCTATTTCTTAATTTCAAATAATGTTTTATAAACATTAAGGATCCTAATATCAGTTCAAGAAATAGGATTCTCAAATGTGACAGTAAAATTGAACAGTCACTTTATCTGAAAAAAAATTGTTTGCAACTATCAGAATTTCTTTTGATGTCATTAGGAATTCCGTCAGACTGAACTGTGTTACCAACTTTAGGTTTTGTGCCCAGAGATTTTAAAATGCTGATAACAAGTTAWAGAGTATTGTTGCCACTGAAGTTAGCACTGACAGCTGTGTGTCAGAGCCAGTATTTGGAATAACTTGTAAAATACTTGCAAACACAACCACCTGAAACAATTGGGAAATAAATTATAAAGGCCATTCCACAGAGATGAATCAGTAATCATCTTCATACATGTAAGCTTATGAAAGGTTGTATTTGCAAGTYTGAAATGGCCMCACTRAGTGCCRTAAAGTCACTCAATGCAAGTCCTTCATGTTTTAGTGAGTGGGCATCTTTAAAAGGGTRAGGAAGAGTTGGACCTGGATCATTTGTACTGTGGGGTTTTCAGCTTGATGAACAATGGGGATGTGAACTATTTTGCTCACTGCTTTTCAAAGTTGCCTCACAAGGCAATCTCCCAACCTAAGAGATTTCACAGCTCCCTCCTGGTTTTCACTCATCCCCTTCCTCTGGCTGGCTGATGMCATGGTTTATGGAGATGACAAAAGGAAAGCTTGCTCCCATCAGACARGGCAGGGCATAAAACCACTCCTCTGGGGCTGTGGGATCTGCTTCAATGGTTCTGTTGTGGAARCCCCCACTGTCCTTCCACAGCCCCTTTTGGGTGCTGATAGTTCCATGTGCCCTCAGACCTGATGATGTTCTGTCCCAGAGCTGCCTTTCTAAGGTCTCCTAAGGATCACCTGCACTTAGGAAAAAGGAAGGAGTGCTTCAGGATCTCCTGCATGGCTTTGCTCTTGTCACACACTGTTTGCCATAGGTACAATCCACTTCTCTTTGGCTGGCCTCTGCAAATCTTCTAAGCAGTGCAATCAAGGGCAATTACTGCATCATTTGCTTGTGTTCATAACATATTAGAGCTTTCTGGGCTTAAGCACTGCAATCCATCCTGATTGCTACCAAGTAATCCTTTGCAGACTTATAAATCAAAACTGTGGCTGATTTTCAGCAGCGCCACTGCCATGTTTTGAAACTTTGCTAATTAAAACTTTATGAGCTGCAATTAAAGAGCAGAGAGCGATTTCCCCTGCCTCACAACAGAAAATAAGCTGTAGTAGTCTCAGCAAAAGTGAACTTGCCTTCTATTTACTTTTCCTAAAGCCCTGACATTTGGTGGTTTCAGGCTTTCCAAACCATTTACCACATTTGTCTTTGAAGCTCTCTCTCTTCTGGTTGAGTTGGCAACCCCAACCTCCCAAATCAGGCTGCTTAGCTGGATCTCCTGGGTGTGCTGCACCTTCAGGTGCCACCTCTGCCAGTGGTCTTGGTGAAAAGAAGGGTTTCAAACAGAAAACTCGGTGTTCTCAGGTATAAAGTACTGCTTWAAAAAAGATTGCTGGGATCAAAACACAAATGAATGTTGCTCAGACAAGTGTGAGGGCAAGGTTTGTGGAAGCCTGTAATGGGACTCAGGATGAGAGCAGTTACAGTGAAGGGAATTAATATGGTTTGTTAACTCTTAGAATAAGCCCCCCTGGCGAGTTTCTTTAAACAATACAAAAAAGTAAGGTTTCCTGAAGAAACTATTAGACTGAGCTTGTATTTTGGGTCAYTTGATAAACCCTCCCAGTAATGCCTGCTCTTGATTAACTTTCAGATCAGGCCATTTGAAAAATGCCAGCAGTTATTAATTTTTAGTGATGACAAAGAATTACTTTAATTTCACTCAAAACTCCAAGGAAAAATTAACTCACTGTGAAGTGCTCTATTCAATGTCAATAAAGATATCAACATAATGCATGGAAATACTAAGCAGCACAGTTCCCCTTTTACTGCAATTTTCAGTTAAGGAATTGTATTTCTGWAAATAGGATCTGGAATGAGAAGAAGACAAAAGGACTTACTGAAGAGCTGTGGTTCTCTGGAATGTGCAGGATATATAAAAATCTTGTATGTGATGGGATCAGAGTTTAATTCCTACCATAATGTGAATCCCTGTGTATACTGGAATACCTATTCCTCTAAAAAATCCAAATGGAGTGAAATGAATTCATTTTTTATGACTTTCCCAGATGACTGCTTTGGTTGGTGTCATGCAGGAAGTGCACATATAGAAAAATACGAACTYGATCACAAAAAAAGGGTGGAAATCAAATCAGAGCAGGAGGCATGCTTTGACATTTATTAATATGCAAATTAAAGATATCATTGCACAGAAGGGATAGGGCCAGAATGCCAAGTGCTAATTTTCCCAATATATGTTATGRGATAGCAGGAATAACTCCCTGCTCCTTCAGTGGGAACCAACCAGTGTGGAACCACAGAGATTTGCAGCTCTTTGGGCAATGTGTGTGCATTACTAAAATGTGCATTGCCCTGGCTGTGCCCTTTGGTAGGTGTTGAAATACAGGCCTAATTTCCTGACTTTGATTTTGCATATTGAATATTTATGCAATTTTCTTTTCTCATTGCAGTTTCAAAGGTTTTTAAAAGGTTAGGAAATAAGGAAGGATGAGGGGGCAAAGCAAGAAGTTTGATCACCCCACATAAATCACTGGCAGGTTTTAAAATGTAGGTGACTGTGTCACCTTTAGCCCCAGAGGAGTAAAMTGCTCACTGATGGGTGTTTTTTCAAGTGTACCTGCCACTAGAGGGGAATGGAAGCACATGTTTTGTCCCTAGAAAAGTGATGGCCTGATTACAGCCTTGGGTCTTGGAAGTGCCTGCTCTCTCACAGTTCTGTCTGTTCCTGCTCTTTCCAGCCCATTCATTGTCCCCAGCCTTGCTCTCCACTTCTGTGCCAAAGTCTCTCCCATTGCTCTATTGCTCCTTCCCACAAATTGTCCTCCTTTTGTGTCAATTGCTTTTCCTTCCATTTCTGCCCTTCTYTCCTCAAATCCTGGTTCTATATTCCTCTTCCCTGCCTTGTGCTCCCAAAGTCATTCTGTTCTGCATGACCCTTTCCCTTTCCCTTTTTCCATGCTAATAGATTTTTTTTCCTAACTAACGAGCCGTGTGTGATGTTTCACCCCGAGGCAGATGGATATCCCAAACTTTCAGCCCAGTGACTCGTGTTTGCTAAGCTGATAAGCAGGACCTGACTTTCTGTAGCTGGCTGTGAACGAGAGCTGGAATTCTCACAACCTGATACCGTGCTGTTCACTGCTTGTGGGAAAGAAGTTGCTGGATAATTAATGAGGACAAGTGRGTAAGATTGGAAAGTATTTGTTAAAGTTTCCTTTGAGTTGTGAAGCTCAGCGTTTTTAGGACAGGACTGATGTTAAAGGGAGTGCCAGGATCAGCAGTTATTAATCRCCTGAAGCAGGAATGGTGCCTCTATTTACCAATATTGACAGGAGTTTTGAGGACACACCTGCCAGGCTGGCATTACCAGCTGCTCAGATCACAYGAGCTGGGGAACAGGAACAAGCTTTGTGCTGTGTGTGTGTGTTGGATGATTAACCAGTGAGTGGCACTGAGCTGAGTGCCACCCTGAGCACRTGCCAGAAAACCCAGGGAAATCAATATTACAGTCCAGCCATTCATCTCCTGCACAGAATTTCTCACAGTGATGCAGTGAGGGATGAGGGAKGAAAAGCTTTTATTAGAGTGCCTGTCTGTAAAAAAACATCCATTACCTCTATCATTTATAAATAGACCTGTGTTTTTCATCAGTTTTCTTGACCAAAGTGACTGACCTAAAACCACTTGATCCCAATTAAGAGTGACGAGAAGGAAGTGAGTAATATTTCTCTGTGGCTGCCATGGTCTACTGTGCTTTATCCTGAAAAAAAAAAATACAATACTCCAAATAAACCTTCAACATTCTCACACCATGGCTGTAAAATAGCTGGTTAAGAGTGATTAATCTCACTGATACCCTGAAATGATAAAAGAACATACTTTACAGCTGCTGAGACCTTACTGAAATCATTTTTCCAAAGAATAAAATGGACTGTATAGGTATGTTGCAGTTAAGAAGAATAATTTTTTTTGCCAAAATCTTAAGTGAAATGAAAGMAAAGAGAATCTGAATGCTTTTGTGAATTTAAAATGTCGCAAAGTATTTCTTAGAGATTAAAACAAAAAAATTCTAAATGTCTAAATTGTGTAAATATCTTGAAAAATAAAAATGTGACCAGGACTAAGTTAATCAGAGCCATCTTTAAAAATGGTCTCTAAAGTATGACAGACATATTTATTTTTATATTATTGTTTTCTCTTGAACAAGTTAAAATATAAAGAAGGATGAATTCTTCCTGCTGCTGTGTCCATAAATGTTAGGTAATGTGCATCAATTAGACACTGCCATCTGTTCTGCCCAAAATCTGCATTTGCAGAGCTGACATGAGCAGGATTTTGTAACTTCAGTGAAAAAGGCATCAGGTACAAAATGAGTTTTCAGATGTTTTATACAAGCCTTAATAGATGGGYCATCCTTCAAGCAGGCTGAGTAGGGTGGCAGGTTCTTCACTTCCATGTGCTTTTGTCTGCACAGAGTTCAATTCTAGCTGCCCTCAGGGCTGTGCAGTGCTTTTAGGTGCCAGAGTTTTCTAGGAAAGTTCTAGTTGTACCTCTGTCTCTGTTCCTAGACACTCTCTCAGCCCCTAAGTTGAAAGCAGCTGCCTCTGATTGCTGCCCAAGTCACACAGTCTCTCAGAGTGCAGCTTTGGTGCTTCACAGCCAGCACTGATGAATTTGTGAGCCCTCTGTCCTTCAGGTTATGAAAAARTTATAAACAAACAGAAACACGGGTGTGGAAGCTGGTAATTAAGGAGAGAGGCAGTAGTTTGTAAAGCTGCCTTTTGGTTTGAAGTGGTCACCTGTGGTTTCAGCAGAGCATTYTGGCTTTGCACACAACAAGGCTGAGAGTTTTGCCCAGAGATGTTTTCCAAAGCCAGAACTGTGCAGTGGGGATGAAGTGTGTGAGCTCCTGCCCTCTTTCACTGCATGGTCAGGTAGGACAATCTGAGCACATTAAAACATAACATTTGGATCCTGTGGAATGGTTTCGTTTTCCCTGAGTGCAACTGGAAAAATCAACRTTTTACCATGATATAGCAAATACGGCAATTTCAATAAAAAAAAATGTACCTTAACTGATCATGTTGTGCAAAATCTGAAGTCATCCATTTATGAATGTAGCTATAAAAGCCATCTGTTAAGCATTCAGCCTTCTAATMTGTTTTAACTTTCAAGGCCTACATGCTACTGTGAGAAATTAAAATGTTTTACTTACGCCTAATCMTTGTGCCTTCAGTGAAGCTGCTAAGAATTTTAGCATAGTTTAGAACAGGTGGGTACCAGTCTATGCTCTCACTCAGGTAAGATCACTAACCTTAATCAATATCCTGAAACGATAATGAAGATGTAGAAGGTAATTGTATCAAGATGTGCAGTTTTGGGACCATTACCATGTAGTATCTTTTCATTCTGCTCTGGTGGTTGGCCCAGAAGGGAAGGGAGCCCTTTATCTGTGTTATCTCACAGTCCATATTTGTAGTATCYCACAGTGGCAAATACATGGTTAAATAAGAGCTGTGGCCTTCTSTTCACATTCAGCTCTTTCAGTGCCCTTCTCATCCTTTCTTCTGTTGTCAGAATCAACGTGGGATGCAGTGATTCAGGGAATGGCAGCAAACCCTGTGGCTGAAACACTTCTAGACCTCAGTGCAGGCTCTGCAAGCAGACCATAAATGTCATGGTTGCACGYCGAGTGCTCTAAAATAGCAGATTATTTTAGGAAGTCATGGCAGATCATACATTTGGAGATCAGTGCTTGCCCAGAAGAATAAAAAAACCCCACACCCCACAGTTATGGCTGGCCCTCCAAATTCTCATCTGTAAATGTCRTATGAATCATGTTCTTCACAGGGATCATCTCAAGAATGACTCCTCCATTGCAACTGGCTGCCACACAGTGATGCCCAAATTCACTGCCTAAACTGGCACTCTTTTTGCAGTGAAGCTSAGTTATTCCCTAGCTCTGCATCGCCTCATCTGGGCAATCCTGGCAGGATTTGTGCCTTGACGTCCCCCAGAACTGGAGATCTCCAGGGGAAGGGAGCAGGGTCATGCTGCCCCACACAGGCTGGAACTCTGGTGAATGTGGCCAACAAAGGCAAATGAAGGGARAGGAGAATTTTGCCCACAGCTGTGGAAAAGAAGAGTTTAGGTCTTGTTGATTTAGCTTAGTGGGAAGCCACAGTGGTGCATACAACATKTTAGGGTGCTTTGTTGTATCACTCTCTCAAGCTGTGTTCATTTGTAGGGACTACATGACTCCCATAACATTTATTTTAGGGTCATTTTATTACTCCAATAATGCAGATTTAGATTGTAATTAAAGCCTGTGTGATTTGTGTTAATAGCTTGCAGCTTTGTTCAGCATATGTTTAGATATTATAAAACTGCTTCAATAGACAATGAATTCATTTGTCCCCTTCACTTATTAAGATGCACGTGCACTTCATCAGGTTTATTCTTTGAGYGTAGATTTTGATCATAAAGTCACATAGAGACACGTGCCAAATTTGGGACTTGATGGATTATGACTGCCCTTGTGAAAGAAAGAACTGAGAAAACAAGAAATCATAATTGTATTCAATATTAAAATAAYAAAGTTTTGCCTATTTAGCCACATCTTAGCAATTATCCTACTACTCACATGGCATTGTTAAATATGTTTCTGACTGGAATAAATTTATATGTTATTATGGATTTCATGCTTTTTTCTTACTAGTCTGATAGAATAAATTCTTTCCTTTAAAACTGCACCTTTCAATTAAATTTGATTATTCCTTTTCCTTTTCCTTACTTGGCATTCTTTGTCTTCTGACATAACCCTTAGCACACTTCATACAAAGGAGCAGTTTTGGTTCCCCCTTTGTTCGTTTCCAGTATTTTCTGACAATGAGCTTATGTTGTCCACATCATCTGCTACAAAGATTATTTTTCACTTCCAGTTCCTTTAAACTGTTTCTCTTGTAACAGGACCCAGGCCCAGGAGGTGTTGAACATTTCTGATGAGGAGTCAGGTACCTTCAGCATTATGTGACTGCAGAGTGTGCYCTGAAGCAGCTGAAACAATATTTGGTGAGGATTTAATAGACTTTTTTTTGGTGACACCTAAATGTCATTTACCAACCCAAAGCCCCCTTCATTAGTTTTGCTTTCCATCTCTATATTACAGGGAGGAGAACTGGAAAAGCATTGAACCAATGGGGGTTTTTTTTCCTCTTSTCCTCTATTCCTATTTCCCATCTTTTGGGTTGTTTTTAACTGGTTGGTTGGATTATTTTTTTTGTTGGTTGGTTTGGATTGATTTTCTTTCTCTTTTTTTTTCTTTTTTTCCATCAGAGAAATAATAAGGGAATTATATCTCATTCCTGTTTTGTTTTAGTAATAATCATTCTAGCACACTCTTTTTTATTCCAATATGAACAGTTACCAACTACTTTCCTTRCTCTGGAACATCTCATATATCAAAATGTGTCATGAGATAAACAGGTAACTCCCATGACCTTCAAAACTGAGAGTGTAGATATTTGGAATGGGTATCTGCTCATTGGTTGAAAATCCTAGATCAAATGATCTGGAATTTTGGGATTGGTAAAAATCAGAATCCTAATTTGAATCGTATACAGTCAATGGTTTTATCTCTTCCTTATGCTCCCCCATAAATTTCTCTTTATAGTAAGAAACTAAGAAGCTAAAGGGCTTTCTGTGGCATTTTGTTTTCATGGCATGGTAGAGAAATGGAGAAATTCTTAAATGCATTTTTACTGAGTATTGGAGGGGGGGGGAGGGGGGGGGAAGCATAATTAACATAGCAGCTTAATTTCCAAATGTTTCCCTGCAGTCTTCTGAAAATAATAATCTACAAACATGTTTATTCTTCAAGTTTTTCTCAAAATTGTATTAACTATACTGTCCTTGTTTACCAACCCATGCATGTGCTGCTCTAACCACAGGYACCAGGTCTGAAGAAGCTTAAAGGAACAGGCTTATGCCTAAGACAATCTTTTCCAAAAATCTGAGTTATACCTGGGCTTCTGGGCTGGACACATTTCATCTCTGGCTGTATCACTTGTAGATATTCCACTATATAAAGGTGTCATATTGGTAGAAAATAAACCTGTCTGGTTGGTTTGTTGTTACCTTTCTCTCTCTCTCTTCTCTCTCTCATTTTTTTTCTTTTTCTTTTTCCCAGAAGGAAGAGTGAGGACACAGTTTGAGCCACTGGATCTCGGGCAGCATGGTTGCTGTGCTAATGAAAATTTGGAACACCGTTGCAAACTGGAGTGTTTGGCAGGAGCAGGAATTTCTCTGGGCTGTTTATGGGGTATATAAAAAGGTCAGTGTTATTTTATAGATTCTCAGCCTTAGCATTATGATTTTTTTAATGATTTACTTTTCCTTGTTTTGTAACAGCCACGATTTTTTTTTAATTTTTTTTTTGCTCTGGGTATGGAATATAACTTTTTTGATTGCCTGGTGTGTTCTGGGAAAATAAATTGTGTTTCAAGATTCCAGACACACTTTGACTGTATTATTAAGAAAACATTGCTCCTGGAATAATAAATGGTGGGGTTATTTTAAGCAGTTGTGTTACATTTTCTAAATCTGCAAAAGAATCAGGACAATAAAAGAATGATCAAGGCTGGATTTCTTTTGTTTTAACAGGCAGGTCATCAGTTGGCCTACTGGCAAAACTCCATTCATTGTAATGAACCTACAGGATCTTCCAGAAGTTGCGGATTTGGGCAATAGCTCCTTGAGTGTTTCAGAATCATTGTCTCTCATCTGGCACTGCCGGCAGTACCAATTACAAGGTCGTTTTTGTGACGCTCATCTTCCCCTCCACTGATAAAGGGCAGTAAGTGCTCTTTTGGGCCACTGGACAAATGGYACTGGCCAGTTTGAGCCAACATAAGATAGTGAAATGAGACTCTGAATGTGCTAAAAATACACTGAGCCCCATTTCAAGTACTGGCAGTTTGTTTTTCCACTGAAATTCAGACGTTTTAAGTGCAATACTCACTTGTGAAGGGGATGATGTCTTTCCATTTGGAGAAAAATTGAAGTCTCAGAGTTTGGACTCCTCTCTTTCTTCTTCATCTTCTTAGATCTTCTTAGAGAAATCTAACTACTCTCCTTTTGCTAGCAACTTTTTTGTTTTGGTTTGGTTTTTTGTTTGTTTGGGTTTTTTGCGGTTTTGTTTGTTTGGTTGTTTGTTTGTCTAGGTAGAGAACTGACTGTAAAGCAACGCAATTAAAACCCAGCGATTTAAGCAGCATCTCCTTATTTCCACAGCGGAATGGCTGAGCTCCCCCTGTGTGGCCTGCAGCCCATCGAGGTAAAATGTGGTTCCAGCAGCTGTGAAAACACTCTGCCTTGCCCGTGTTTAGATACCTATCTGTGACTGGGGAAAAATAGAGGAAGTCAGAACTCCAAGAACATAATGAGGGCAGAGAATGTTCATTTCTCCCCAGTCTTGCTAAGTACAGCAAGTTTTGACGACTTGTCCTTTTGTCCTGCCAAGTTTATCGGTCTGAGCGCTCTCAAACATTGTGTGTGCCTAATTTCATCCTTCTGTAGACTGGCCCCTGTGAGTCCTGGGCTAAACTCCTCCTCCCACAGAGGCTGCTGTCATTTTAGCCCATACAGAGGCACAGGTCGCAGGGTTAAACACAAAGAACACTGGTGCTTCCTCCAGAAGTATATTGAGTTCTAATTATCTGGGTTTGAATTCATTGGGAATCAACTGCGCAGTGGGCACAGAAAAAGGTTTCCAGACTTAAATGAGGCTTAAGTTACCCACCAGATTCAGGAGATGTTAGGGAGTTTCACAGCAGGGGATCAAGTTAATCAAGATTTTAGAAGCATTACATGTAAATTGTCTTTATCATGATAGCGTGTCCTTTCCAGAAAAACTGTTTCTGGAAAAATACTTTCCTTTTGTTTTTTCCCTCAGTGGTGCATTTTTAGCTTTTTGAAATAAGTGGTCAGTCTGGAAAAACTACAGTGCTGGGCACGACTTTGGTAACTGCATTTAGAGATRCATTTGAAAGGGCATTCCCCCTCTGTCTTCTCCATTTTGTAAATCGAGTATTGGAGAAATACCTTCAAATCATTCTCTGATCTTCAGGCTAAAAGACGTGTGGCACATGTGTGGTGGGATTTCAGTCATCTGATGTGGAAGTCAGCACACTGTGCAGCCTCCCCTTTGGAGAGGAGCTGCTGTCAGTACCTGCCTGGAGATGAATGAACAGCTCATCCAGGCATTCTGGCATCTTCCAGATGTAACCCCCTGGAGCTGCTACAGCACGGGTGCATTTGCCACTCCAGCCTTCCAAAGCAGCTACTGCTGCTCTGTAATTCACAGCCTATTTATTGCTGGGGGACGTTTTTCTTTTCATTTATTTTGATTTGTTTTCTTTATGTCATTAAAAGCAGTAGTGAGGTCTATAAAACGAGCAAAAAGCTTATATAAACACCCCAGCAGGCTGGTGAACTCTTTTAGGGACCCAGTTTTCATCCATAAATTATAAGTAGCTACTCAAACTAAAAAAAAAAAAAAAAAGGGTTTTGGTATGATCTATATTATTTTCTCTCTCCAGCTGCAGACGACTTYGAATCGCTATCACCTTTGCAGCTGGACCTATCACACAGGCAGTTGTCATGGTAGGTCCCTTCCTACTGAACTATTCTATTCTGTCCTCTCTCCCACAGAGGTGGAATTCCTTCTCTTGACTCTGACTTTTCTACTCTCAAGTCATGGATTTGATTGTCAKTCATTTTGGTACCCTTCAGTATCCGTTTACCAAATACCTTTTAAGGTAATTCCAAATTCTCATTGCAGCTTTGTATTTTRTAATTATTATTTCACAGATTTTCCAGGCTCTGCAGGCTTTGTTTAAAAACAAACATGGCAAAAACCACACAGAAAATAACCCAAGCCCTCTTGCTGCAACTAGTAGACCTGTTGAGGGAAGTATTTTATGCCTGTGTCAGCCAGAGAAATGAATAGCCAGAAACTTTTCTCTGTGTTGTGTTGCTGATGAATTAATTATTTTCAGACTGTAGGGATTGGATTGTTACTATGCCAGCCTCACTTGAATTTTTTTGGTGTTTGTTCACTGGCCTCTAGAGTTTAGGTRCTACTTTTCAATATCTGTGTATTTCTCACGTCCTAATCATCATGAGGGGACGTGGATGTAATTTAAAGGTGGCCAGCTAATATCTTGAGAAGGCAGTGAGGTGGATAATCTGATGATATCTGCTTCATGCAGTAAAAACTGCAGCAATAACAGTGCCTTGGAGAACAACAGTACTCTGTGGGATGGCCTCCATGTTTAATGAGTAGCCTGAGCTGGCATTTGGAGGGGTAGCACAGCCCAGCAAGGATCATCTCAGCCTAAAATGGCAGAGTGCCTGCACCATTCTGGAAAAGATGCCAGGGCTGAACCAGTCCTGGGCCTTAAAATGGGTCTGCCCARGGGTCTGGAGTGGCTGAGTTGTCCTTGGCGCAGACTGTGAAACYGCTCATCTGTAGAGCAGAAAAGGCTGCCCTGGTTGTGTTGAACACAGGGGTCTGCAAAGGTCTGGGAGATCCCCACCCCTCTGSCTTCCCCTCAGTGTCCCCCTTGTTCCTGTCCCCGCGTGCCCCCAGGAGTACCGCGAACACGCGGCACGTAGCGCACACGCGCGGCTCCTGGAGCCACCAGCAACATCTCTGCTCCCTGCAGCTCTGCTGGCCAGGSCTCCCCTCAGCTCCTTGTGTCAGAATTCCCTCACCCGCTTGGAATTCTTGTTTTAAAAACACAGGAGCTGGTTTTGGAAACGCTGGAGCCAATGAGAGCGGCGGGAGCGCYGCACCTCTGGGAATCCAGCCCACATCCCTTTTGTTTTGAGTGTAGGATCGATCCTAAACGAGAAACCTTTTGTGTTTTGGAAACTAAGAAGGGGCTGAAGCAAACTTCTTCATACTTGGCAAAAACAGAGTTGCTCTTGATGGAGACCAAGCATGGAAAATTCTGGTCTGAGAGGATTATGTTTGTCAAAGTTATGGCAAGTCTGAACAGAGAGTTTTACATAGAAATCCCTCTCATTTTACTGTCTACAGTGACAGTAGAATATATTTATGCAAAAAAAAATAAAATAYGAGAAGTTAGATTTATACTCACCAAACAATTGCTAGTAAGCAAAAACCAAAACCAGATCGGAGTAATGATGTTTTTGTCAAGCGTAACAATTTTGGTTTGGCCCAAACACACAGATACAGATTTGGACTTTCTGTCACAAGTTGCCAAACATTTGTTTTCATTTATGTCTCTGTATTTGTGCGTGTGCACATTGACAAAGGGGATTTGACTCCAAGAAGAACAGAGTTATTATCCAAATCCCAACACAAATCCCTCTATTGACTTCACTGGGAGTTGGATCAGCACCTTGGTGAGTCTGTTCAAAAGAGAGTGTCCAGAGTCAAACTATCAGTTCTTCATCCAACTCGCATTGAAGACAATTAAGTCTTTCCATTAACTTCAATTACTCTTGGATCTAGGCTTAAAACACGAATTTTGTCTAATAGGACATATGGAGGTTGTCCTATTAAGCGTGTTTCAATCGCATGAGGGCACAAGAATTTAAGGACAGAGGGCTGAAAGCCAATATTAACTGAGTATTGGAGGTTAGAAAAATGCAGAATTAGTARCTTTTAGAAGGGCATGGTTGCTGCAATAAATCATTAGACTTCATTCTCTTTAAACCATTTTTGGTGTTTAAAGATGACTGAACTGTGGCTGCCTCTTTGTTAATTCTGGTTCAGAAAAGCATTCAGACAGCAGTTAAGCAATGCAACTTAAGTGTCAGCATAACTCCTCTCTCAAGGAGGGGAGGAATTAAACACATGCTTTAGTGATTTCCTGACCTGAGGCTTTTATTTTCCTTCTGTGAGTATTAGTGAAAGTACCTTTTTGTTCATAAGAACACTCATGAAAAGCACATTTTGAGCCTCTGGCTCAGATTTGCTTAATCTAATCAAGGAAGAGAAAGTCACATGATGTATATTAGGTAACCAGTTGCACAATTTGTGGGTGACCATTAAATCATTTCAGATAGTAAAAATTGTAATAACTTGCAGCGTGCTCTCAGATAGTTCTTAAACACAATACAGAGCTGTTCTCTAGTTCTGGATGTTCTCTCAGGGAGGAATACTGGAAGACAAACACCAACTCCCAAAGGAAACTTAAGATAGACTGATTTCTTATAAGGTAAAAACCCTCCATGATTCCCTCCAAATGCGAAAGGAGCTTCTATTATCTGCATTGCTCTGAAGTTTTTCTGATTGAATACAATTACAGACTTGCARGCAGTTGTGCTGGAACTACACCTGCAGAAATTGCAGAAGTACCAACAACCCTCACAGWCACCTTCAGGTACCTTTCAAACCACATCACCAGCTTTATTTATGTGAGCTCAGATGAATATAGCATTTGTGTGGGAAAAAAAAAAAGGGTGTATTTGTGAAACACCTTTGAGAACACACAGAAAAGAGATTCTTTTTTCAGTGTTTTACATGTTGATGTGCGTATTCCATATGTTCCACTYAGGCAAACATTTAAGCAAAAACTTCTGGGTCAAATGACCTCATTCATTGTTTGTAAACTAAGCTATCTAATCTGGCTCAGTGTCTTTTCATCATGTGGTGTAAGTCAAATAAACTCATCTGTTGCTCAGGCTTGCCATTGTAGGGCGTTTTCAACTCCACAATTAAACATGAGCTCCATCAGGCCAGGGCCAAACTGGAGCAGAGACCCTGCAGGAGAGTGCTTTGGGCCCCTGAACTCAGGGCCATGAGGTTACTCATTTTTCATTCTTCTGGAGGAAATGCTTAGCTCAGTTTACTTCAACTGGCTGTAGCAGATGCCAACCTGCCATCCAGAATCCATAAACACCCTGGAAATGGGGTAACTCCAGGAGTAGCTCACATCTGTGTGTGTGTGTGTCACAGAAAGATTCTCTTTATCAGTGCAGAAAAGCATCTGCAGGGTGCTTGTGTTACTGTGGCTGTAGGTACAATAGGCTGAGGACACAGAAGAGCATAAACATACTGATTTCCTTCTTCCTTTTGCTTCCACCTAGAAATACCCAAATTGCTTCAGCCTTCTTGCACCCATATGTGAACAGAGAAAAATACTCCCTTATTTTCTGTTCAGCAGAAGCCAGTATATCCAGTGTTTTGGAAAAAATCATTTTTGTGGGTTGCTTGAATCAACAGGTAAGGGCACATCCTTTCATGGTGAGGCAGTCTTGAGTGCATGTGACAAATTTTACTGTCTTCACCAGTGGGATGGCAGCTCTGGGAACTGGATCAACTGGGATTGCAGAGGGAATCAAGCAGGGCCTGGCTAGATATAAACTCCATCCTACACAGGATCTACTGAAGAGCATTCTTCAAGAAGTTTTTCTTCTACTCAGCTGAGCTTTTTTTTTCTTTTCCCCAGTGTCTGCAGTTTCAGATTAGTCTGTAACAGCTACAGGGGATATTAGTCAGTATTTCTCTGAAGTTCTGTTTCAGGTCAGAAAGACTAATCTCCAATTAATCCCTGTCAAGTGCAGGGTGTTTTTTGAAGACTTACAGCCAGCCAGTGGAAAATAGCAGGCATTGGGACGTAGTGGACTTCAGCTTTCTGATCCTGGGCTTTTCCTTTCAGCTGCTGAGAAAGCAGAGATTTACATCCCTGCCTGTTTGGGGAGCAGAGCTGCAGATGGAGGCCACACGTTTTACTTTACATTTCTCTTTGGACCTTGTAACRTGTGCCCTCTTGAACAGTGTCAGTGGGTGTGATTCCATGATCTGTATGGAGCCTGGAATGAGACACAGCCACGCCTGGCCCCTTGCCACAGAAGTCTGGTGCTGCATGAATGCATGGAAATGACTTGCATGCATTCATGCAGCAAGGAGTGAAGSAGACTGCAAATCCCAGCACACTGTGGGCACTGGGAGCATTCCCTCAGCCTCCTGCAGCGTGCTGCTCCCTCTGGATGGAGTCTGAGGGACAGGGTCTGCACTGGAACACTTCTAGAGGGTGTAGGGAGGGACCATGAGGGACAAAACAGCAAGAAAATTGTAGTGACRTGAGCCCAGTGAAGGGAAATTTCATCCATGTTAATACTTGGAGGTTTAAGACAGGAGCCTGTTGCTTTAGAGCACGAGAAGCAGATGATGATTTGGGACTGGAGACAGGAGGAAACATGGTGTGTTGTGGTATGCCTGCACTAAAGTGCCTCAGTCTGACCCTAAAAATGCAGGATGGTATCATCCAGTAGGTAGCATAAGGACCAGGTTGAGCTAGACCTGAAAACTGAAATAGATTCCACCCAAAAATACATATCTGGGGCAGAAACAAAAGTTATTCCTGGGAAAGACAGTTTTATAGCAAGAATTACGTGCTTTTTTTTTTTTTTAGCTAAACACACAATGTTTCATCATGGCAGTGGCTTAGTGAAGGTCATCTACAGTAGACTGCATCATCATCCTCCTAATTACAGAGGATGACTAATTGTGTGTCCTGCAAATCTGAAAGTTTGTCATGATAGATTTGACATTCTCTCTTTGTTTTATATTATGTATAATTTTATGTAATTGTCTTTATTAAGGTCAKGAGGTTTTGCTAGATGCAGTGTGCAGTACTCTGTGTAGAGGGAAATTCTTTTCCTTGAAGCATAAAGTGAGCACTAGAAATTACCTCTGTTCATTTACATGCTTATGAAATAATACAAAGGCAAAGCAAGTTTTCATTCAGGAGAGGAAGCTGCAGTTTTGACTCCATCTTCAGTCTTCTGGAGATTTTATCYTTTTGGGGTGTGCACCTTTGGTTGTGATTTGTATTTCCAACTGTCATTAGTATGGAGGAATGTTGCCTTTTCTTTAGTAAAATAGGGAGGGGTTTGTATAACTGTTTTATTTCAATCACACTTTTGGCCTTGGATTTAAGGAAAACTGAAGGGGAAAAACTTTGAAAAATTCTGCAGTTCCAGCTCTATTTCTATTGTTCTATCTGTCAACATATTGCAAGCAGGAGAGCATGGAACATCAGGATCTGAAACTATGCAAAGAGAGGCCAAGGGCCTTGCAGGTATGGGGCAARTAAATCTCATGGATTTTGTTAGGAGCCTGGCTTTAAATCCTCATTTAAACAAGAAAGCTGAGGACATGGATGGAGGTCATGCAACTCATTTGATATTCTCTTGGGTTTTTTTCYATTCTCTGCATTCCATGGAGTCCAGCTAGGGGAGTATTTTCAGTGGGAAATGTGGCAGTTATGTCCATGCATATTTAAAATTTGTTTTAATTCTTTTGAACGTAGCTACTGTAAATACATGGATTTTCTTCCCCTGCTGCTTGTATGTGGTGACACTAATTTGAAATCTAACATCCCACCAACTCCCTAAGATCTGACTGCTGTTAAGGGAAAACACTCCCTTACAAGAGGTCAACAAYTACGGGAGTTTCAATTAAGGTGTTAATATTCAACAACAGGGGGGGRAAAATAAAAATCTTTGCTTTGTTTTAAGAAGCAAACAATGTAAAACAGAGTTAATGAAACAGAAGGCAGAATAAAATGAGCAAGGTTCACAGGTTTTCYTGAAAGCCTTCCTGTAGCCATGCAGATGAGACATACATGTGACTGGTTATTGAGAGTGACATAAACAGCTGATGGGAACGTGGTGATGAAAGCGATGGGGATCAATAACAAGTCACAATCCCATTATGGAAGCAGTGCATTCTGCAAAATGTTCAAGCACATCTGTCACCCCAAAGAATGAAGGCTGCTTTAAATCATTAGGCAGAAGCTAGCATCTTGATAATGGCAGCCCCACTTTGCTTCCCAGGGTAATTATTAAACTGGCCAAAGCGTTTTGTGGATTTGATGGTCTGCTGGAGACATAAACACACRGGGGTTTCTGCAAATCATCAGTGAAGTGTTATCCAGCTTCTGCAGCACTCAGCCACCAGTGCTCAGCCAGGAACCCTCATAGCAAATTAATTATGGGGATTGTGAGAACACCACCAGCAGGGACCACACGAACGGCTCTCCCTGCAGCCTGGGGCTCCAGCCTGGTGCTTCCACAAGGCTGAACTCAGTGCAAGCCTGTGAACAGCACCACARATTCTTGTGGGTTTCTCCTCTTGTTCCTTACAGAAACGTGTGTGCTGATCAGCGTCAGCTCCCCCATACATTTCCCATCAAGAACTTCTGTCCCTAAAGCTGTAGYTAGCTTTGAACTTTTCAGATGGTTAAGATGTGCTTGTTGTCCTTCTCTTTGGGGCCTCTCAGAGGCAGCTGATCATTCCTGGAGGTGTTACACATGATTTCTGTGTGTTGCTGTGTTATCAGTCTGGTAGGGAAAACACAGGACACAGTGAGAGCTGTGTGCATTTTCCTTGAACACAGTGATGGTGCTTAAAAGTGTGTGGGGGACAGACAGGCAAAACAGCAAGGCCACTCTGTGGCACAAGGAGAAGTGCACTCTGAAAGTCCATCTTGCTTCCTTAGGTTGCCCTGCAATGTGAGGCCATTGGCAATGAAGCAATTTTGAAGAAATAACTGGTTGTGGTGTTAGCAGATCATGTTTTGCCTGCCCAAAGCAGATACATATTTTCTGAGGACAGGAGGACAAAGTGGGGGGGGAGAAAAGCTAAACTTCTAGAACTGTCTCACTTATTCCTTCACCATAGTACAAAGGCCTGTTCAGTCCATCTCCACTTGCAGGAAGAGGCATGGCATGTGTTGGAGATGGAGCTGAAGAACTGAGAATGCTGGCAAGCCAGGTGCTGATCCTTTAGCAGTGTTGTCTATAGTGACAGGTAAAAAAGTTCATTTTTCTTTTATTGTGAAACACCACAATGCAGACAGAAAGCTGGAGAAAAACCAGCTCCCCCTGACAGTGAGGACATGGATCCTGACTCCTTTCTCCCTGATTTAGCATTAGGAGTGTTTTTCTCCAGAGGTGATAACTCTGTGAGGAAGAAATAACACAAACCACTAAGACTTCTCCTAGCAGGGGGAGAAAGGGACATAAAGTGGCATTGTGACCTGTCACTGATGGTTTCATTGGAAGYTTTTATTGGGAAAGCTGTGTAGGGGGAATAAAAACCCCAGCACACAGCTTGCCTGATACTTTAACTGTAAAGCATGCAGTGAACAAGTCTCTGACCTGTAAAAAGTGTTTCAGAGCTCTCACAAGGTGTGTTTTGTTTGTAATCCCAGGGTCTAGAAATAGCAAATCATCAAGTCTGGTGCTTAACACTCTCCATGCCAACAAAATAGACTTTTAGCCCGGGATGGGTTTTTTTATGAACAGTTTATAATCCGTATCAAAATAAGGATTTATAAAGGAAGTGCTGACACAAATTTAGAACAGGATCCAATAAAAACCTATGACTTCTGGTGTGCAGAAAAGTGCAGAAGGTCACAGCCCTTGTTTAAAGCCCTCCACCCCCAAAAAACAAGCAAAAAATTCTCTTACTGGAATGTACATAGATTTTTGTGGTGCCAAAGCCAAGGAAAAGAGGGAATAATTGAATTTGGCCCCTAATAACAGCAGTGCAAATGTGTTCCTCTGTGTGTTTTACAACCTTTTCTTGTATTATAAGTGACATGATATTCTGGAGAAACAGTTTTTGGATACGCAATATTAAGGAGAGAAATAAGATTTTATGAGTTAAGTTAGAGTGAATGACAGATGGAGGAGAAAAACCAATTCATTTAAGGTTATCTACACTCAAAAAAACCCAGAAATTTGGATGTGTTTCCTAGCTGTTTTTTCAACCAAACATAATCTGTAGCAATGGTGCTGTGTGGCAGGAAATYATCTGAAATAATGAACTGGTCAAGTACACTAAAACTGATACCCTTCTCATCAGCATCCAAAGCATGAAACCTGCCAAAAAATTCTAATTGCAGTTTGCTCTGTCCAAATTATTTTATTACTTGCCAAGAAGGGCTTTGGAATATTTGGCAGAGTCCTCTACCAGGAGAAAAATGAAACAAAAGGGAATGAAGTGGAACACAATAACAAAATATCCCTGCCCTTGAAAAATAGCAGGTTTGGGGGTTTAGCCCTTTCGTAAGGAGCTGATAACTCTATAACCCAMATTAAGTAACAAATCAGAAATAATTTATCAAGGATAAACAAATTGGACTCAGCTGAAAAGCCTTCCAAACTTAAAGGTGTTTCTTGTTAGAGCAGCTGCTTTAGCACTGTGATAGCCACAAGGTGTGTTGATATTAAACATGAAACAAAAAGAGCCTTGCCATATCCTTACCTTGGTACACAGCTATGACCCATGAAGTAATGCACAGAAATGTCACTGCCTAAGCCAAATGTGAATTAAGAAATCATGACATAACTAAAGAAGAGCTTCAAGAGATTTCCACAAACTTGCAGTGCAGCCCCAGGCAACAAAGAGCACAGTCCCTGTCTCTCTGTAACAACAGTGAGTTAAATTGTTTTTCATCTGGGACTGGCCCACAAATAAATAAACTCCAATTTTATTTTTTTTTTTCATTTCAAGGAACTGATTAGAGGACCCAGGCCAGGGATTTGTGAACTCTGAATTTGGCAGGCAAATGGAGGAGGAGTGGGTCTTGCAGTGTTGTGTTGTAAGATGCACTTATTCATAACCAGGAAAGCTGCAGACATATTGTGTTACTGCATCAGGATCTTAAGCAGAYGTTCAGGTTTTACAGAGAGTGTGTGGAGACATTCTCAGCTTTCCTTTAGTCTTAAAAAAGTTCACTGTTACCTTTGGTTTTACATACTAACACCTACAGGGAGACAGTCTAGTTCATGATGTCAGATTGCTTGAATATGAAGATTTTCTTAATTAGCTTTTTTTCCCTGAACAGGCTAAATAAATCCAGGTGAATGTGTTGTCTCCTGCCATGACACCAGAGCCAATAGGTGTTGTTTGCAAGGGGGATTGAAAGAAAAGAGTAGAGGAAACACTTCAAGTAAGATTTCTCAGGCTTTTCCACAATGTGATCATAACYGAACAGAAGAACTGTCTAACTGATCAGCTGATTTGTTTCAGAGTTGCTTGGCTTTCTCTAGTTTCCATATACATTTACACAGCAGGCTTGGTGAAACCAGACAAACTGGGATTTGGAAACTGTGCTATAGAGAAAGGAGTAAGGTTAKCCTTGTTTTCTGGCCATATAATTTATTAGTTTTTTTGTTTTTTCTTTTTTTTTTTAAATAGGAAGGCCATATCAATGATGGCATTGTCCCTGTGAAACACTGGGGGCCAGAGAAGTCTTTCTGTTGGTTGTATGTGCTTATGCTCAGACAAAGTTGCTTTTAGACAGCTCTAGTTTTAACTTTGGGAATTTTTTTGAGAGTATTTCTACTCAAGAGTTTGGGATCTGTGTTGCCTTATTTTCTAATGTGATTTTAAATGATTAAGAAACTTGAAGCTGTCTTGAAGAAGAAAATCAATCTTAAGGAAAATCCTTCMATTTTTTCTATCTCTACTTTGCCACTGGTTTGCAAGACGCAAGAAAGAGATCTGTAMAAAAATATAAACTCAAAGTTACTCTGCTCTCTGCTTGTGGTGCTTGTTATTCTCTCTGCAATAAAATATGGTGCCTATTTCCAAGCCTCCATGCACCATATTGGCCTTTTCTTGCTGGAATCAAGTCATGAGAAAATATTCAGGACTGTAAATTAAATGGCTTGAGAACTGGGATCCCTTTAAATTTWTTTTTTTTTTAATTTCTCCCCATTCTGGCACAAGGCAAGGTGTTAGTGAGTCCAACAAAAACATGGAATACACAAATATTATTTAACGTAAGTCATGTGGGTCCCAAATTCCCAACAAGATGCATCAGACGTAATAGTTAGCATTTTATCTCCTTATAATGGAAAATAGYAAGAGCTCTAAAACTGAGATTATCCTAAATTATGATTATTCAAGATCTTTAGATCTCTGTCTGCAGAGGAACTTGTAGAGTCTCGTGCTTCTGAAAGTATGTACATTGTATTTTAGCAGTGTAAATAYGGAATTAGGAGTCTCAGAGCAGGTATCTGAGACTAACAAGTTGGTTTCTTTCCTTCTAAAATTTGCCAGTTGCAATTTTGGAATAGTGCTATGACTTCTTTTGTTCAATTTCTGTTCAACTGCATTTAAAGAATCTGCACTTCTAGTCATGGGAATAATTTGGTTTTAGCGAGCATTTGGCTTGACTTGTTACTGATGGAGTTTTATATATGAAAATATAAAGGATCTAGTTTATTATAAATGTAAARTCCAAATGATTTATAGCCAGTGTCTAAAACATGATTTAAGACCTTTTGATTCCTTACCAATTCTGGGATGGTTTGGCARGTAGTCAAGTCTCTGATTAAAATCTGAGCAATCCTTGTTTTAGCCTATAACCTCTCTGTATCCCAGTGAGAATGGAAAGGCCACTAAAGGTAAGGCACTGTCAGCAGGGGTCTTGTCCTCAGCCCTCCTGAAGGAAGCCAATGGATAAAGAGAAGGCATCCCTGGTTACTTTTTGCAAGCTTTTTAAGCTGTGAAGTAAGAGCACGGTCTTTGACTCAGTAGCTGCTTCTACTGGGGTAGCTCCTGGAATTCCCTGCAACACCTTCCCTGCCCTTTGATCTGGGTTTGTGAAARGGAGTTCATGCCAGGTGCTGTCACCCTGTGTGGGAGACCAGCTCTCCCAGACAGGAGGCTGGAGATTTWTGTCGCAGCAGGAACACCTAGTTCACTGAACAAGGCAAAGGAAATGGGTGTGGTGCTGGGCACTACAGAACCAAATATCTGGGCCACGGGTTGTAGTTGTGTGTGTGTTCCATATGGATGTCTTTGAGTTTGTGTATATGCAGCTGYAGCAGTATATATATACATATAGATATGCCTGTATACTAGCTGTGACCACTCTAGATAGATGCATTTTGACATGCTATGGATGTAATCACCCAATTTTGAAAAGGCAGTATTTTCTCCTATTTTTAGATTTTTTTGTTTGCATAACATCTCCAAAGGGGGATGATCATGTAATCCTGGTTGCACTGTGTGCCAGAGCTGTGGAATCATTCCCAGTCCTTTCCTTTCCATCTTCTTCTCATGCCTAGATTCCTCTTGGGGAGAAAAATGTCCCCACATATTGTAAATATATAGCTCTGAAAAAGGTGAGTGACTCCAAGCAGTCCCCATTTTTATCCTGCARGGGGTGAGTGGAAATCCTTTGGGTGTGTGCTATCTGTGTGAATGCTCTGGACTCTTGCTCACCACTTCACAATAGTTCCTTTCTCATTTTCCCCAGCCAACTCCTTGTAGATCTTTGCAGATTTTAGAGCTAAAAAAAGCCTGCAAAAACTGTAAACATGTTCAGTCATGTGGGAATCTATCAATCCAGTACATCTTGGAAATGCAAACCATATTTTGAAGGGAAATGATAAATGAGAAGACAGTATGAAGCTAAACTTAAGATTGCACTTGAGGTTTGCTTAGTCCTTACTTGACAAGCACTGAGATGTTTTCTTCTGCTCTTCCATACCCATGGTGCCAGCTGTGTGACTCCTTCTTTTCCATGGTGTGTATTCCTCCTGTAGGCTGGCATTCTTTGTGGAGAAAATCAGGAGAACCAGAAGGGACAAGGGGGAGTTACTGACTTGTCTTCTGAGGGCAAGATAGAATTTTTATGTGTCTGCCCAGTTTGAGAAATGTCTGCTTGGGAATAGAAGGGTGGATAAGAAGTGCTAAAGAAAACTTTCACACATCATGTTTTAGGCCATTTCCCCTGCAATACACAAGCTACACCATCTATCATGTAGTGTCTCCTTTTCATCCTTCCTTCCTTCCTGAATCTCTCTACTTGACTTTGAGTTTCTTTGCTCATTTCATTATTAGGCACTTTTACAGGAAGCAGGATTTATGGTCTCCTTTAGCTAATACATATTAAGGAATATGACTTAAACTGGAGGATACACAGCAGGAGATGATGAGCTCTTAATGTACAAATATCCTGTTTTCATGCAAATATTCTTAGTAACGCAAACAAAACAAAGCAGAGGAGGAAAGGCAGCCAAAGTGTTATACAAGCTGTGTTGTAATTAAGTAGGAGGGATTTCAGAATTTTCCAGAGGGCAAGAAGAATTTCAAGTTATCCTTCAGGCTTTTCCAACTCATTCCTTCAGATGGTTYCGACCCATGATGTTGGATGGAGGGCTGGAAAAGGAGAACTGGAATACTGACAAAGTAACCTGAGAACTTCACAAAATTCTCAGTGTCTTGTCTTGTTCCWTATCTTCCCCTCAGTTAAGAAGCTCTGACCTTAGAACTTGGCAGGCTGTATTGCTTGAGGATTTGTGAGTTTTAAAGAAGTTTCTAAGGTCATGTTATTGTCCTCATTCTGGTGAGAACACCATCTTCCTCCATAAACAGCATTGTRTCTGCAGAAGATACTGACTTTTAGGTAATTTGCCTTGACATTGTGTTTAACACTGATCCTGTGTTAACCTGCTGGAATGAGACTTAAAAAGTTTCACTGATGGTGTAATAGTGGCATGAAATCTAGGGAGTGATTAATGGGAAGGGAAAATCAGGATCATCTGGTTCATCTGGATGCAGCAAAGAGTGAGTCTGAGTATGGCCAAGYACCTCTCACATCCACCAGCCAAGGGGACAGCTCTAATTGCAGGAGAAGGGTCTCCAACTTGGAAAGAGTAAATAAAGAACGGGGAATCAAGATGGATAATACCTGATTGCTACCTTCTGGACTACTGCTGTGGCCAAAAAAGCTGATATGATCCACACACAAATAAATCCAGGGTCTTGATGCAGTGTCTAGTGGGTTTTGGTGTGCCCCAACACCAGGAATTCGAGTTGGATGGTCAAAACCTGATCAGAAAACAAATGTCAGGATCAAGGAGGCATTAGGAAACATGTGTGTTTTATATTATTTGTATTTRTGCTGTTTTTCCTTGCTAAGAGAAGCTTAATGTGTATTTCAGCCTGTGCTGATGCATACTTCTAAGGYGAACAAAACCAGAAAATTTGGGTCACCAGTGTAGCAAAGAAAGCTGTCAGAAGATCCAATGACTTCATGTTGATACCTGGATAAATTTAAATTAGAAAGGAAAKGGACAGTTTTATTGGAGAAATTTTCTAAAGGCTGTTGTGGAGTCTGCCAYGCTGCTGATTTTTTACATCAGAATTGTGCACTTTTACAAAAGAGAACTGGAATATTCACATTCATTCAAAGTGTATGAGTTGTTCTTTGGATTAGCTGCACCAAAGACAAAAATTAGTGTTAGTTTTTGCACACTTTGGATCCAGAAAGCTTTGACCCAGACTTTGGGCCCCAATTAATTTCTGATCTTTTGTGGCTGCTCCGTATCTTGCTCATGCCTTGAACCAAAGCTTAGCTCATGAACATGCTTGAGTTTCAGAAACAGTCATTTATAYAGCCAAAATTTGCAGCTGGCTCCAAACTTTCTATTGTGCTGAAACAATATCTGGCTTCAGCTATCTTTAAATATGGGCAAAGTCTGGATTTGAACTTCACAGCTTCAAAGCTTCTGTTTTTTCTGTGTTATCCTCATGGGATTGCAGGCATATACCATGAGTACTGCTTTATAAATGCCACATAGTTACTGACTTTGGCAAGGGATAAGGTCTTCTATCTGCTGAAATGATGCAATTTAAACATTTTAAACATTTATCAGTTCATTTCCAAAACATCCCTACCATCTTTGGGAAGAGCCTAGGACAGATAATAACTCACCGATGTTTTTATTTCATCACAGCATCATCTTCTGTCTTTTACTGGCTTTTGTTTATACTCAGAGAAGGAAGTATACCTAAAAATAACAATTTCTTGTAAGATTATGTTTGCAACTAAACTAAATTTGCTTCAGTCCAATAGTGTGATGAGAACAACACCTAGAAGAGCTTAGTAGTGTGGTCAAGGTATTAAAAACCTCCTTGGTAACATTACTTTGGAAGTTTTGAGTTTATCAAAGTGCAAGTTTCAAGACATGGTGACTTGGGAAAAGGTTCCTTTTTGCAATCTGGGCCATATTCATTAGATAAATTTCCTTTAAATTTGGATTAAGAATCCTCATGCTAACATCTTCCTCGCTTTCACTTTTTAAATCCATAAAATCTWTTTAATTCCTCTTATCCCATTTAATTGCCTTTCTTGCAGAAAAGAAATACAGATACACGATATAGTTCATTATGTAGTCCTGATGATTCTATTTTCTTACTGATTTATATTTTATCATCCCACTTAAAGGATCAATATTGTTCCCTCTGTGGCATGAGAAAACACTGAATTTTGATTGCCAGATACCGTAGTACATCCAGTAGAAAAATGTAGCCATAGAGCACATTCAACTTTGCTCCCTTCCCTATTGGACTGGAACGTATTTTAATGACTTCAGTTTTTTTAAATGCTGCCAGGACAACTATGGGCATTGCATGCTTTCAAAAATTCAAATAAAACACRTAATTTCAAGTTAACCTAAATTTTAGTCGCATAAACATTTGATTAGGAATGAGTAAAACCTTAAACAAGAGTGAAAAAACGAATATAAAGCATCTGTTGCACAGTTTATGTAACTTGATCTGTGGTAGATTTAAGTCCTACGCTGAGGTTTGTATATAAAATTGCATGTCTGATTTAAAGGGACATTCTGCACTTTAAAATTTCTGTCTGAATAGAACTCCTAAGTGCCAGGGACTGTTCATTTTTCACTTCAGTGTGCCCCCTCAGTTCTCCTCCACATGAGTGTCCTGCTCGCCCTTGTGGAGGAAGCTCTCTGCCCATGGCTTGTATGTCCTGCTCTGCACTTCTGTGAGTCATTCCCCAAACACTGGCCTTTGCATTAAAAACATCTGAAATGCTACTCCYGCTTCCTTTCATCCACTTTTCTTTCTAAAAGATTTAAAATAAGTGGGGGTGGGGTTTTTTGGGTTTGTTTTTTTTTTTTGTTTTATGTTTTTTGTTTTGTTAATTTCGGATCAGCAGCTTAAACTGACTGAAATTTCTTTAAGCTGAACTTCACGAGCTGTTGGATTTCCCTTCTCCCCCCCCACCAAATACTTGCACCAGAAAAGATGCATTTGGTATTTGTTATCATCTGCCCTTTCAAAAATGTGTTTTCTCTTGCGGAAGCTCGGAAGTACGCCCCAGAATACCTCATATACCAAACAGATGATGCTGAACCTGGCCCTCAGAAGGTGCATTCCAGGGTGGTTTTTGTGTGGCAGTTTTTGTCATTTGGTGTAATGGCTTCTGGAGCTGCTCCTGGAGCCCAGGCCTGATCTCTGTGTCAGCAGTGGAAAATGAACACGACCCTCCTGAAAACAGATGAAGGTCTGAACTGGCCCTTTGGTGAAAAGCTGCCTGTTTTGGAGATCATTGCTTTTTTTCAGGGTTGTGAGGTATTCTGCTAACATTTGATTTCTGTCTGGGGAATCTGTAATAATCTTGGTGTTTTGCTTGATCTGCTTTCTCTAAGAAGGGTTGTACTGACTCCCTGGAGCACACTCAAATGCTTTTAAGCACTGCTTTTTCCAAGCTTTTTCTTGTTTAAGATGATGGTCCTGCCTGGTCACAAGGGTGATGTGAGGGCTGATGTTCAGGGATACAGAACAGTTTGAGAATGTTTTGATTCCACATGTCTAATGCCTCCCCTCATCTTGCTTTTTGAACATGTCAAAAACTCTCCTATTATTTGRAATCTCTTTATAAGATGTTGCTGTTTGCTGAATGGTTTGTTACTCTCAAGGTCACCCCAGTGTGCTCTTACCCCATGTCTTGATTGAAGCTAAATATGTTTGGAGAAAGAGAAGGAAACATACCTGCAGACACACATTTCCTAAATTTTTGGAGCCTTTTTAACATTCATTTTTGTGCCCTCAAACACACCAAAGTTTTCCTACAATTCACGATTTATTTATTGTCTCATCTCCTCTTCACCTCCAGACTGAACACGGTTGTTACCTTTGAGTAATTGTCCTTCCTTCCTCACTGGTATTCTCAGTGAGTTTTCTGGCACTRAATTAAAATTTCTTTTTCTCCCCTTTGGAAGCTCCATCTGCTTGTTTGTTTCTCTTTTCAGAGCAACCTCTTCCTTTGCTCTCTCACTGTGTGGACCTGGGCAATACATTTAATATCTGCTCTTACTAGAGCATTCCCAGAAGGATACTTGTACTTCCCTTAGAAATATTTCTTTTTGAAAGCTGATCTCCAATACCCCTATGAAAACACTGAATATTGGGCACAGATGACAGCAGACAATGCTTTCTTACTGAGTGCTATTCGTAAACATAAAGGTCTTGATGTCAYATTTATGCATTGCATCTGCATTTGCACAATTGTTTTTTAATACTGATGGATGCTCTGATTTTTGTGACTGTTAAAGGTGATGTGGAAGAGGGAAAGGCAGTAAGGAGTCAATTTTTTTGTATGAGAACCATCAAATCTCTACAGCTCTGCAGCTGATTCAGGAAACAGAATGGTAAAGGCCTATAAACTGACAAATGTGATGGAGAAGGGAGCAGAAGAGGCAAGGATTGCTTCTTGTCTCTTCTAAAATAGGAAAGAAGGCTTTCAAYGCAGCGGGCTCAGCTCCACACAAAGGATGCTCTGGCTTGGCACRCTGTGGATGCTTAAAATCGACTTGGCTTTGAAAGGGAATCAAGTGAACTCATTTTTACTTGATTAGAGAAGAGAAAGAAAGGCTGCTCTGATAGGATTCTGGTCAGGAAGATGCCGTTTCTCACCACTGGAGATGGTGAGTGCACTGGGGAAAATGTCMCTTCATGCTCCTCAGATACCTGCTCGTGGCCACACAAGATGCTGGGTTGGATGGGAGAATTAGTTTCACCCAATTTATGTACTGCCCAGAGAAATTTACTTCTCTTGCTATCTCAGTTGCTGAATTGTAAAATATTCAAGTAGCCCAAGCCAAATTTTGCCAGAAAGCTCTAACTCATCATACCTAATTCCCATTGTCCGCAAGGTCTTACACCACCTCGTGGTTTGTGCTGGTTGCCCCTGAAGGGACGTGTCAATGGTTTTTTGCCTTCCCTTCTCTGCTCCCACACGTTTCCACTGGGCAGTTTCTCCTGCCTGCTGCCTCTGTTTCCATCCTTGCAATCTGGCCAGGCAGGCCCAGTTGCACTCCTGATTTCTCTTCCAAAAAAGCCTTCATTCCTCAGTCTCTAGCTGGTCTCCACCCTCACACTCCCAAACTGCTCACATCTTTCAGTCACATCTTTCCTCCTCCAGACCTAAGCCAAAGTGTCGTGGAGGATAAAAGGTGTCATTACAAGTTCTCTTCTTTAATTGCAGGAAATGTTTTGCTCAGCTGCGAGTTCTGGTGAGCTGAGGAGTCTTCAGGGAAAGGAGCAGTTCAATTCCAACTTCTAGTTCGTGCTGGACTTGCTTAAATAGACTTTTTTTTTTTTTTAAGGATTCTGGGTGGGCCAAGTGCAGGCAAATTTTTACAGGTGTAGTTGAAAGGCTATCCTTGACACAGCACAACAAAGCAAAGCTTTGTTTCACAACCAATTTAAAGTTTATTAATTTTGGGATTTTTTCAGCAGGAGCAAAAAATCYCATGTTTTCCCCTCTCTGTTCCTTAGAAACAGGTAATTGGTTTTGGCTGAATCTTCCAAAAGTTTTGTGAAGCAGGACCTCTGCTTTGGGAATAATCAATGCCTAAAAGTCACATTTGGCAGAGCCAAGTGAGAAACGTTGTCATGGGAAGTACTGAGCTTCTTTAACATTCAGCAGAGCTTCAAGTCTCAGCAGTAGTGCATTTCCCAGGGCCATGTCATGTCTGGAGCATTTCTGAAATTCTGGGTGTAGCTCTAGGAAACTGATTCTCTAGAAAACCTTTTTTTTTTGGGGTAGAGTCTACCTTGAAAATGTTAATGGCATGAAGGTGTCAGACACTTGGATTTCTGGACAGTTTGTCAGCAGAGTGCTTGAAACTCCAGGTCCCAACATTGGTTGCATGCAGACATTGCACAGGAGGGTTAATCATTGCACCAAAATAAAGTTGCTAATTTTTTTTTTTCTGATATTCTCCTACAAATCATGTCCTTGTGTCAATTAAAACTATCTGTGCATGTCTGTTTTCAAATTATTTATAGACTTGCACCCTCTTCTCACACCTTCCAAGGAATCTTAACCTGGTATGTAGATGTTCTTCATTTCTCCATAACTGGAAAAAAAATACTGAGCTAACGAAGCAAGGCACATTCATCCCAAGGATTTAGTGTGGTAGAAGATAATGAGAGCCAGTTGTAAAATCATGTGATACTGTGGTTCAGAATTACAGATGGAACAGTGGCAAGGCCTTCAGCTGAGGCTGCCTTAGTGTGACACAAGAGTGGTGGGAACTTACCAGGCATTCTASAGAAATCTCTTTGTTTTCCTGAAGAAGTGACACAAAGCTGTTTTCTTGAACCTCAGCATTTGTGAAATGAGACATTTTTTTAGGGAAAAAAGGGTGCAGTCCATCAGTTCTTACAGTCTGTGCTGTGCAGAAGGGAACAGATATGCTTGACACAGGGCTGGCAGTTTGGTGGGGTTTYTTTGTGACTTTTCTGTAACCTCCAGAGGCAGTAATTCACGGCTSACTCATGAATCAGCAGCTGGTATTTCAGTCACTGTCACTGGTGTAGTCACAACTTGTGTCAAGCATGACAAATCCTGTCATAGTAGGTGACACATAAATAGCAATCAGAGCAGCAATAAAACAGGAGCTGCTTCCTCCCTTGCATCCTGTGCCTTTCACTGCGTTGAAGAGGAGAATTCTGTGTGTCCTTCAGCTCCTGATCTGTTGCTGTCTTTCTGAGGACAGGTTCTGCTGGAATCTGGCAGTGTAAGAACCCCTCTTTTCCATTTAAAAGAGGAGAAGAGAATGTGATACTAAGCAGYGTGTCTCTTTATTGGGTGCAAGGTTTTTCTGTACTTTGGTAGTTTTTTGGTCACCAGAACAGGAGAGTCATATAAATTGTGATGTCAAAAAAATAACATAAAAAGTTAGGCCCTGGAGTTTGGCCATTATGGTAATTAATAAGGTTTACCAGCTGAACTGTGCACCTCTAAACTTCCCCATTGATTTGAGTGGAAGCTTACATCCCTCTGGAAAACTTGCTAATTATAGTTACAACCTTTTTAAATTWTTTTTTTTAATATACGTTCATTAGTTTTTACTTTTTAAGTATTTCCCTTATCTTCATTAAGCACGCCCTTGTGTGTCTCCAGTCAATACATGCATTCTGCAGGAAGAATTTATTCCTAGGAATTTTTCCAGATTCACATTCACACTTAAGTCAGCGCTTTTTAACCTTAATTTCTCGAGTCATGTGGTTGGGGGAACCTTATGTTTGACATCATGGGGCTTAGTGAGACTTGGCCMCTGAAACACTGGTTCCATTGAAAAGCATCTGGAGGGGAACCAGGAGCCCAGGATGTCCTGTTAGACTGCACTCAGCATTCTCCAGCCTCCTGCTCTTTCTCTTTGAGCTCTGCCTTGCAAAAGAACTTGGCCGTGCTCGCAGAAATGTGCAAACATGACAACAAAATGGATGCACTCCATGTTCCTAAAAATGTCATATCTTGGCTGTGCTSAGAGTGGGTGTATGTGTACTTGCTTGGCTGCGGCAGTGACAGGTTTTTATGTTGCTCTTTATCATGCTGATGCTGGAGTTGAAGACTGAAAAGCCCCACAAAAACATCTGGTTCTTTTGCCATTACCTCTGCACACTTTTTTCCRTACAGTGTATTTCTCATGTTTTACTTAAATAGTTCAAATGGTCAGGGTTTTTTGTAATTTCTTGTGGATCTCTCCAATAATGCATGAAATGGCTTGCCTAAAACTAGCAAATATTATCAAATTAGACTTCCCTTTTCTGTTCACCGTGCTCCAAATTAATGATCTGGTAATGTCTGCATTCTTTTATTTTAAAACAAATCAAGAAGTTGACTGTGGTTGTAAGGTTGGGTTTTTAAATTACTTTTTGAGAAGAAAATGGGAAGTAAAATTGTTCAACAGAGTTTCTGTGTTTAGATTTGTAGCTRGTTAAAAACATTGCTTTGTCACTGGTTCTGAGAAACACGCATATGCCTTTAGMAGTACTTTGTGCAGCTTTTGAGTCATTCAGTATGAAAACAGGCCAGGACACAGGACTGAACAGTAGCTCATCRCTTTTGTATCTCTGTGGCACATCATAACTGGAAACTCTTTGGAGATAATATTTCTTTGCTGATTCACAGAAGCTGACAATTACTCGAGGTTCTGTTTTGGGATGGCGAAAACCCCATGGGGTTTTGTTGTTTTTTAATGGGTTTCTTTTTCATGTAAAGTCCATATTTATGTTAACATGGCTCTTATGTATTTGATTACCTGTAAATACCCAGCCAGGATCAAAGAGGTTTCCTTATTCTGTGCACGATATTTAGCCCATCTCCTCTGACAAATGCGGATTTGAGCTCTTCCATTCTCTGTTAACAGCTCCCAGCATACTGGTATCTTCCTTAAGAAAGAAAAGAGAGAGAGACTTTAACAAAAGTTTTAAAACCATTGATACCGACTTTAGACATTTCCCTTAACTMCTCGATCTACAGAAAAGTCAGCTAAATGCTCCTGGTCTACCCCTGTGGGATTCAGTCCAGATCCATCAGGTGTCCCTGACAGAAAAAAGGCTAAARCCAGACATCTTGACTCWGAAGCCAAAAGCAGCTGATGTCTTTTCACACGAGGGAGACAAACATTTCTATTCACCAGTGGCACTGCAGTCATGCATATGCATGTGCACGTCCTGGGGATTACAGGCTCTGCTTCTCATGTGCTGAGTGTTGGTGGGGAGCTGGCAGCAGCCAGCTTTCCTTTCCCTGCTCTTTGGGGTCCTGCTTCATCTGCTGCTCCTCAGGCCTCTTCTCCTTTCCACTCCTATTCCACTGGGAATAAACAGAGGAAAAGCACCAACATGTGTTTAGATGTCTTTAACCAAGCAGCAAAGTCAAAAACTTCATGAAGCTCTCAAAAGCAGCTGGGAACATCAGGAGAAAATTAGGTGACACAATGCCAAAACTGAAAAAATTACAGCAATTAATAGAAGTTTGAAGGGAGAATTGTTGCTCTTCCCACTGAAGCAGTGACTGTTTTGTGGGTGCACTGTGGACCAGAATTTGTYCACTATGCTTTACCTGTCATATGTGTTCACAGTCCAAGTATTGAGGCTATTTTACTGCTGGCCGAAGAGTTCAACCAGCAGCAAATTTTGCACACGATAATATGTTAACATTAAATCCGACTTTGTTTTTCAGCTTTATCCAGGATATTCTGCAATTAGTTGTTAATAAGCTTTGAGACATGCTTAGAGCAACACACASAGAATTACATCCAAAAGCGACGTGTAAGGGGCTCCTCCTYCTATCTGTGAAAAGTCAGGGAAGACAGTGCACAAAGGAGAAAAAAGAAAATTCTACYGGAGAGGAAATCTGTTAGTTCAATTTATCAATAATCGGGARGAGTGGAAAACTGAGAGAGAGGCARSGCGATGAATRCAGCTTGCTCCACGCTAAGTGAGAYTTTAATCAAGGATAGTTAAACCATTGTCTGCCCTTCACGTTCCTCATCAGTATTCTGCCCTGTGCAGTGGGAACATCCATTAACGACAATGGAACCATCACTAGGTAAAAATGGTCACCATGGCTGTGGGTGATGCACGACAGCTCGGACCCACCGCCACTTGAGCGTGTCATCACTGCACTCAGAGCCCCATTCCTGACCTCTGAGATTAAATCTGTGTGCAGAATATCTTCCCCCTCTCTTCTCTCTCTCTCTCTCTCTCGCCTGCTTTTATTTCCTGCGAAGATTTGGACCTCTGTTCTTTGCATCTCCTGCCATGGCTCAAAATGCTGCTTCTTGGTTCTTTCAACCTGCCACGTCCAATAATCACGCACAGAAAGTGCTTGTGCAAGCCAGTTGGCTTGGGTTTCTGTCTTAAGGGAAGAGTGCATCTGTTTTTTGGATTAAATCATGCTTATAAAGTCGTGCTTATTCAGTTGACAGAAAAAAAAAAAACACCCCGCATAATTTAAAGCTTTCATTTGCTCTTGTGCTAAAATATTTCAGAGCCTYAATTCACCCTCATTTTGGTCCTTCTAGAGCAGTACAAAATTAGAGCTCATTATGGTGATCCATTCTCTCCTTTTGTCCTGATTGCAGACACATTAAGCTCTTTGCCAGAAAYGTCGACTTTCCTGAACGAGCCTTTCAAGGCTTGCAAACTATCTGCTGTTTTCCCAGTCGCCTAATTAGGGTGGATTAGCGCCCATCAGAGACGCCCCAGGGATGAGCCAAAGGGTGAAGGGAAAGGTAAAACTGCAGTGCCAAAAACTCCCACCTTTGTAAGGCCTGAAACACGAGGTAAGAAGCTGAAGGAGGGCAGGGCACATTTGCAAAAAGGGATTGTGTTCCCCGGCTGGACAACACCCTAAATGTGGAACACGATCCTGTGACAGGAGCTGTTGATTTTTTGCTTGGCTCTCTCCAATAGCATTTGTTTTGTGATTAAAACGCAGGCAAATTTCAAAATAAAGTGTGGCTTTGAATACAAAAGGTTTCGTTAGAAGAGCATCAAACTGGAAATGTCCTCTCTGGAGAATAATGGAAAAATATTTCATTTTCCTAAACAAAAGAATTAATAGAAGTCATCACTGTTTTGTGATTGATTGATTGATTGATTGATTGATTGATTGATTGATTGATTATCAACCAGAGTCTGTGATTTCTTTCTGGACAAGTCTGGCTAAAATAGGTTTCACTCAGATCTCTTCTTCTCAGTGAGACTGAAAGGAAGACTTTATGGAGAGACCTTCAAACAGCTCTTAGAAGATGTCTGTAGGGATCTGTTCTTTTAAATGATAGGTGAACCATGACTTAACCATTTTAACAGCCCTCATGGTCAGCAAAGGAAAGAAAGGAGCATGTAGCACATAACTTGTCCCTGCTTAAATTAAAATAGGTCMGATCTGGAAGTGTTTACTCTTCTGCTGGCAAAAGGAGCATTTCTGATGACTGGCTCATAACAGACATATAAATACAGTGACATTTAAAATGGTATTAGAAGAATCGTGCTTTTAAACCCTTTTGAGGCTTTCTCTGTTTCAGAAACAAAGGGAAGGTATTAGCTTAGACTGACCCCACGCTGAGGAAGAGCCAGTGGTGTTTTGTGGCAAGAGTGTGAGAAATCCTGGCGTTCTGTGAGGGAGCAGGGACCGGCAAGGTCTGTGCTGCATCTCTGTGCATTGGCTCCAGCAGCAAGTTTGGTACCCTGCCTCTGAGAAGTAAGAGTGAAGGCTGCATTGAACATAACTGGGGAAAGTATTCAGGGTCCTAGGCTGCATTTCGAATAGAATGAATTATATTATTCACTAATTACTAAGAATTGGCCAGAATTACTGTGTTATGTTTAATAAACGGCAACTGGAAAAAAAAGAGCTGGAGAAAGTTTTCTCCACGTTTCCCTCAAATGCCTGTAATGGGTTGAACTACCCAAGAGAGTAAGGAAGGTTTTGACAGAAGAAAAGGAAGATTTTCTCAGCTCTGATAGGTCTACTTGCCTTCAGCAAGTAACCTCAAGATTGACAGCATCTTGGTTTGTGTGTGTTAGGTAGGTGAGCTCTGGGATTTACAAAGTAGTTGGTAGAACACAGATTTGTGGAGGTCAATCTTGCAGACTGCTGCAGCACCTCGCACACTGCAGGTTCTCTGAGCTTTTCCTCTGACAGCCTGGCTCCCACCCCAGTCCCGAGGTCTGTCCCTGTCATGGGGGGAGATGCAGTAGCCCATGATGTGCAGTAGCTGTGGGATCCCTTTGTAGGACCCCAGCATCCTGCCTTGGAGCGTGAGCACTGCAGCAGTTCAAAGCTGGGCCTCCGCTATTGTGAGTGTTTTATGAAGAGAAGAGTGTCTGTTATGTTTTTCGGGTTTGTTTTGGAATCTCAAGGACCTCTTAATTTGGAAATTCCCTTGGTGGCTGTATCTTTTTTTTTTTTTTTTTCTCCCTCGCAGTGATTGTAAATGGTGGTAGTTAAAAGGACATAAGAGAAGTGTTCATTGTTTATAAGGTGTATAGAGCCAATCATCATGTTAATGACATGTCACAGGGAAATGAATAACCCCTCAYTTTTATCATGTGGGGAACAACCTGGGGCCCCCGTCAGATGGAGCTTTGTGCTTTAAATGAACACCCCCAAACAAAACTTTGAGCTGCTCCAATTATGTGAGGACAGACTCTGGTTCAATGCCTTCTTAAGCCTTAAAGCTTTACAGCTGTGGGAACAGCAGTTAGACACACACTGCTCTGCAAACACCAGAAGTTTAAGCTAAAATGCAAAGCATACATTTTGTAGTGCTGCTTGGCTCTGCAGTCCTCATACACATGCTCTTAGAGCCCAGCAATGGTGAGAAAATAAGTTAAAAAAAAAAAAAAACAACTCAGAGCTGAAAAACTGTTGTGATCATAACGCATTACTGTATAATTGCCTAATTTTGCAACTTTGGAGAGTGTTTATGTTCTCAGAATTAATTAGTGTGGAGTGTAACTGCTTTTAAATATGGCATTCCTCTCAAAAYGATGTGGTTAGAAATGTGTGCCTCAGTGAATGTACACATCTTTATTATTGARTATAAAAGTTTATAGTTCATTACACGGAAAATTGCGGTTGAGGCATTTCACAGCTTTAAGAACAATTATTATCCCTGACTGAATTATGGAATTATTTTTTTGTGGGTCAATAAACTGATATAATTTTTATTTGAAATGCATTCAGACAAATATTCATGCAAAAGATGAGTGAAGTCAGTGATTTAGAGGGAAAAAGAATTAGATGAGAAATTGTGGAAAAGCAGCACAAAAAAAAGAGCTTAAAATCCCATTTCTGGAAAACATTTCTTCCTGCAGTAGGGAAAAACGTGTCCCCCACACTGTGGACCTGGTAAGACAAGTTCTGTGTCCTTCTGAGGGGTCTGTGATAGTGATGCTTGGTGTTAACCCTTTTCCTTGTGCTAACTGCACAAGTGAGGTGCTGATGCACTCGGGTGGAGGGAGGCGACAGCGCTCCTGCCTCATCCTGTGAGCAATGATGTTCAGGATTATGTGGAGGCATGAGACTGCTTTTTCCTCTCTCCAAAGCCTGCAGGGAGCCCTTAGTGGCTGGGCTGTTCCACGCAGGCTCTGATGCTCCCCTAGCCAGGAGATGGGGACAGGCTGGGGCCAGGCTGTACCCCATGAGCAGCTGCTGTGCCTGATGCCTGCTGTCTCCATGCTGCTCAGGAGAGCTCCCTCCACTTCTGAACGTGGCCTGGGTGATCTCTGAGCTGTCTCCTGGTCTTGCAGTGGTAGCTGCTGGCAGCCAGTGGGGCTGCTGGCAGGAGCAGGACATTTGTTCCTGCTGGTGATGGACGACTTGTGAGTGCCTCTGCCTCAGGCTGCTCTGTTTTTCCTCTTGGAGAGCTCCTGGACCAGAGGAAGGTTTTCACACTGCTGCCTGCCTCACTTCTGAGAGATGGGAAATGTGCTGCCAGCTCCTCAGCTTAGGTGGAATGGCAGCTTCAGAGAAGTACACAAGCTTTGGCAACTCCAGATTGTCATATTGTCCCCTTTGCAGACAGAGAATCACAGGATCAGTTAGGYTGGAAAACAGATCATCAAATCCAACTGTTCTGTCTCATTTTAAGTAATGATAGCTCCTGAGGCCTCAGATCAGGTTGTTGTTCCTTCTGTCTTGACCCAACTAGRCTTTCTCTGTATCTGCAAATCCCTGGTTCCTCTAATGCCACCTCCTGACACTGAAACCATTCATTTTCTTGCTTTTCAGTTAAATAAAAATGTCAGTAGGTGATGGCCAAGGCTTCTTTGGTGCCTTCTTAATCCAGATAATGCTGAATGACCTATACATAYATATATAAATGACCTGTAACATTTTCAATCAGTGGTTTATCATTCTGACATAGTTTTGGTGACGTGGAGTAGAAATTGCTGGTCTATACTCAGAGTGGTTTTTTTGCTGCAAAATGCTTGAAATCAGTCTCAGCCATGTGAAGCCCATGCCACCAAATTTAAAACGCTCAGGAAGAACTGGTTGTATGCAGAGGTGCACAGGGGTGGGTGAAGTATTTTATACCAACCCAAACAAACTGGAATGACAGCCTAGAACTTCTGCCCAAACAACTGCTGCCCAAGGTAAGCTAATTGGCCAGCTTTGCTGCACTGACTTAACTTTTCCTGGTCCATGAATAGGATCTGGTTTGTGTTTCTGGCATAGGGAAGAAGCCTTGGCAGTTTCTCTGCTATTGCTGCACGCTGGAGACCAAAATGAATGCTGTTAGCCCTCTCTGTCAATTTTCCTCCATCCCTAAATGACCCCTAGAATTTGTCTCTAATATTTCTCAAGCAGAACAGTTTTCCTGAAAAAATGAACAAATGAGGAACTGACTCTGGCACAGTTTTGTCAGTCTTTYCCCTGTTAAGTTGCTCACTGTGGGAAAACTAATTATTAATGGAAATGTGTTTAATTATGAATTGGAATATGTAGATATGGTTTTGGTTTGCCTCAGTTATTCATGGTTGTTGTACCCCGTCTCAGTTAAATATTGTATGATCCGGAAATACGTAAATGACGAAGTCTGTTTTATGTTTGCCACCTAACACAAAGATGGTGTTCACCACACAAATACACTTTTGGACACAAATTTCAGGAGCAAACTATATAATGGAGGCCTTTTTTTTGTTTTGTGGTTTTTTTTTTTTTTTGTATTTAATGTGGGTGAAAACTGAAAGTGGTAAGGCACAAAAAGAGACATTATTAGCTTTTAATTTTAGGGAACTGAATCCTATTTCCACTCTGACTCACAWCAGGTTTTTCTAACAAACCTATGCTGTGCAGAAAGCTAGATGCCTGGGTCAGTAGGCATGAATTCATTTTTTTCCCATTTTCCTTCATATATCTGTATATATAAATGATGTCTCAAGAGTCTTACTCAAAAAGCAAAAAAAAAATTGTGAAAACCAACATCTCAAAAACCTTGCTCATGCTGCTGCCATCATCCACAGAAGTCAACACCAAAGCTCTGCTGGCCATTTCTGTGCAGTCTGTGGTAAAAGCATGGCACAATTCACTGAGGTCATCACCCTGACTCCATCTCTCTGGAAAGCTGTCCTGCAGCTGGGTCACAGCTTTGCATTGTCCCATAGGATGTGGCTCTCACTGGAGCCCAGTGCTAAATTCAGCCTTTTTAAGGCCTCTCAGCTTCTTTTCCTCTCACAAACATCTTGTTTGGTGTCCCAGGTTTGGACTGGCACCCTCAGGCCTGGTGATGCCCAATTCCTTCCTGCTGTTCCTTCCCCTTGTGCTTCTGGGGTAACCCCTGGCTCCGGAACATCCTAAATGGCCAAAACTTCTCAGAGCAACAGCCCAGGGAAACACAGTTCTGACCATTTTCCTGTTTGTGCTGGCRAGCTGGCAACTTGTCATGGTGTGTATCACAGAAATCTGAGTGGAGACAAGCTCATAAAGTGCATTCTATGTTCCTTTTTCCAAAACCCCCCTCCAACTTGATTTTATGATACACTTGTATGTTAAGCCTCGTGACCTTTTTGCTTGAATATGGCAGCTTTCCAAAACACATGAGCATGTTCTAGAAGTTTCTTCTAAAATCTGCTAGAGCAAAGTCAGGGTTTGGGGGGGCCARAAGGAAAGGTTGGATTTTACTGGCGCTGATACTTCCAGAGACGAGAGGCTTTTACAGTCCAAACAGTGTGACAGAGAAAGATATTTCTGCTTAATTCTTGCCATGACAGATACTGCAATTAAATCAATGCTTTAAAATCTGTCTTGATGTTGACTTGTAATATGCAGGTATTTAAAACATGGAATGGTCTTCTAGGAAAAAAAAATCCATCTTTGCTGAGGAGAGATACTTGTGTCACAGCCTGGAACATTTGGAAACATCTGATAGTTGACAAGGCTGAGGAATTAGGTGCTTCCATATGGGAGTGCAGTGTGCTTTTTTTTGTGATGGGAAGAACTGAAATTTTGTRTGAAGCCACTGAGGCAGCCCGATTSCCCAGCTTGTARATAAGGGATGATGCAAGTGAAGTGTAAATTGGGGGWGAGRTGGTGGGTGAGATGTTAAAAATCAATTGCATAAAATTGCCTTGGAGTTTTGGGTTTCTTTTTCTGAGCAGCACAAGAATTTACAGTGAATTTCATGGAGTACTCTGMGGTCAGGTTTAGGTACCAAGCACAAGTAATTCTGGTGGGTTTCCTCTTCAGGGGGTAACATGCAGGGGGAGTACATGAATGTGACTGAGCCTTCTGCTGGTTTTTGATGCTTGTATGTTTTACTTTTCAGCTATCTTGGAAAAGCAGGACTGCACACTAAGAAAAATGCTCTGTCAAAAGCTTCAGTGGTTTTTTTGTTTTGTTCTTCCCTCACAGAGATTTGCACTATGTTCTTCCCTCCTGTGACCTTCAATGTCTACGAGACAGCTGTGAGAAGTACAGAAGGAAAAAAGGCTTGACAACAATTCTTTCTAAATCTCATTCTCTAAATTGCAAAGGTTATTTCTGCCATCTTAGGGGTTTCTCAAAGCCTCAGTAAAATGAGCATTTCAGTGGAAAGATGCTGAGAAAAAAGCTGAATCCCATTTGGGACTGGATTAATGCTGACCCAGATTAATGCTCTTTGGAAATCCCTTCGGAATATCTCTCTTCTAATTACAGCCTTTTGTCTGAAAAAATTGTTCTTGCAGATATGGCCAAGCCTCAGAAGTGTTTCCTGCTCCCAGCTAGTCACAAAATGACTGTTTCACTGTTTCTGGGTRATGCACTCCTGCTGAGTGTGAGAGCACTGCAATCTTGTGTGTGCAGAGACAAAGCCAGGTGTGTCCACTGAGCATCCTGGCACGGGACAAAATTGCAAGTTTTCTTGGCAAGCTGCTGCAGAGATCACTTCTTTTTTAACCACCATTATGAAACTGCTCATAAAGTCAGTGTTGGGGAGACTGCCTCCCAGTAATCACTTTTTCCATTCATCCTTTATAGAAATAGAGCAGGGCAGATCTTACCCCTGTGCTAGAAGTGTTGGTGAAAAGATTGTGAAATCTGGACTAAAGCAAATGTTAGCATAACATCTGCATATGAAACACAGGCCATGGGCTTCTAATGTTTTTAAYTGCACAAGTAGGTACAGGAAAATTCTTCCTGTATTTGGAGGCACTAGCCCAAGGGGTTTTGCTTTTTAAGGTAATATGCAATAATTATTTAATCTGGTGTTTTGGCCTAGATGAAACAAAAGACTCCACCTTTTACATATGTAAAACTGAATGTGGAGATATTTATCTTCACATTATTTACCCACGTGGTCTTTATTTTCTTTTCAAAGTCTTCCTGTGAAACATGAATGCTGCAATAGGGGTTTCTCTGCCATGTCCTGGATCCTTCCTGTCCTGAGGATTCAGTCCTTCCTACTTACAAAAGGTTTTCTGACATTAGATTATGACCTCAAATGAGWGCATAGCAGCTGCAGTTCAGCATCTCAGAAACGTTCAGCCAAACTGAGTTGTACTTTTTGGGTAAAGTCAAGTCATGTGCTTGATTTGCCTTGGGAATCCAGGCACTGTGAGAACACTTCCCTTTTTCAGTATTTTCTATCTGCCTCTCCTTTGTGTTTACCACTCCAACAYTGGTGGCCGAGGGGATGCAGATTCAAGTTTAAACAACAAAATACTCCTCTCCTCCCAACCCTGCATGATTAATTACTGCTCTACTTCAGGGACCACATCTATTGTCACTTTCTGCATGCTAAAGCAGTCGCTGCAATTGATGGCCTGCTGTCTTTATAACGAATCCAAAGGAATTTCAGGCCATCCATCTATTTGCATGTGTTTGAAACGATCCCATGCAGTTTGGCAGAGGGCTGGCACTGTCTTGCTGGGGATGGTGAAGGGCTCTTCCCTAGCAGCTGCACACTGCTCTGGCTGAGGCACAGCTGAAGGCTGATATACCTGGTGGGAGGCACACAAAAGCCAGTTTGGAGACTCCATTCCTAGCAGGATCCCATCAGGTGTTTGGTCACAGTGTTTTAATCAGTCAGCASCTGAAGCCAAGGACTTTTTCTGGATCAAGGGGGAACCAAATCATTGCCCATCAATGGGTACAGCCTGTAACTTTCATAGCTGGCTCCACACACGAAGGAGAGTGAGTAAACCCTTAGTTATTTATTTGCCTGTTCATACTTGTGATAAYAAGTATGAACAGGCAAATAAATTAATTTTCATCACAGGGGGTCAGGAAGRGTCAAAACCAAATGGACCCCCTGGTTCCTTCTCTATGCCACAGAGTTGCTGAGGGGTTTTATTGCTGAGGGGTTTGGGTTTAGCCTGGCACAAGTTATTTTAAATATTCGAAGTTTTATTAATATATCCTCTAATATTTGAAAGTTTCACAGGACAAGCAAATGACTTCTTGCCCAGCTTTTTGTTTCTGAATCCTCTCAGGCACGGTGGTGACTGCACAGTGCAGACCAGCTGCTGTGTGTCTGTTTCTGCATGTGCTGCTGCACATAACTACATGTTTTCAGATTTGTGCTCTCACTCCTCTGCTATAAATCACAGCACAGAAAGATGAGTCTGGCAATCATCTGCAAGAAGAATACTTCAGTTCACTCGATCTGCAGCGTGTGTGTGTATTAACTGACTCATACCTGTGGGTGTTTTACAAAATAKAAATTCAAAATACAAATTTTGAATGTGTATTCAAATGTGCCATCTATGTAATTCTTTTGGTATTTTTTAAGCAGAGAAATACATACTSCTTTAGATTCCTTTTTCAGTCTGCTCAGAAGGCTCTGCACTTTTGATCCACTTGTCCTTTTTCTTTTTTTTCCCCCACTGCATTTTGTTAAAATTAAAACTTTTATTTTTAATTTCAGATTTACATAATATAGGGAAAAAGCAGTTTTCTCTGTAGCTTTTCTGGCTTTAGAAGAGTATGCTCCCTTATGCTACCCATGCTGTTGCCAAGGGGGTGGGAAGCTGTTCCTCAGTTTTTTTGGGCATTGTAGAAAGCATGACCTTACCCACCACTTCTTTGGGCAGCTCTCCACAGAGGAGACATGGTGCTTGGAAAATTTCCTGCTTTTGACTTAGYTCCCAAAGCTCCTGGGGCTCATGGTTTGAGTCAGCTGTAACATTGGAGTTTGTCAAGGCCTATGTAGATTTTAAGCTCTTTTTTATCAGAAAATAGGGATTATGGTTCTATTTAGCTAACAGCCATTCAATAATGTAAGGTGTTAGTTGCAAACATAACTTCTTGTTGTTGTTTTTTTTTTTTAAAARAAACTAATTTTTGTAGTTACAGAACATGAGACCAGCAGTGGTGAGAGGGCTCAGGACAGTCCCACCATGTGGGCACTCCCAACAGAGCAGATTTGCTCACAGAGATCTTTAAATGTGACCCATTTGGATGGAGATTATAATCTGAATTTTAATGTCAGTCTTCTCAGATGTGCAAGGACTGAGACAGTCTTTCCTCAGCAAGCCCCAATATGTTAGGGGTTTTTTTTCATTTTCAGATGCTCTCAGCCTCATATTTTCTGCTGCAGGAGCAAGAGCCTCAGTGAAATTCCTAGGCCTTGCTGACCRTGATATTCTCACAATTTGGGGATTGTGCTTTTGTAAAATACCCATTTTGAGCAGCTTTTTCTGGCAATACTGAGCTTCATTTGGCAGCAAGGGTGACCCAGTAACAGGTTCTATAGATGACATCTGAAGAAGATTTAGAAAAAAGAACTGTGGCAAGTGGAGAAAATAAGGAGAAGCATGTTTTGGAGAAGGAAAGTGTGTTCCCTCCATGAGTAAAAAGTAACTTCTGACCTTTTTTGGGGGTTCAGACAGAGGTTGCAGGGTAGGTAGATTCCTGAACCCTAGTGAGAACTGATCTGCCTAGCTCTGGAGATGCTTACTGCAGGGCTTCAGCTCCAAACTGCTTCTAGCCAGATCCTATTCATTAGACATTCTGACATTTCAAGTAATACTGTGCAGGTTCTATTTCTCACTTTCTGTTGGTGATTTCTGTAGAGTTATGAGCTTTTTCATTTTTGGTTTTCCAACTCTTCCAACAGATGTCCTGCCAGCAGTTAAGATGATTAAAGGTTTTTGAAGAAGTAGACTGCTGCAGGAAATCTGAACTGGATCCCACTGCAGTGCCAAAAATCTTTGGAAAATATCTGTTTATCTTCTTGAAGAAATCTTGCACACTGTTGCTATTTCATTGCACTTCTGTGTGTTTTCTTCCTGAACAAGACAGAATAGGTAAGTGAAATTCCTACAGGTTGGATGAAAAGAAGGTGAAGAGTGAACTTGTGGCTTAWTCTTGGCAAAGTGTTGGATAGCATCTACAGATATGCTGAAAATACGCATGTAAGCCATTGACTGGATTTCCACAGATCTCTTTTTCTGGTGATGGTTGGTCCCCAGCTATGTTTTACAATACTGCTCTTGAGCATCTCCATCTGGCTATGAGCTGTCAACATTCCTTTTAAAATTCAGGCTTAATCATTATAATTCATTCCCTTGTCACCTTGAAACTAAATTAATGCAGTGCACCCTGGTGCATGGAGCACTGTCAGATTCCTRTTTGTCATCCAAGTGTCCACTGAGCTGCAGCTGAAAAGCTCAAACATTACACTTGTATGGGTAAGCAGAAGGGTTGCTGTGTTTTCAGACAGCCTGTTTTGATGACAAAATACCTGTGCTTCAGTACATTGAGAGGAATYAGTGCAGTTCTGAAAGGGTTGTGTGATGTAGTGGCTGGCATGGTGAGGAGCTGGATTGAACCCAGGAGAGATTTTCCTGAGTTGGATTTCTCTCCCCGGTGTTGACACTGTGCAGACAAAATCCCATTTACCTGGCTTGAAATATTCAGAGATGCTCCCTTTTGCCTTCTTGCTTRAGGAATGTCTTCAGCAGTACCCAAAAGCCAAAAACCTTTCATGACCTCTTTCTCTTGCTTTCTACAAACTCTTTTAGAATTGTGCACTCTTAAAATTTCTTTGTATCAGTGGCAGGGCAAGGTAGCCACAAGACCATGATCCTCATCCAGGCACTGGGAATGTTGAGCTAGCAAAGCTGAAAAGCCAGATGACAGTTTGCTGATTTTTTTCCTTGATATTTTTCCTTTGAAGAGCCAATTTTAATTATTATCTAATTCTACTGAAGCTTAGAAGATGACAGGAAAAATTTTAAAAAACATCCTTTTTTTTTTCTTTCCTTGGATTAAAGTGTGTTTCCAAAGGGTGCTACCTGAGCACTGTATAAAAAATTACATTCTTTTTTCCTTTAGGTCTGATCCTCCTCACAGAGAAAATTTAAGACATTGCTTGTAAATCTGAGGTGATATCTGTCATTTTTTTCAATCTTGAAGTATTTTTTCCTTTTAATTTTTCACTGCACTTGAGAATGACCTTCAGGAGTCAGTGTATAAGAAAGTTTCTTGCCTTCACTCCTATGACTGTCTAACCAGATAGCTCTCAAAGTGTCCTGAAAAGATAAGCAGAGATGGTCCTTCTGTTGTCAGGATTTTACTGATCATCAGTCACTACACTTTAAGGGCATATTTTATCCAGATTTTCTATTTTCTCTGACTGCCACATGTTAATTTTATTTAATTGGAAACAAATTTACTTTTCCCTGGGCTGGACTGGGACTAAAAAGTTTTGGCCCTTGGTGTTTGCTACCAAAACCTCTTGCAGGTAGTTTCATGGCAGCAYTGTGCTAGACAGAGCCAAGCTTGTCTTTAACACTCCTCCCTGCAATTTTATAAAGTTTGGGCCAGATTTCCAATTGYAGAATTCTAGCAGTTGAAGCAATTAGCAGCAGCTGAAGATCTGGCCTGTCAAAAATAAATCCCCGGATTCTTGCTGCAGTTTTGGATGACGCTGTGCCTACGTTGGAGGAGCCCCTCAGTATTGTTGTTGTTGACTTGTTATTGTTATATGAGTTGCATACTAAGGGAAAAATGCACTTTTGTGTTCATGCTTTTCTTTTTGGGACTGTCCTTTTTGGCCTTATTAGTTTTACTCAGTGTGACTTCTATTTGTGATGCTGTGCCTTTGTTCATCTGTCAGCATAAAGATGCAGGAGCAGATGAGAGGCAAGGAGCCATGTGAAGGGTACATGGAGAGTAGCCTGGGCACACGTGCAAATTCTTGGTCACTGTGTTTGGAAGCATGAAAGGAGAGTGAGGCTGCTGAGGAAGCAGTTGTGCTGAACGTGCAGGGCCCATGTGCATCACATACTGTCCCTGGAACCGCTCTGGAGCTTTGTCTGTGTGAGCATTCTCAGCAGTGCATACAGGGGAGGATGCAGTTAACAGAATGTGTGAGCTGCASTTTGTGCAGATCTTTTCTGGCTGTTCTCCCAGCTCTGTGATTGAAAGTCCTGGTCCAAGTYCTGCTGAAATAATTAAAACTGACTTTCATTTACTTCTTCAGGGCGGGGCCCCACCTCTGCATTCATTCAGCTGCACTTTCTACTGAAGTAAGTGACAAACCCTCCTTGCCTTTAGCAAGATATGCCTTGGCATCGTGTGTGTTAGGAGATGTTAAATGTTCTAACAACCGAGGCATCTGTGCTGTGCTGAGCTCTGGGGCAGCACCAAAAGGATCACAAGATAGCAGTCAGATTGCATTCCTCRTGTTGGTGTGACAATGGTCTCTGCACATATTGTTTCCATCACTACTGCAGTCATACCACCAGAGTGGCTCAATGCTCTGCCAGTTTATATTCTTGAGAAATTTTTGTCACAGGGAGAGATTTTTTTCCACACTCTTTTATATTTTTCCTAAGTTTGACCCACTTTGGGGCCAAATGTGGAAAACTAAGCCCAAGGGCTCTGGGTTTTTTTCTCACTTCTGTTTATTTATTTTCGAATTCATACAAATGAAAGATGCCAAAGGAACTGGTGAACAGGACAGTCTAAAACTGTCAATGYCCTGTAGCACTTTCAATTTGTTTTCCCTTTTACCTTCAGGAAAGTCATCCTCTCTGCTCCACTATTCTCTTGCCTTTTAGGATGAGATCAGTAATGCTTTTGTACTCCCCTAACCAAAATTGGTTTTGGTACCCCATTGAACTGGACATTCCCACTGATGAGCACTTTTGAATGGCTTTGTTGTGGTCAGTGAAATTGCTGGTTTGAGCTGGGGTTCAAAATGTCTTGCAGAGTCATCTCCAGTTTCTGATGAGCAGTGAGGAGAGCACTTACTTAGGAGAAGGAAGTAAGAGAATTTAGGCCATGTAGCTGCTCCTGATATCAGTGGAAACAAATACCTAAACCCTCACACTTYGGTATTTGGAGTGCTTTGCATTTTGACAGCTTGACAACTTTCTAACACGATCAGGTTACAGTCCAAATCCCCCAGACCTCTGCTCAGTCTTTACCCAGTGCAAATCTCGTTTGCACTTTAACAATGGCTTCTTCAGTAAAGTCTGGAAAACCACAGGAAAAAGGAAAAGAAAGGACTGATTGGCAATTTACTTAATGAAAGGTAAAATCAAGCATGGCACAGCACACAGCTGAGTTCTACCACAGCAAATCAATGTTTGTCTTTACTATGGACATTTTAACCAYAAACAATAAAACTTTGCTCTGTTATTGTGAAAATCTAGAAGCTGCATTGTGATTGTTGTTTCCCTGTTTTTGACAGGTATTCAAATTAAAGGACAGGATTGGATGAGGTAGGAGGTAGGTGACTTTCTATAACTGCCAGGTGACAGGCAGTCTACAGGCATACCTTCTGTTATTTGTGTATAGGTGCATCATTTGATATGAAATTTACTTAAGAGACCAGTTTAGGCATCAGGTTGCATTCTGCAGTTCAGCAATTTCACACTGTAAGTGAAATTCAGAAAAACTTTC
>CADDXX010000301.1:402506-432125 GCA_902810485.1 Alauda arvensis
TAATTCTGGAGATATCCTCAGGGTGGGAAGCCCTGGCCCTGTGCAGTTTTCCCAAGCCCTAACACGTGCCTGCTCTTCATGTGTGACAGCTGAGGAYCATCCTAAGTGAAAACTGCTCTGTGCTCCTCCTCCTGCAGCATGGGAGAGGAGATGCTGACAGTCCAGAGCACTGTGCATGATGGATGTGGAGGAGTGTTGCTAAAGGACTTGAAGGGTGTTTATTGCCCATCCCAAAATGTTKTGGGTGCTTGCAGGCTGCAGCCCTCACTCTGGCGTGGCAGCACTGGAAACTGCAGCTCCTRCAGCACAGCCCTACTGTGGTGCCAGGTGGGATATTCTGGAGGGACACTGTCCTGTCAGCACCACAGGTCAGTCATGACACAGAAAACCTTTGTTTCTGTGTGTTTAAGGATAATTTATTGTTCACCTTYGTGTTAATAATCTTACATGGGGCAAGCAGCACTTAATCAGCTCTTTCCACTCTACGTAATAGTACACTCCACGTTGGAGAATGTGTGYTTTATTTGATGCTACTCATTCCTTGCTGGTATTACTTGATTTGTTTATTAAGTGCTGGCAGGGARCTCAATAGGACCAGACTGTCAATTTTTTCTTCTAGCATCTTCTGAAAACAATGAATGTTTTTGTAGGTGTGCTGCTGTGGCTGAGGCAGCCAATGACTGACAAGTTTTTTTTGAGTTAGATTTTCTAGCCCCAGAACTGCATAATTAACAATGCATAAGTTAACAGGCAATTGGTGTAAGGAGTTGGGAGGGGAACCAGAAACCTAAAGGAGCTGTTCTATTTGAATGTATTATATTTTAATTCCTAAAATTGTCACTGAGTTTGGTCTGTGTGTGTGTCGAGTATCTGGGAGAAGCCATAAGGCAAAGGTTGGTGTTCAGTGAGTTCTTTGGCGCTGGCTGCTTTAGCTCCTCTCTCACACAGATGTGTGCTGTCTTTGCTGAGGMTGTGGAAGTGGTGAGCTTGCTGCAGCCCCACAGGCATTCCTCTGGAAAACAAAACAATGGGACATCTACTTTTGTGTGTCTTCCATGCTTCTCTGGAGCAAACTGTGTGGGTGAATTCCACCCTCAATTGTGTGTAACATCATTAATGGCTCAGGCCAGGAGCATCTTGAACTGTGCTGCCATTAGTCAGGATAATTTAAAGCACTCATAGAAGTTGTTGCTATTTGAATATGTCCCTAAAATGTAGGATAAATGCATTAACAGATTTTGGACCTAAAGACTTCACATAAAAGGTGGATGGAGAAGGGTCATGGGACAAAAACAACTTCTAAGCCATGAAGTGATAATGAAAAGTAGACTGGCCAACATACTGATATTTCCTCTAGGAGAATCAGGAAGCTGTTTTTTGGCTCTTGTATTTTATAAAGCTCTACCTCTAATCTCCTAGCTGGTTTTATTACTGAAATGTAATATTGCAGTTCTRTTTCTCCCCACTGCTCAGGGGATCTTTATTCCTGCTCGTGTTATGTTGTCTGAAGGAAAGACTGTTCTCTTGTTCTACAGATGAAGTCTGAACTGGCAAAAGAAATGTGCTGGTTCTTTCTTCCAGGGAAAGAGACAACATCTGGGAGACTATCTTTTAATAGTGTTAATTACATCCCTTGATTTTGTCTTTCATAGGAGGAATGTGAAAGTTATCCACTGTCACTGTATTCATTGTCACTGGAAYTAATGATGAGGTGAGCTTCTAGTTTGTATCATGTTCTTTCTAGACTTGTATCCCCAAGTGTTGCTCATAATTTCTAACCATTTCCTGAAAAAGCTTTAATGTCTTTTTCTTTGTTCATCGTTGAACTACATGTGTTGAGACAGAGGAGTAACAGAATCGTTCCGCCACTAATCTGGTTTTTGAACTACATTGATTAGGGTAAGTTATGGAGTAAATCCTGGATTATGGTTTGGTGAAAAATGCAAGTGGATTCTGGATGAACCTAGTGATGCTGTGCCAGTAGGACAGAGATGAACAGGATCTTTAGGAAGTGCTCAAAAGCAACTTGATTCTAGCCCCTGAGACCCAGCCTAGAAGAAAAATCTGGTTTGACCTTTACTTTTCACAGTTCTATTAAAAAAAAAAAAGTAGATTAAGGCCTGAAAGACTCCTCAGCCTGACACATCACCATGAAAATTCTTTCATTGAAAATATGATTCTTCTCAGAAAAGGCGTCAGAAATGTTTTAAAAACTCACAACCCCCCCCTTTCTTTCAGAAATCAAGCTTCAAGGCTCTGAAGCCTTTTAGCACTTCCATTTCTGTGGGTGCAGGGGAGTTCTACCCTGTGTATAAAAATACATAAGCACGTGCTTAACTTTTAGCAGGTATTAAGTCCCATTCACTCCATTAGGACTTGAGCACGTGCTCACATCTCTGAGAAGCAGGTCCTGTCTCATGTTAGCTTCCAAGCTGAGAGTTTCATAAGGTGTTGAAGGTGGTCCAGAACTCACTGACCAACAGGTCCAAACTCTGCCAGTGCAGCAAGCCAGAGAGGGGCTTGGCTTAATGGGATTCTGAGCTACAATAAATAAATTCTAACAAACCCGACAGAAGCCTCTGGGCTGGGTCCAGCCCCGAGGCCAGACTGAAATTTCTCATGTAGCAGGTAATCAGTAAGATGAGAAACCAACTGCAGGAGAAGGGCCTCTCTGGGAAACAAGAAGGTGCTCTGAGAGCCAAGTCTGGTCCCAGCAATCTTTCCAGTAACACCACAGTGATCCATGCTCTCCATTATCTGCTCTTCAAAGGAGTGGAATTAATTGGAAAGGAAACTGGTGGTATTATTGGGGCAGGCCACCCAARTTGGCTGCTTGTATGAGTGAAGAATGGGTCATTAGATTTGTCCCTTACTTTTCTAAACACTTCAGTGTAAGCAAAGCTCATAGGTAATTTCAAACGAAGGTTATTTGGTTAGGGGGAGAAGGATTGCCAGACTGGCATTATCCCCTTCAGAGCATTCAAACTCAGCAATGTGATGACATTTCAAAACCACCTGGGACTATTTATTTTTTTCATTACAGTCTCCAAAATGGCCCATTTTACTTAAGAACAATGAGGCTGGTGTTCCCTTGTCCTCTGTGATAATGTTTTCCAAGCAGTTGTCTCTGGGGTTTGGTGCAGGCCTTGGCCAACAGCTCAAAATACCCAGGCACTGGATTGATTGATGCACGTAGCTGATTGCATCTGTCAGTCTGCAGCTGACCCTTCCCTTCACAGACCTCTTTCCAAAAATCATGTGGGGAGTGCTGGAGTGCTGTGCAAGGGTTGAGAACAGTTTGAAGTTGCAACTCAAGTGGATTTTTGTGAAACACATGATGATTTGTACTGTACACGTGGATTGATGTTTCCAATTAATTTTCCCAGTGACAGGTCTGGTGGGATCCATTGTATCTCTGGGAGCAGCCAGCCTAAATCAGCCTGGAAGAGAAAGATACTCCACTGGAGAGCAATCCTTCTCCCTGCCTGCATCCCTAATGTTGTCTATCTACTGAACCAGGTAATAAGGTTAGATGACTCTGTGCCTACTTTTTCATCCTCTGGAGTTTAAGATTTTATTTTTGCAGAATCTCTCCCGGTGCATGCACGGGAAGGTTCTTTRTAGATTTTTCTTTAAGCTTTGGATTTTGCAAGTGAAACACTTCTCTTAATGAGTATTTTTTAGAACTGAGTTCCTAGCTTTTAGGAATAACCAAATAAYAACATTTGGTATTGTGTGCTTAATAAGCAAAAAATCATCAACTCTCTGGCAATTAGCTGAATTCCCTTCTGCTCTGTAGATTTATATATTTTTTTTTTAATTGTTTTTGGTCCTTGTAGTAAACATGAGGTTTTATAAAGTACTGCAGAGGAGAGGTTGCAGTCCACAACTGTTGGCCCCTTTGGGCAGCAAATAACATTTGGGGGAGCAGAAATGCTGGTTTGTATTCTGGAACTAGGTGAGCACAGTGATCTCTATARAATCTCAGAGATCCATATGGAATCATAACAGGTTGGAAAAGACTTCCAAGGTCATCCMGTCCAACCTTTGGCCCAACACCAATTTAACCCTTCTCATGACCACTTTACAAATCCAGCTGAAGTTCACTCAGCTGCTGAACAGCTGGTTTAGAATGCAAAGTGAATGGTTGGTTTATGTTATTTAGCATTAAACAGTGGGCCTATGCTACATCAAACACATGCATGGAAAAACCTGGGTAGGAAGAAATCATGGGAATCATACCTAAGGCAAGCTGTGCCTGCTTCCAGCTGAGAAGGCCTCCAAGGTTTGCAAAGCTTAGAATCTCATATTTACAATAAGCAGCATGCTGTATTTCAAAGAATGCAAGCCTTAAACTGCAGCTGCAGGTATTTACTGGATTAGATCTATAAGGAGGATGATCCAGAGAGGTTAACTACACTTCCCTGCATTTGTGCAACACAAGGCATGAGCACAACCCCACAAATAATGTCAGAGCTGCTGTCACTGCTGCTTCACTGCTGTAACACAGAGGTTTCCTATCCACTGTGTTCACAGAACACAGAAGGAATCAGTGAGAGCTCATTAATCCTGACTGCCACAATCTTTCACCTTTCTCTACACCTTTCCCTTCCACTGATAAGCTTCAGCTGTAGCAAAATTAAAGCTTTAAAAAGAAAAATTATACTCTTCTTGCAAGTTCCACTGCCCAAGTATGAAATATGACAAAACAGGAAGAAAGAAGACAGGAGCAGGAAAATTTACAGATTTTAGAAATTCTCTCACTGATAGGATTGTCCATGCCAAATGGCAGACCTCTCCTCCCCACCACCACCACCTCTTTCCAAAAGCTGTTTATAGCCATTTCCAGAGCTATTTAATGGATTTCTTTTATCATGTCCACAATTACACTGCTCTTCCAAAATGGAAAATTTGATTTTAGACTTCTCCTGTTTTCATTTAGTGAATTTTCTCATTTGTATAATCCAACTACTTCTGCTCCTTGGAAAGTACCCTGTCATTTTTTTAATTTAATATCTCTCACTTTTGCCAGATCTTAGCTGGGACAAAAACTTGCAGCTGCATTTGAAACTAAAAATAAAAACCAATATAATGCTGGAATAATTGTGCTACAGAGGAGTTTGGTCTTGTTCCTAGATTCTGTTTGAGACACTGACACATGGATTGCCATATCATGACACACACCTGCTCAGGGGAATTTTCATCACTAGCAGCCAAAAATGGCAAATATTGGACCACTCCAAAGCTTTCCTGATGTCTGGTCTCACACCCTGACCATTCGAGTCAGACCAAAAATTGGACCCAGAGGCCACGAGAGATTCTTGGGTGTGTAGAAAAGCTTCTTAACAATGTACTCAGAGACAAAGAATTTGTCATGCAAATGGATGGGTGGGGTTTTTTMTTTTGCTCCATTCATCCTCCTGCAGTTGAGGAAGTCTAGGAGTGAGCTTCATTGCATCTGTGTTTAAGGCTGGGTTTATCTTCCTGAGTGCTTCCAGCTCCAGGTGTTTCTGGGAAAGGCTGTGGGGAATGCAAGGCTGGAAGAGGAACCTCCAATGGTTGCTCATCCCTTTTTAAAATGGTTTCTGAATGAAGACAGTGTAGTCTCTAAAATGTGCCCATCTCTTGCCTTYGGGTAAAAAGGTAAGATCTGACATACATACCTTAAATAAAGTAGCTATTTAGGGGGATAAAAACACATGAAATGCACAGCACATTAAAACAATACTTTGGATCTCTGTGTGTGGGATGAAATTCACCTTTGTGAAGCAAATACAGTTCTTAAAATCCATTTACACACAAACATTTTGGTATTTCTTGGGTGATTTTTTTTCTTATGCTATAACATCACACTACACCATTCTTTATACTGTGATATGCAAATAAGTGTTCAACAGTTCCAGTGGAATTTATATAATGCAGAGATACTTTGACATAAATTGCACCAGCAGAGYAATCACTGTTCCACAGATTATTTCAGAACAATTGCAGGGCAACACTTTCACTCCACACCTGATCCAGTGGGACATRCTTCTTTAAAAACTCCAGTAAAGCTTTTTATCTTGTACTCTAAAAATACACTGACTGCTCTCACAGACTGGACAGCAAAAAGTACTCCCTTCAAACTCCAACCACAATTTAGGAGGGTGCAAAAGAGCAAAATGCAGCCCCGTTTTAAATAAACACATACCTTTGAAGTCAGTGAAGGATTTCCTTCTTTTCAGCCATTTCAAGCACAGTGCCAGCAGCCATCTCTTGCACAGCTACTTCTCTGAAGCAGCTCCARCTCCAGTAGATGTAACTTCCTCCATATATCTCAGCCTGGAAAATCCAACTGGGCTGTCAGCAGCAAACCTCAGCAGCCAAGGGTCCAGATCTGCACAGGGGGATAAGAGAGGGTAAGACACCCCAACAGGAACTGGGGGTTTTGCAGATATGTRTCTAAGTTGTTTATGGTTTATGGCAACCACTTCTTGGGAGAACACCAAAGACATTTTAACTGGTTTGAAAACTGTCTGTTTGTCCAGAGAGTGTGTGGATGCCCCATCTCTGGAAGTGTTTAGAGCCAGGTTGGATCAGTTACCTGGTCTAGTGGGTGGCATCCCTGCTCAGGACAGGGGGCTTAGGTAACTCCTAATGCCCTTTCCAGTTCTATGACTCTGATTCTATTCCAAGTTACCTTTTGCTTCATTCAGTGCTCATGTTACAAAAAAAAACTTTGTGAAGAATGACTAAAAGCAGCATATTAAAATCAGGTTTGGTAATTTGCAACGTTTTTAGCAAGGAACCATTAATCAAATAAAGTTTTCAGGTTTAAGTTCTTGCATATGAGCAGAAGGCTAAATTTCTCAACCTTGGTAGCTGGCCATGGCATTTAGCAGGTAGAAGACAAACAGAATTAATTCATCTTAGGATAGGAGTTAATATTTCCTATACATAAATATGCCTAGAGAGGAGAGGGGAACTCAACTGCAGTTGCACAAGGGAAATTTCTGTCCCTGCTTGCCACCAGTTTATATCTACCTTAGATATACCCTGCATCATTTCCTGTGGATGAGGTCCCATATCTAAAACACCATCCTCTGGCCCTGAAAGAACAGGCTGGTTTTAAATCACCCCCAAAGTTCTGAACTGAATCTCAGCACCTCCAGCAACAAGAGCAATGTCCATTTCTACTCAATCTAAATTTCATTACATCAGAGAGTCCTTGTGCAAAAATCTCAGCAGACAGTTTAAAAAAAAAAATAAAAAAAAAGGAGAGGTTTGTGATGGTGGCAGGCATGTTGCATGCTCTGCTTTCTTTCCAGGTTTTTGCAGAACAATGTAGAAAACACTACTACATCTCCTACCATCTCAGGGGAGCAAGCTTCTCCAGGAGCAGCTGCAACAGATCAAACAAGCAGTAGAAGCCTCTAACTCTCATCATTTTTGGAAGAGCTAAAAAGACAGCTCCTGTCTCCCACCCTTGTAATTTACAATTAATTTCAGCAAGAAAAAAAAGATATTCCAAAGGGCCTTCCCCTCTGCCTTGTATAATTTAATTCTCACTTCAGATGTAAAGGGTCTGTGGCAAGACTCCACACTTGTTTACAGAAGTTAAGCCCCATGTTTACCCAGTTATAACTAAATCAAAGTTTTCTGCCACAGCATTCTGTTTACTTGACTCACTTGGCTCCCTCCACAGTGCCTGCAATGACACATCCAAACGTTTTGTGGCTGGTAGCTGTTGCCTCCTAATCTTTAGTGACAGCTCAGCTCAACCTCTGGTGTTTTCCAGGCTTGGATAGAAGACAGAAAAATATTTTTTATTTTTTCTTATACTCGCTGCCATTTTTCCCTCTTATTTTTCTTTTTTTTTTTTCCTTTTACAAATGCTCCCTTTAACAGAGCTTTGTTGCTTTTCACTTTTAATGACTGAGCTTTCAAGTTCTGAATCTTAATTGATCTCTGTGGCCTGAGATGTTTCTTACCATGTAATCATKCTTAGAAAAAGAGGTTTCTAGTGACAAAGACTTTAAAGAAATTATTGATTTATTCTAYGTCTGATGTAGTAAAATTGCTGGATAAATATAGAAGTAACTTCCCCCCTCCTTGTTTCTCCCTCGCCCCCTTTGCTTCCCATTTCAGAAAGGAAAATCAGCTGGAGACAAGGGGGCAACACTGGAAGAAAAATATGATGGAGAGCAGTCTCAGAAGATGGCCTGTGGGACAGAAAGCCAGCGGTTTTGAGCAGCTCTGGTCACTTGCAGTCATACAGGGGAGAAGAAAAGGAGAATTTATCAAGCCAACACCGTCTCCCTGCTTCAAGTGCAGAGACCTATCATTTTCTGTCTCTTGGCTTGTCTTTGTAATAAATACAGGCTCGGTGTGTAATGAAAACCAGCTGAGTGCTTCTCAAGGTACGGATGCTTTCTTTTCTTCTGATTCCAGCTAAGATTGTTCTTACTCTTCATAATCTGCCACAGCTGCCAAAAATCCATCTTATCGTTGCATGAGGTGAAGTTTCCATTAACAGCTATTATGGTAGCAGAGGTCAGGCAGCCAGTGGCAAACGAGCTGCTAAAGAGGAACACTRTGCTAGCAAAGCCTGTACCAGGGAGGAAAAGCTCAGCTGAGGTGTGTTTCATTATTAATCTGAGTCGTTGCTGTCTGCAGATGTGGCTGCTGCTGACAGACCGGTTTCTGATGTCCAGGAAAGGGACAGGGAAGCCTGGGGTGTGGATGGAGTGGGAATACACACCCACTTGGCTGGCTGAAGAGGAACTTCAATCGTTTTGGCCATGTCCATTCTGTCAGCCAAGCACACTCAGGGGCTGCAGGGCTCTGATGAAGGGAGCTCTGGCCACAAGCATCCCTTGCCATTTCAGCACTCCCRTCGCTGCAGGTGTGTTTCCTGACTCCCAGGCATGGCTGGGGAATAGCATGAAAGCAATAAGGTTAATAGCCCTCGGTTTCCAATCACCTCATGGAAAATGAGAAGCTTCCCTCAAGAAGAAACAGCGCCATCTCAAACATTTTCTTTTGGAAAAGACCTTAAAGCATCTGGATTGAGCACATTCTTTGTTGATGATGAGTAACAATATTTTAATGGCCTTCTAGCATGATGACATATTTTCTTTTGGARTTGCCTACCTGAAACACACACTGCCTGGAAGGCATTTTGAGTAGGAATACCCTGAACATGTCTTTATAAATYTATATCTACGTGATAAGTGCACCAAAGCTATAATCATACAGGCAGACACACTTTGCAGTGCCAAATGTTAATTGTCAGTGTGCAAAGTGAACAAAGACAGAAGTAAGGAAACAACAAAAAAAAAAATTAGTTTCAATAAATTTAGGAAGTGTTTCGCGAACTCACTCAATTTTAAAATGATGAAATGCAGTTTCTTTGGAAAAGCCTCACCAAAACATTGACTACCACAATGTATTTTAAAAATTACTTTTGACATTTGAAAATATAAAGGAATAAAATATTTTCAGGAAATGCTGGGTATTTTTCAAAGAATCACAACATTATTCTTTCTACAATACCTCAATATTGAAGGCCCTAAATTCTAAATACAGACTCTACCAAAAATGCCAYAACTGCCAGACACCAACATCATTGCAATGCCTCAGCAACATCCTGCTGAGACGTGGCCACCCTTCCTCTTATGTGTCAGGTTCTGTGGAGAATTAGACTTCTTTTGTCAGCCAGCAGCAATTTTTTGTGACATGGAAAACCAATTCCCACTCAGAGGTGTGAAGACCCTGCACTGAATTTAGTCCCATGTTTTGCAGCTTTAAAAAAAAAAACAAACCTGCTGTAATTAAATGACCACAAAGCTCTTAAAAAATTACTCACAGCAAGGCACATGAAACCCCAYTATTGGTGGCTTGTTGGAGTTAAGTGGACATAAAGGTTATGATTTCTGGTGGAAATCTGCTCTGTTTCAAAGTAGGGTGAAAAYAGGAATACCAGATTAACGGGCACCTCAGTTGGATTAATGGCATRAAATTGAAAATGTACATTACTGAATAAAGAAGGCAGACTCTGCTATTTAGAGCTGCACTTTGAGTAACAGTGAGTGACCAATAGATTACAAAGGACTGTTCTCAAATTGTTGCTTATGTTGAAACAAATCTTTTGTAACCTGTGTTCTGCTCCTGAACGCTGGGGTCCTCCTTTAAATATAAGGCTGAGCTTACACAGGGATAAAATGGTTGAACAGTTAAAGCAGTAAAACAGATACAACAGGTCTTTAAGGTCTTTTCCAACCTAAATGATYGTCTGACTCTACAGAGTCAGCATTTCTATTGTCCTCTCACTATTACAAGCACAAAGAGCAGCCTGCATGCAGGGATCTCTGACCAAACGATTTTCAAGGCTCCTGTAGTTTAGCACACTTCTGTCTTCCAAGCAAAATGGGAAGTGAACCCAGACTGAGAGCAGAAAAAGGTGGGTTRGCTGCCACAGCCTCTGCCAGCCAGCCACATCTTGCTGCAGGGCTGGAAATCTTTTAAGCTTCCCTCTACATGCCAACTCTTCTTTGCTTCATAAAAAGGAAGGATTTTACTGTCACTCTGAATTTTAAGCTTTCTGATGAGTTGTAGCTTGGAGTCAGTTTTCCCATGGTTKTTCATGTAAATAACAGGTGTTGTTTTCTAACTAGCTTRGATGTTTACATTCTTCTTAGTGAGATAGATTTCCTTGACAAGCATGTGTATTAGCCAGTGTGTGTGCAGAGGTGGGAACTCTCTCACCCAGTTAGAACTTTTTCCTTTCCCTGTATATAAGAATCTCGATTTTATTAAAGACTTCCTGCTTTTCTTTTCCCTTTTACCACCCTAATTGCAAATACATGCAGAGGAAGATCTAGGAAGTGGCATCTAAGGTGGCCAGGATCCTGAGAAATTGCCACACAAATCACTGATGGATGAGATCAGCAACAGTCCAAGTGTGATAAATTYGAGACAGGAACTGAAATAAGGGGGGGAAAAAAGTAAAAACAAACTAAAATCTGTTTCTACCATCAAGATGCAGCTGTAGACATCAGTGCCACAGGAAGATGTGGAGACCAAATCCGATAATAAAAAGTTATTGCAGGATACATGGACATAAAAAAATATAGATTTGAAAGTAATGTTAAAAATGCTTGGCTTTTTTTGCATGACACTCAATGTAGCCCRTGATTCTGTTGCTTCCTTAGCATTACACACTTCCTTGTGGACTGCCACCAAACACCAGCAGCTGCAGGGGATGGGGCTGGTTTAATGGAGCAGCTCCCTCACTCCCTCTTGTTTCTGTCTTCCTCACAGTAGGAATCCATCACATTTATATGCACCAGAGCAGAAATAACAGTATTTCCAGTTGAAACTCTAACACAAATTAAGCTCTGCTTTGTTGGTTACTATWAAGTCAGGAAATACTTTTTTTTACCCTGAGAATTTTTTAATAAAAGTCAGATGTTTTAATCCATGTTYCTTAGACAAACTTTTGATTTCATTAAAAATTGACTGCATTAAAAATTAAATTATTAGCACTTGTTTAAAAAAAAAAAGCAGATTGAGAAAACATTAGCACAATCATGGTAGAAATGYCTTTTGCATCTGTATTATCCTCTCTTGGTGAGGGTGCTTGGTCAAGCAACTTCTTTTTTGATGCTTTACAATCCCTTCTCTCATTGAACCTGGTGTTTCATGAGAGGGGGCTGAGCCCCAGCCCACGAGGGAACAGGAGTGCATAAAAAACCCAATGCAGTTTTCACTAGTCATCGTATCCACACTCCCACACAGATTTTTCACTGGGGCACCTTTGGGGTTTCTTTCCATAGATAATTGAATTTCCAAGTAAAACATGAACAATTTTACATTAAAAAACAGCTTTAGATAAATAACTTTCAACCTGTCCTACTCATTRTTATACACTTAGCACTTCCATGTGTGCTGAGGGGATGATGTTATACCTGGGTTCATCACACAACTGCACCTTCAGCATCTGCAGGAGAGCTCTGACAGGCTGGGAAATAACCCAGGGGCTGCACCAGACCCTGCGTCTGAGTTCAGCAACTGGAAAATAAAAGCATCAGAGGCAGCAGGGCAAAGCAGTGAGCACTGGCAGGCTGAGCTGGCTTTGTTGTCTGCACAAGCAGAAGGGTGCATGGCTTGTTTCCCTGTCAGGGAGCCAGAAGTTCATAGGTAACGGGGCTGGAGGTGACTGGAGGGAATTCCACTCACACTCCAGCCCTGTCCTCTCAGCACAACGCTGCCTACTTCCAGCAGCAGCTTTCTTCTCCCCTCCACCTCCTCTGCCCTTTCCATTATTGCTGCTGCACTCAGTAAGGTAGCAACACGTGTGCTGGTTTCTCCCAGTCCAGCAACAGTAAGTGTTAAGTGGATGATAGCTGCAGAATGCAACGTGTGTATCGCATTTTGTGACTTACACCACCTCCCAATCAGGGCATTTTGATCTTCCAGTTATAGCAAGGGACGTTTGGCAGGAAATGGTCTTTTTACATGCTCTCATAAACTCTGAGAAAGTCTGGTTTTGTTTCTCTCTTTCTGCTAGAGAACACCAATAGTTTCTCTGTGGTTTCCCAGGGTATGTTTACCAAGCTGATACAGACTGCAAGACGGAGCGAAAGAAACAACTAGCTTTATTTTCTTTTATTTTGGCAGTGATAAGAGTGTGGAATCCATTTTAAAACCAGGAGAAAAATAATTGGCGTGTCCCAGTTTTGTTTTTTTTTTTATACACAGGCACACATGAATGCATGCACACACAGATTTTAGGGTTTTTTTTTTATGGGTACCTTCCTGACTTGCAGCCAAGCCATGTCAATGCGAGCCAGCTCAAGTATTTAATTGTATCAGCATATAATGGCAGACAGATTTTCTTCTTTTCTGTGCTGCAGCATGAGAAGCTTTCTGAGGAAAAGCTTGTTTTTTTCCACTAGGAGAGAGCATGGTAAGGCAAGTAAACCCCTTGCTTCTATCCTCCAACAGAGATTAGAAACACAGACACATCTAGATGATAAACTGAAACASAGCATCGTGCCCTCTGTGTAATTTATGGAACACATGCCTGAACTAATAAACGCCTCAGGGAATAGTTAGTGGTGAGTGGAAGCCTTAAGTGCAGTGGTTGCATTAAAATCAGGCTAGACTAGCTAGTGTTTTGCTTTTAGGTACAGGCAACAAAAACAGAAGCTGCAGTCCAAAACAGAACAAATCTGCTGAACTTTCGGCCCTCTGTGTCTCTGCCTCCCTTTCCACAAACACACAACCCCTCTCAGTAAATTCCAAYCAGGAAATAACAAAAACATGCTTAGAAAACAGAGACATGACTGTTTTGTTATTATGGTCAACATTCAGCAGAATCTGAAAAAACAAAACAATACACCCCGCCTTATGCCTTTTAGGCTTAAAACTTAAATTAGAGAAGCAAAAGGACTGCAAGTTCTTTATCCAGTGTGCAGGGTTGAAGGTAAGGTCACTGCTTGCCTTCACAGCAGGCTGTGACTGACTCTAATTAAACATTTTTTCTTTTATGCCACTCATCTGAGGCTGGGGAGCACGTCATTAAAACACAGGAAACATTCATCTGCAGATTAATGCTATATGAAGAAAACTTTCACACAGTCTTTACCCAACAATTAAAAGAAGCATACAACCCTTGGAATAGCCTATGATGCCACCATCAAGTAAGAGCTCCAGGTGGATGTTACTCTGGTAATTACCTGTTCCTTCATCAAGGATGAAGGAACTGCTCTGCACCAGTGTGAGGGCACTCATCCCAGTGCTGTTCCATTCTCTTGCCTCCATATTCACAGACCTTAAACTGGGGGGGCAGCTTACGTGTGTTTAGTGCATTTTGACTATTTGGAACCAACTTGAGATGCTTCTCAGAAAAATGGGTGATCACACACACAAACCCCGATGTTTCAGGCTAGCCCAAGAGCCCAGCATAYACTGTTATTTATTCATTATTTATTTCTATCCAGCACTGTGGTCCATCTTGAAGCAATTGCATTGCTGTGTGAAGGCATCTCTATGCTAGCTCCATCTGCTTATGAAACCCAGTAATGTTTTGGGGTAGGAGGGTAGGGACAGAGGGGGATTTACGGATGGACACACATTTCTAGGCTCCTGTCTGTTTACAGAAGTATGCAAAATTGCTTCTGAGGTGATATTTAGTTCTTGCACTGAATCCCCCATTTATTCTCTTTCCTACCTGTAARGAGTTGTTTTAAATTTAAATTCAAACCCCTTAAAAAGGATTTTTTTTTAGAGGTTAGAAATGGTGTAACATAACATTTCATGTACTGTTCATTTTGCCTAAGATTTTATACATCTATATACCTACAGAGAGCACATTCAGTAATTCTGTAGGTATGCAACTAAATTTGAGGACATTTTCTTTCTATTGGCACCTATACATGAATATGTGTAGATGAAGAAAGGGAACATTTATATTTAACTTTCCAATCTGTACTTTTAGTTTCACCAGTAGCATATTATCGCAGCTTTTACCTCTCCAGGTTTTTGTTTCATAACAAAAAGCCTGTCATCCAGTCCTCACTGTTACAAAAGCATTCAGTTAACCAAGTTCAGATTGCTGCTGGAACCAGGGTGGAAATATTTACRGTAAAACTCACCTGGCTTCGAGTATTGTTCCAAAGCTGAAACTCAGCCCAGCCTTGGAAGTTCACAAAGGTTCRTTAGCTTATTTGAGCAAAACCCAGGCTCGTTTTCAAGTAAACTTTGGCTGATATTTAGCTCTAGATAAAGGGCACAGTATGATAGTGATATGATTAAAATGGCTTGAATGGAAACCCTCTGTTCCCTCTCCTKTGAAGGGGAAGAGAAACATGGTTGTTTTGGTTACCTATTCAGCACTCAAAAAATCGCTCGCTTGCAGAGGGAGGTTTACTGCTTGTGCTCACAAATACTCACTGAGCAGCCAAAGGATTTACACAGTCAGCTAAGAAAATACAAAGTGTGGGCAAGTGGAAGCATGGCTAGTTACTCAGGGAGTTAAAATGCCTCCAAAACTTGAATAAGCAAAGCATGCTCTACCTTAGCAAGGGACAAAAAGGGAAAACAGCATCCTCTGAATCCTTAAAACTCTATTCCACATCATTATCATCACTGGACAGATTTACAAATTAATTGTTTCTTACTGTCCATTAACCCAGTGACCCAGATTTTACTGCAGCTCAAACCCAAACAAAAATCTTTCTCATCAGTTGGGAATGGAGGATCCTTAACGAAGTTTAAGGACACGCTTAAACCTGGCTTGTCCTACCATGCTATACTGCATGTTCCCAACCTGCAGGGAGCTACAGCTAGTTTGTCAGGATTAAACAAGGGAGGAATGAGAAACCATTACTGCCTCCTCTGAGGCTTCCAAAATCAGTTGTCAGTCTGCTGTGATGACCCTGGCCACCTTCAAGGCTCCCGGGAGAACAGAAGGAAAGGAAATTAATAAATAGGGGTTCATAAAGATGGCTGCAGCTCTGAAGGGTATCCACCACTCTCTTTTTTCACCCTGTAGTATATTGTGAAGAAAGACTGCCTCAACCATATGAAAAAATAATAAAATGCATATGTTTCTTTTATATATGGAAAAGGTATGTAATTAGTTTTAGCGTAAAATAAGAAAAAAATGGACTGGACGAATGCATGCTCACTATAAAAGAGAAAAGAGCACTTTTTTTTTTTTTTAAAGAAAGGCTCTTCTTAAAAATTCCTAGCAAAGCAAGCAGATGGACTGATTTCACTTAAGCTAAAAATAAGTGGAGAAAGCCAAGCTTGAGTCTCCCTTAGTAAGGAGTGTCAGGTGTGTACTGAGAGGGATCCACATTTTCCTTGGCGGCTCAGGACAGAAATCAAAGGCATACCTTTGCTGCTCAACAAATCATTATCTTTACCTTCACTGCTCAGGGAAAGAGGACCAGAAAGCCTCAGCTGAGTATTGAACCTTCTGGTTGTCCACATAGTTTTTAGTTCATTCCCTGGCTCCACTTTGGAGCCTCCCAGCCAGCCCTCTTCAAGGCCAATGTGGAAGGGAGAATTTTAATCCTGAAGCTCTGCCTTGGTTTGTGCTTAATGGTAGGAASACAACTGAATGGATTTCTCCAAGGCATGGCAATGCTTTCAAGAGGCAAGAAAGGCTTTTAGGAAACAGCCTTGCCCTGTGCCCCTATGGGATGTTAGAAAACCTGGTGCAAGTTTAACTGTACATATTCAGATTTGACCAAGCCCCAATATTACTTCTCTATCCTGCCGCTCTCCTTGACAGGTATGTCAGGAAATCAAGGCAATTTCACAAAAGTCCAGGTTTAATTGTGGATACTGTGTGATTTAAAGCATAGATCTGCTGTTCCTAAAAATATGGAATTTTGGGTTTCTCTAGTCAGCTACGTGTGATTTTTCCTACTTAAACAAGGAAATTTTCCCTCTTTCAGCTAAGTCTAAGCTTTTCCTTGTATTTTCTCTCCCCTACCTGCTGAGGAGGGGAGTGACAGAGCAGATTTGGTGGGCACCACACAAACCAAGCAACCAAAATCACAGGGTTAAGCACAAGGAGGAAGGGGAAAGGGAAAAGGCAAAGAGAGAAAAGGGGAAGGGAGAAGTGGAAAAGGTGACGGGCATTTCTGAGAGGGGGTAAAAAGCAACTTAAAACAATCCTTAACTTATAAAAACGAAACCAAAATTAATTACAAGCTCAAAAATACAGATCTCCCRTATCTCTACCAGTTTGCCCTTTGGAATACAATCACATTTTAAATCATGACTATGCAGAGTGACTAGTACTAGGTAGTCTAATTTCTRTTTACAATTTAAAGTATTTCTGGAGTGGGCAATCCCTGAGTGAAGAAAGAATGTAAACTCAGAATATGKGTTCAGTAACATTTGCTTAGTGGAAAAAAAAAAAAACAACCCAACTTTAGAGTTGCTACTGTGGCTCACTATTAAATCTGAGTAGCTGGGTCTGAATGATTTATGTGCTAAGTTATTAAAAGGAAATCAAACGAACGCTTGGGAACAGCAGTCAGTCCACGTGCTCTGGCTAAATCCCCCTCAGGTTATTTCTCATGGATCAGCAGTGTGGCCAAGCAGACTGCAGGGCTGCTCAAGTGTCATGGTAGTATCTTGGCATCTTCAATAAGCAGTGACAAAGGGCAAGACTTTTGGCACTTCCAGAAAGTGTTTTGGAAGTGTTTATTCGTGTAATTACRACAAGTTGTGTTAATTAATGCTGAAGGACCCTTCTCATGTCACTTTCCTAAAACTGCACTTAGCTGAGTGTCTTGAACATTTTCAGGACATATTTGAGACCCCCTGAAACTTATTTATGTACATGAAACATAAAGTACATTTTCAGAGCTGCAGTCCTTCAGTCTTACTCTGTTTTCTTCTTCCAAGTTTCATAGTGATTAGGTTTCAACATCRGTTTTCTTAATGAGTCATAATATCTGAAAATTATTTTACTATAATTCATGTTGAGTCACAGAATGGTTTGGGTTGGAAAGCACCTTAAAGATCAGCCAGTTYCAGGCTCCCTGCCATGGGCAGGGACACCTTCCTCTAGATCAGGTTTGCTCAAGTAGAATGTGTCCCTGACCATGGCAGCGACAAATTGAAGTTAAGTCAACCAAGTTAAAAAGATTTAAAACATATCTTCAATCAAAAAGACTTACAGGCATCATATCAGGCTTTTTCCCAATGTGACTRTTCTGCACAGAATATTGCAAACCATACATAAATTGCACTCATTTTTATAAGGATATCTTTCAAATTATGTTCTCTGTTGTGGAAACTTTCCCATACACAAGGAACTTCCATTATATTTTACTTTATTCTAATCCCAGTTATGCTTGTCAGGATTCATGAGAGCTCAGTGCACTCATTCAGGCTGGGAGAGAACAGACTTTAAGAGGACTATGCCTTTTTGGACTGCTCTTTTTTCAGGTTCATCTATGATGAAATAAATAGTCATGGCCCATGTTGTTTCTCAAGGAGGCTCACAAAGAAATCGCCCATGTTCAGGATCTCAGCTAGTGAAACCATTTCCCTTTCATATTCTTTCTTAGTGGAACACCAAGATGGAAAAYTCATCATATTTGCTGAAAGAATAAAGCATTGTTTTTATGTATGAGCATGCTCCCCAATTAACCAAGCTCCCACACACATAAATATCACTGGTTTGTATCACCAGGAGTGTGTCCTGACCTGGAAAACTGTCACCATTTCCAAACTGGGATGTACCTGTGAAAATGCCTTTGGAGAAGCCTRGCCACCACTTCTGAGGACACATCTCACAGTGCTTTCCAGTGTGACCTCTTTATCACACAGGACTTGAAATATTCAAGTTATTTCTGTGGYATTATAATCCCACTGCTACCTTCACTTGTCTCTCAATTCACAGCTAACCTCCATGCTCTGAAACAGGTTGTGGTGTTTCATAGARTTACTTCTGAGGACCTACATTGCCAAGAACTTGTATTTCCTGCTATTTATTAACAAAGATAGGAGTTCCATGTAAAAAGAATGTTGGTACTCAGTGTTTTCTTTCCACATCAAATGCTGGCTTTCCTAAAAAAACAACAAAACCCCTTAACATCCCAACATCATTTTCTTTCCAGAGAACCTCTCCTGGTATCCCATGTAAGTCAGGTTGGTTTGTTTTCCCAAGGATTAGGTTCTCAGCTAGACTGCAAAATACGAGTTACTGGGAACCTTCACGAGGGGGCCACCATCCTTTTCTGAAGGCTAAAAAATGGCAAATGAAGGAGGCAGTGTGTTTATGCCAGCACAGACAGTTCTCTTCAGGAATCCTCACAGAAACTGCAGCCAAAAAAGAGATTTCAGCCAAGGTTTCCAGTATTTGGATTGCCTCTAAATCAACAGACAACACACAGGAAACATTCCTTACGTGGGGGAAAAAATACTCATTTCTAAAGAGCTTCTGTTTTCCTATTAAACAGAATGACACTTCCATAAAATAAAACACTCATACTAATGAGCCTTCTGTACTGACCAATAGGGACAGAGCAAGCAATCAAATATGAGATTATTCTTATGGATTCTTATTTCATTAYATTCAAGGAATAGCCTGTAGATACCATCTGCAGGTAAATCCTGGAATTAAATTGACACAAACTGCAGCCCAAGACCACCTCCGAGTTCAAAATGCAGTCCTATCCATTCCATTTTTTCCAAGCCACTTTCAAATCCCAGAAGAAAGTTTTAAAACCCTCAAAAAATAGYAATGTTACGATGGAAAAAAAACCCCAGTGGTACAGCTAATTTCAGATGCCATTTCAGAGTCTGAAAAAGCTGAGTTGTTTTTAAAAAAAGGAATTTTTTAAAAAACAAGTTACCATTTGGCATTACAAACGTTATACAGATAATTCTGTAAGTCTGAAGGAAAAATATGAGTTCTTGTCTCAAAGTACAGGCTGTGTATTCCCCCTGCCTGCAATCAGAAAAGGTTAAGCTGTTCTCTGAGCCACTTATTTTTGGGTCAGCAAAGTAAGAGCGCCGCTAAAACGTAAGGTTTCATCTTTCCACAGGAAATGTCTGCCTGGAGTAGGCTTTTCTTTCACAGCAGCCCCAGGTTTATGGTAGCAATCACTTACCCTGCAGGGAAAGTGAAGGAGAGGACAAGYACCAGGTATTGCACACAAAGCTTGACAGAAAAGCTGAACAACTTTTTGACACGGGCTGTTTCCATTCCGCAGGGAAAGTGCTAGGGGTTCTCTGACCCTGCCTGCTTTACTGCAGGAACCTGCCAGGTGTTCCTTTCTTGAGCACAAGCACAATCAAGAAACAAGAGCCAGTTTTTCCCTCACTTTTCCAAACCTCTCTCAGTCTGAGTGCCCCCCTCAGCAGCTGTCTCCCCAAGGACACCTTCTCCATGCCACACTGAGCTCTGGCCCCTGTCCCTTCACCAGCTCCTGCATCAGATCCTTTCATCTCTTCCTCATCTCTCCCACTGACAGGCAAACAATCAGAAAAACAGAGGCTGGGAGAGCTGTTCTTGTTCCCTGTGTCCTGTGAGGAGACCCTGCACGGGTCTCACCCTTTTGGGTGGCAGCAACACCTTTACAACTGTGTCCTTTCCTTTAAGGCCCCAAAGTTGCACTGGCCCACCAACCCACTTAGGTTTTTGGGAAACTTGGTCTCAGCTGTAGAGTTTATTTTTCTTATTTTCCTCCTTCCATTTAAATAATCTTGACTATATTTTAACAATGCATTTTGAAGCACTGATGATCAATTAGAAGAGGGTAACTTCCCCCAAAAAAACAGGACTATGAAATAAGCAGAACACTTAGAAAGCAGCATTAGATTAATATCCATCACTTCTTAATAGGGGAAAAAAATTAACCAGGAGGGAATGCTGTTATCTGAAAAATTCCAGTGGTTAGCCAGGAAAAGCCAAGAACCTTTTCAGAGTCAGGAAGATGAATTGTAGATTTCTGAGGAAATGCCAGTCTGGTCATTGATTTAGTGGTTTCTCATGCTCACAAACCTCAGAGCATGAAAGACAAGGCTCTCATTTCCTCAGTCACCTCCAAAGCACAGGCACAACTGCTGTCTGTGTGGGCATAGAAGAAAGTGAAAGTACACCATGGGTGATTTTCATGMGGCAATGGTACTTTTTATTTGTTTGGGTGTTTTGCGGCTTTTTTGTTGTTGTTGTTGTTCTATTTTTTGTTTTGTTTTGGTGTTTTTGGTTTTTTGGGGTTTTTTTTAGCCCTAAAAGCAATCAGTAGCATCAACTTTATATGGTATCCCAAAGTCACAGCAGCAGCAACAGCATGAGATAATTCTGACACACACCAAAAAAACAGCTGAGGTGGAGTGAGCTCCACTTTCAGGATGTCCCATCCAAGCCCAGCTGCACTACCAGCTCGTTTCAAGCTCTCTGCTGCATTTATATGGCGTGCTAATGATCCCCAGCTAATTCCAGATTGGAGTTAAGAGTTTACAACACAAACTGACCTTTGCTGTCCCGGAGGAAAAGAGGGAGTGAAACGATTATCCGAGGCTATTTGTTAGGTCTGAAACCCCACTTAATGGATCAATAAATCAAACAGTGAATGGAGCTGGTTCAGAGAGCAGGTGTGTGGGTTCCAGCACTAAATAGGTGTTTCATGTGAGAGAACAGTGTGGGTTGTGTTAGACTGAGTGAAATCAGCTGAGCTGTGTCCTGTAAATCCCCGAAGCAGGATGACATTTGTTCTGACTTGACTCTCTCTCCTCGTAAGAGCACAGTAAAAAACACCCTTGGATGTGTAGCTTGCACAAAATGTGTCAGCACACCACACATGTGATATCTGGGGAGTCTGCAYGCAGTACAGTAGTAACAGACAAATCCATGGGTGTTTATAAAGGTAGATCAGTTACGGGCTGCCAGGAATCCTCAAAGACTGCTTAGTACTCACATTTAGGATATTTTCTCATTTAAGGCAGAATRACAGATCACTGAACAGCCATCAAAGCAAAATGATGGACAGGACAAAAAGAGGGCCAGCTTCCTTAAGAAAATTACAAGCAAATGAGGCCCTAAACCTCATCTTTCCTGTCCTGCCCATGGCATGGCACAAGGAACTCCAGAGACAACTGCTTTTTCCAAGTCATATTCAGCTTACCAGCAGATGTGGAGAAAACTACCACAGGAAATGCTGCAGAGCCACACACATTATCCCAAAAGTGTTCATTAGTCCTTTGGTAAATCAATGCTCTTCATTAAAAGAGTGACATGKAAAAGCCTATCAGAATAGCTATCCTGGAATATTTTAAGATGCTTTTGTCAGTTTAGAGGTTTTGACTTACTAAAATATCCCAGGCTGGGTTTGTTTTGGGTTTTTTTGTTTTGTTTTTGTTTTACAAAAATGGTGGAAATAGTAGAGAAAGCAGGCTTGCTCTCTGACAACGCATAATGCTTGTCTTTCTGTAAATTTGAAAGGCACTGCATGTTACAGTGTGCTGTAGTGCACCACAACACTCAAGAGTGCTCACACAGCAGAAAGATTTACTCAGTGAAGTCACACTTGTTCCAACTCTCCTCATTACATGCTCATGTATTACAGTGGAGTAAGRCCAGAGCCTTTTTCCATCCCCTGTTAAATAAATAACCACAGAACAAGTAGGTAGCATACAAACTTATTTTTCACATCACAGATCTCTAGGGACAGAGCACATATGAATGTCCCCTTGCCCCTGGAAAACTTTGTAACAGCAGTCTGGAATACGATTCTTGTGGTAAAGCCAATTCCAAACCAATACCCACTGATATTATCACTGCAGCACCTTCCTCCACACAAATTTTTCCCAGACAGTACATTTTTGAGCTAAACCCAAGAATCATCCTGAAATAGCATTTTCCAAATGTTTTCCAGTCCACGGCAGGCAGTGTCTAGTAAAGMGTTCAGCATAACCTCAGCAGAAGGAAACCTATACTTCCAGTAAACCTTCCTAAGCATTCAGAGAATATTAAATTGGAAGGAACTGTTGGGTCTGTGATAAAAATTCAGTGTCGGCCTAGACAATTACAGAAGTTGCTTAGCATCAAACAAAATCAGGTGCAAAACGCTCAGCTTAAATCAGGAAWATTGTATGCACAGAGCCAGAATGAAGAATGATTAAGCAGCAGCTGTTAAGAGGTTTTAAGAAACGCCACGGATCACAAGCTGAACATCAATCACAGCTGAGTTCTGTGGGGAGAGGCAGGCATCACGTCGGGATGTGTTTTACAGCGTTGCCTGTGGAAGGCTGGAGGTGGAGCCCTGCCTGTGCCAGGAGGCTCCTGGACGCCTGCCCTGGAAACACCAAACTGGGAACAAAGCTCACCACTTGGAGAGTCTGCAAAGGGGTGGTGAGGGTGAGAATAAGTGACAAAGCAAGGACAAGGAGATGAGGAGACAGGGGAAGGTGACAAAATTAAGGAGCTTCAGCCTTTCCTAAGAGAAAAGAGGGTGAAGGTGTGAGCGGTGCTCTAACGAGAGAAATGAGAACAGCTCCCAAACCATTTGGACTTCCAGGAGCAAACAGACATCCAGTTATGGAGTTTTAACCTAAACTCCAACAGCAGAGATGAGTTATGCACTGGGGGGAGGCTGATAAAGCCATCAGGCAGGCCCAGGGAAGGCAAGGACCCTCCATCACTGCGAGCCCTCAAGACAAATGTGTTAAGAGGCACAGCCGTGCTTGATTCTCCCACTGGAGCAGCAGAGACATCAGCAGGCACTTCCCAGCCTTACAGTCAATTACCCTGCGATCCTACAAAACTGCTGCCATCACGGTGTTATTCATCTCCTCAGAAACTACACAGCCGCTACTGAAGTCAAATAAAGGGAGAAAAGGGGGTGATGAGTTTTTTTAATAAGTTTCTTGTGATGGATTCGAGTCCCTGATAGGCTCCTGGGTGCCTGTTAAGGGAACCTCCAGATGGATACAAGTCTAATATTTCCCATTTTGTCTTCTTTTTTACCCCCACTACGATTATTTAGATTCCATTGTGTTTATGCTAATCTCAGTGCATCACATCCTCCACAGCAATTTTCAAATACATCCCCTCAGACTAGCCCCTGCATGATAAAGAAGTGCCAGGAATCTTTTTCTTCTYTTTTTTTTTTTTTTAATGAACATGTTTTTGAGTTAATAATATGCTGAGGGAGCAGCTGCACTCAGCAAAACTCCAGCTATAAAACCCTGAAAAGCTTGTGTTTCTTTCACATCACGCTGCAGCCAAGCCAGCTGAGCCTACATCTGCCTCGAATCACTGGCAGGTAAAGTTTGTGTCTCACTACAGGGATGAAGTCCCACTGGGTTATTTTATTTATTTGAAGCAGAGCAAACTGTAACATTTGGTTTAGCTTGAAATCGTGTTTCTCCCCAAAGCTCACATGAATTTCAACATTTTTTTGGGTTTTGTTTTGATGTGTCTGTTTTTCCTGCACGTGCTGCATGCTCTGCTCGCAGCCACAAAGCTGATGGGGCACGGCCATGGGCTTCAGGGACCAGGACAAAGGAACCTGGGGCTTGTACTGGTGAACTCCACAACACAGAGACTCGAGGTGGGCAGCACCAAGGCCAACCTGAGTGAACAAACTCTAAAACTGGTGGCATATAAATACATGTAACAGCAACCCAAACAGCTYAGCTTTTCTCTTTATCTAGCCCTGTTAGCTCTTCTTGGTTCTGATGTTCCTCTTGCTATTTGCATCCACATTCCCTTAGATCACTTCTGTTCCCACAAATCCCTTCTGTACTGCCAACACTGCACTGAGTTTGTCTTTTCAGGTTGCCATTCCGAACAAATGCTGTGGAAAATTGTTTTCCAAGCTCTCCAACCACACGTGCACGCACCACCCAACTGATCTGGGGAGTGCTGCTCAACCAAATCATAATATTCAAGGTTCACAGTGCCAGTTRAAGAAAACATTGACCAGAGGCTGTAAAGATCTTTCTTTGCTCCACAATCCTCCCTGCCCCTCCTCATGACTCAGGAACTTCAGTCACACAGATCTGAAGGGTGGCTTAAGGGATTTTTTTTCAGCAGCCCTCTCCAGCATCAATGACTCTTTCTCCTACCTCAAGAGACATCAGATCAAGCTGTGTAAGGCTTATTCTGATCTGTTTGTTTACAGTTTTGAAATTACACCTTGTGCTTAGCTTCCCACATGAGAGTTCTAGATTCTGGAATCAYTGAGTCAACGTTATTTATCCAGAAAAATCCTAGAGTTCTCTCTTAAAGGATTGTCCACAGAAACCCAGGTGGGAGATACTTTGCATTGTTTATTACAACCTATACATGTGGCTGACATTTTGGCTCTTCCCCTCTTGCCCCTCATTAATATCACTGCATTAACCACAGGGACACTCTAATCCTTCCTGATAAAGAAAAAGCTCTTATCACCCTACTCTGTATACCAGATTATTCCTTCATTAAGTATCTGTAAGTAAAATTAAACCTCACTCTTTTTTTTGTTACTTCCACTACCTCCAACTAACTCCTGATATATTTATATAGAGCCATTACTTTATGCCTTTTATGTACATTTTCCTGATTAATTGACATGCTAGGGCATCTGATTTTATTCCTTTAACCCTGCACTTCAACTTTTTCATGATTCCTTTTTGGAGTCTCARGACCATGATTTATTACAGACACTTTTCTTGTCACTTTTGAGATTCAGGTTTGCTTGCCCAGAGTGTTTCTGCTTTCTTTTCCTTATTTTCCTTTCACAGACCTGGAACATTACAACCCAAGTCTTTCTAAAACAGGCTTTCTTGAATCCCTGAACTGTCCAATTCTGACAATTTACATTTTCTTTTAGGATGTAGATATATACTTACTAAAGATGGGGGTGGGTACTCATTTTGCAAATAAAAACATTTCCAATATGATGTGCTGTCCTCTTCAGTGCAGAACAGTGCCACGTATCTCACTGCCTCATCCCCTGAGCTTGTAAAACTTCCTTTTTCATGCTGTAACTCACATGTGCTGACATGAAAGACCAAACAAGCMAAGGCCAAGGAAGTGTAAGAGATGGTTCTTGGAGATATAAAAGGAGAAAGGGCAAGGTAAATGCTGCCTGACAAACCCTTCACTGCCTACCACCAGTGGATTCACAGCATGAATTACAGAGYACTTGCTGTAGTTTGCTTCTTAACTTTCAAAAAAACTTGTTTTGAGACATTCGAATTGACTGTACAAAATGTCCATGGTATTTGCCATCATGCACATGGCACTGTACAACAATTGCACAGATGGGCAGTTTCATGTGCTTTTCATTAACTTTTGCCTTGCAGAGGCAGAAATTCAGAGCAGTCAACTTTGCCTTGCATTTCCTAAACATGCTGCTGCATCTGCCCCAGAACACCTGAAGCCCTCTCTTTAAAAGCTTGCCACAAAAGAGATGAAGGTAATCACTGTCATCTTTGGACTTCCATTTATTACATGAAGTGGATCACAAAAAACAAAACAAAACAAACAAACAAACAAACAAACAAACAAAAAAAACCACCAACAACCAAGGCCAGCAAAAACCAACCTCCTGTAGATCATAAAGACCTCCCAGTTCTCTTTCATCTTCTGTGTTTCATAGGCAAATGTCCAAGTGTTCTGATCATGCTTTGCCTTTTTATTGGGAAAAATCTAAATTCAGATAATCTCTACATTTAAAGGCCTGTTTGACACTCACCCAGGAAGCCCTCTGTATAGTTAACCCATTCTGCATGTGCAGACATGGATGGAGCACACGTGCTCAATGGCCTAGAAGGCATCTCTTCAGCAGCAACTTTCAGCAGGYGAATCCTCACGAAATTACTCATAGAATGACAAATTTTAAATACTTTTCTCGCCAGGCAAAAAAAAATCTCACTTCAAGCAGCCAACTCGCTTTTATGCTCGACAGGAATGAGCAACAATTCACAGCACATTGTCTGCTTCACTGGTCAGTGTAAGAAACTGGCACTTAAACGTGTCAGAACTCCTACAGAGCCCTGTCACCAGAGGAGCACTGCAGCAGGCACAACTCCATCACAACCTCCAGGAAGCATGCACATCCACCCCTTCTGTGGGCTCCCTGAAATCACTTAGGACCCTCTCAAGCAGACCCAGGACTYTTGGGAAGAGGTGGGAAGACAGAAAGTTCATAAGCAACAAATTAATGAGTTCTGTGCCAGATGACATTCTTGAAGTGCCAAATGAACCGCGATCAAATACRTGTGATTAACAGAAGGTGACTCCACATGTATGGAAACCAAATAAATAAAGTGGCTTGTAGCCTCATCATTTTGCCTCAYGAGCCAGTCAGACCTCCCACCTTCAGCAGTGCTGAGCCAAGTGTGAATTTAAACAGGAGATCCTCCAAGGAAAACTGAGTGCTGGTAGTCCTTGTCTGAGTTCCTACTGAACTAAGGTGCTTGCATGATGCCAACAACACAGGACTGAGGCTGTAGAAGAAACTCAAATCTTTTGAGCCCTAACTCCTAGAGCTTATTAAAAGTCTCTCAACAGTATTTTGAAATGAATTATGTCCATGTAGCCACGTCTCCTAGTAGATAATTATAATACAATAAATAACCTGGCTGTTTGGAGCGTTTTCTTTCATTTCCTCCCTGTTAAGTTTCATGAAGTATTGCAGTAAGGAATTGCAAAGTTCTACTCCAGAGGTGAGTACACTCATGTTGTAGCGTTAAATAAAAAAAGATTACGGTATATTATGCTGGAATCACATCCATTATTTTTTTAAGCCCCAYGTTACCACTTCTCCGTAATTTGTTTCTTACAAAGAGCATGGGTAAGCAAATCTCTTTGGAGGACTTCATAATGCATGAAGCTAACTGAGCAATTCTTAACTCASTTAAATTCTTTAACTCGTGATTTTTAGAGCAGCTTCATCTGGAAGGGTGCTCAGGAATCCATGCAGTCTAATGACTTGCTCAAACTGGAACCAATGCCAAAGTCAGGTCTGGGTGCCCAAGGCCTTGTAATTCAMGGACAAATAATACTCTCCTAATTTATTTCATATGTCATTTGAAAAAAAAAAATAGCTAAGGAGAATTTTTTTGCTCTTTACTCGTTTTTGGAAAACCTTGTGCTATAGCATTCCACAAATTCTTATTTGAATGTTGCCCCAGTTTAGTTTGCACTCTGAAGTTTTTGTGCATTCACAGCCTAACTCAATGAATTCAGGATTAGAGATAAAGAAAACCCTAAAAATTTTGAGGCGTGGTCATCTTGTCAGGAATAGCAAATGAGCTTTTGACACTCTTCTGAAAACTGCTGGTAATCGATTCCTACCACCTGAGCGTTAGGTGAATACATTCATATTTTTGGTGCTGAGTGTAATGCTAACTACCAGTAGACTGAATTAGATTAGTAGATGTTCCTACACAGAAGAGGCAATTAGCAGTACCGCAGGGAAAAAAATAAAATTAAAAAAAAGACACACAAAGAGAAAAAGGTGGGAGAGAATTTTGGATTTGCATACTAAACACTACCAAAATGACTTGTATTCGGTAAATTTGTCCTTTATTGCATAGCTGCAATGCATGGATTATTCATTTGTTGGTCCTGAAAGTGTTCTCCTCACTGCAGAAGCACAGAGACAGTCYGGGCTGTGGGCTCCATCAGGCAGACTCCGAGGAGCCTGAACGCACCAGGAATCTCTGGGATGGGATCGCTCAGACTGGGCTTTGTGCACGSTTGCGTGCATTTGCTGCTCCATAGTTCTTMAGATTGCTGTCACCATGGGACAAARGGAGCTTTTTTAGCAGCACTTTTGAGTAAGAAAAGGATGATTCCTTTGGCTGCGACTAGTGTATGATCATTAATACCTAGCCAGAACCATTTCCTGACTCCCTTCTAGGGGAAAACCTGGGGTGCATCGCCCCCTGACCTTCCTGTCCCGGCTGCCGTGGAGARAAAGGGAGAAGCGTGGGCCAGAAGGACTGGGGATGATGTGAGACAAGGAGGGCATGGCACGCTACAAACAACACCAACCCATACTCACATTTTGGGAGGACTGGGGCGTTTTCTGACCATGCAGCCTAACAAGGAAAATAAATGGAAATTATCAAAAGTAAGTCACAACTCAGGTAACCCAACTCTTCCTACTAACACGGACAACCAAAGAGATGGCGATGGAGAAGGTACCGAGACACTAATTTTAAAGGAGTCAAGATTCTTAGAGAAGTTAAAATTGTAGTTAACAATAGATTTGCTGGTATAGCTGAAATGAGTAGATGAGCTTTGCTGAAATCAGTTATAAGTTAAGAGGATAGTTAGAAGAAGCTGGATCTGAGATAAACTATSCCRGATCTAGTAACTCATTACTTAKMGGCTTCATGTTTATGTAGCTGTGTTTTCAGCGRAAAAYAGGGAAACTSATCMATGAAATCCCAGGAATACAAGACAATTGCAAAYCTCCTGTTTCCAGAAATCACTGAAAAAGCCCTGGAAAWCGGGAAACAAGGAGTTCTRCCAAGGATTCACCAATCACATCTGCATTGAAAGGGTTGAAAGCTTAGACGAGGAAAACTCGTTCTACTTCCTCCATTTGGTGACCACTCCTCATTAAAAGACCACCGACTCATTTCAGGGAACGAACTGTGCATGCTTAATGGCTTTTTTGTCAATTAGAATACCAAACGGAGAAGAGGTGACAGGGGTATGAATATGCATTTGTATTTTGTGTATTTAACACTGTTGTAAAGAAAAGGCTTTGTAATTACCTGTGATCTTCGCAGTGCAGAGCCTGGTGTCGTAATAATACGTGGTAAGCACACACTTTCAAACTTTAATTGTTAAAGGGTCTTTTGTCCGTCACAGTGGGATAGATTAGATCCATATTCACGTTTTAATAGATCAGTACAATTGACACAGAAAAAGGCTACAAGCATCCCTACCTTGTTACCTAAAAGCATCTCCTGCCTTTTCTGTGTAGCCTCCCACGGGCAGCTCCATGCAGCTCTTTTCGCTCCTTTTTCTCTCTTCCTTCTGCAGTTCTGGCTGGCTCCTTCCTGTCCCCGCTACAGCCACCTCACCCTGCCTGTCCCCAGCACAGCTCTGACCCTTCCTGTCCCCGCTACAGCCACCTCACCCTGCCTGTCCCC
>CADDXX010000301.1:433006-494498 GCA_902810485.1 Alauda arvensis
CCTGTCCCCAGCACAGCCACCTCACCCTGCCTGTCCCCGGCACAGCTCTGACCCTGTCCCCGGCACAGCCACCTCACCCTGCACGTCCCCGGTACAGCTCTGACCCTGCCTGTCCCCGGCACGGCCACCTCATCCTGCCTGTCCCCGGTACAGCTCTGACCCTGCCTGTCCCCAGCACAGCTCTGACCCTGCCTGTCCCTGGCACAGCTCTGACCCTGTCCCCAGCACAGCTCTGACCCTGCCTGTCCCCTGCAGGTGCTCCTGTTCCCATCCCCTCACAGCAGGGCCCGCAGGCCCCACCTGGGCCTGTCGAATCACTCCTTTACCACCCTCAGCTGTGAGGGCAGRGTGCTCCCGCTCTGTGTAATTAACACAGCTGCAGCGTATAAGGGGTAAGATTGCCTTCAGCACCGTCTGTGTCTGTCCCCCCACACAACAGCAGGGACCAAAGCGTGCCTGGACACAGATTCCCTCCTGTGAACATCCCCGATTCCATCTCGGTGTGCTCAGGCCTCTGCTCCATCCTGCTGAGTCCGTGAGGTGCATGAGCTCAGCGCGTTTTTGGGGCACACCTGCCCTGGCAGCGGCCACAGCTGAGCTTCACTGCCAAGTGCTCGCTGCTCCTTACCCTCCTGTGCCATCTGGAGCTCCCTCCCTCTCTCTCCTCTGCCCTTCTGCTCTCCAGCTCTAAGGAGTATCCTGTAATTCATCAGCTTTTGGGGAAAAGAGGTGCGATCTCATGAATCCTGGATGTTGTAAAATGCTGGTTTGTTGGTGAGGAGACAGAGGTCTGTGCACCATTAAACTAGTGAGACTCCCAGTTTTCCTGGGGTTTGCCAAGCAAGKCTTGAATGCCTCAAATCTTCCACAGTCTGTTTGATATATCAGAGGGGAGAGACCGTAAACTATCCATGAGGGTGGGTAGCACAGATCATAGCATCAAATGCATGACATTTATACACTATAAACTCACTTTAAATACCCTGCTACAACAAGTGCTGTAACATTAGAGAGGGTAAAGTTGGAGAATACTGATTGTGACCATGTGTAGAACGAGGATAATTTATTTTTAGCTTTGTATTTCTGTTCTAATGCATTGCAACCACCCAACACACATGCATATGGATTTCTAAAACATTATCTTACATTTTAAAAAGCTGCCATAAGGAAGAGCCAGAAAATTAATAGGTGCATGTTTGGTTTACATCATGTTAGAGGTATAAAATTCATCCATATTCCCTTGATGGATTCACATGAATTCACGTTTTCCTCTCCACCCCAGGGTGCAATTCCAAAATTCATTCTATTACAATAACAAGCTGTCAATACCTCTGTTTCAATGCTTGCAGGAATTGGCAGCCTTTGGAAAGAAACAATCAAATCAACTGCCAGTGCCATCAGAGAGCTTCCACTCTGCTGCTATGGCACTGAACAGTCTGGGGAAAACAAAGTTACAGCAAGGATGGCAATGAGAAGGGGAAAAGACGAGTCTCCTTTACACCTGAGTTTAGTGTTAATTTATAGCTCTGCACTGATCCAAGGGCTGTGCACTGCACTTGTGAAACACTTGAAAAGCAGGAGTGGGACATTCACCTTTCAACTCCTGCATTTGGTGTGTGCCTGCATCTTTGCAATTCCASCGAGAGGAGGGGCCTGCCAGGAAGGAAACCCCACAAGCACCTCCTGCTCAAACCTTTATGACAAAGACTCATTCTCATCCATCATGTACAGCTCCAGCTAAAATCTCTGTCAGGACAASCATGGCGTGCTTTAATCCAAATTGACTGTGTCTTGTTCTGCTTCTTAAATCTATATGCAATCAGATTTTCTATTCCAGTCACCAAGACCTCGTTATTTGGGTGAGTTCAGCCAATCTCTTGAGGCTCATGCTCCTGACAGCAGCCACAGGCGAATCTTACACCTATGAGAAAATGATGATAGACAACCTATGTAATGACTAACACATAACTCTACTGGCTGCACTTTCTCTCTCTGATCCTCCCAAATATCATTATATTTGTTATTCAAATAAATGTTGTTTTAAAAGATTCTGAAGAGAAAATCTGAGCACAGCTGGCTGCCTACTGCAGTGAAAATCCAGCTCCAAATGCAAATTATATTTGTTATTTGGGCTAGTGCATATACAAAAACAGTGACTCTTGCATTCCCTGTGTGAAACTGCAAAGGCCTCGGGGACATTCCTGGAAAGAAAAAAAAAATTTCTGTAGGAGTTTCATCTCTTTTCTTCATTTGTTTTTATCCCTGTCTTGGATTAAGCCCAGCCAGCAACACCTAAAACAGCAATGTGCTACCAGTGCCATTCTCATGCTAAATCCAAAACACAGCACTAGGAATAAAATTGACTCTATCCCACCCTAAATCAGGACAACCTCCTGTCCTGAATTTTTGTTGTCAGGCCAGACTTGGCAGGCAGCATCTGCAGTATTGGCTCTGTCCACACTGGAAATGTGCACAAAAAGGAATGTTAGAAAGGTGGGAGGAGAGCAGATTTTGGCCAGGAGGATGTTCATCAAAATGCTGAACTTCTTCTCCAGGAGAATGCCACAGGATGTTTCACCATGAGGCAGATGTTTGCGTGGCTCCTTACCCAATTTTCTTACCTTCTGAATGAGGAAGAGCAGAGTCAGAGCCAGAAACTGGTCTTYGAGTCCAGGTATGGCACGTATTCCAAATCTGATGACTCTGTCTCRGAATTATTCCCTCTGGCTTTGTATTTTAAAAGGCCACTGTGGTCCCTGCCAGCTGGTAATGTCAGAAACAGCACTGCTGTTAGTGTTTAACAGGTAATACTGCTTATTTCATGGAGTGGGTTTTGTTCCAGAGAGGCATTTAAATTTGTCTTAATGATTTAACTTGTTGACAAATAAACATTTGACAAAAAAAAATAAAAAATGTATAACATAATCCTGGCAAGCTACACCACGCCTTCAGCATTGCTTTAAATTTGAATTCAGCTATTTATTACATAGCCCTTTGCCAGAATTGGGCAGTAAACTACTTTCATATTCAGAAGAATGTTTCCATTTAAAATTTACATTTAAAATTGCAATAAGATGCTGGATCTCATTCTTTTGGAGGACACYGTATTGCATTACATTAGTTACATTGCTAGAGAAATGCATTCTGCTTCCTGTATCAGTTTCAATTATCTGGGTGCATTACTCACCCATTTTTATCAGGGAATGTTGAAGTTAGTGTAATTCCAAGCTATGAAACCACAGCTACAAAACAGATTGGTGAGCTGTTAATTATTTAAGCACTGCATCCTGTGCAGAATGAATTTCTTACCTACACTCATGATGTACTATTGACAGTTTGGAAGACTCAAATCTATTGCTGCCCAGCATCATTTGAAATGCAATTTATAGTGGTTATTTGGAGAACTATATCGAGTACATTAAAGCCATATGGTGCTGTGGTTTCATCCCCAGGAGATGCCTCATCAGCTAAGAGGAGCATTATGATCAATATGAATATTRCTCATTTTTAATAGAGTGTACTAAGCTGTAGAAGATTATTGTTCCTGCCAGTTACTTGAAAATACGAGGTGCAACAATTACTTTAAGATTGTTAGAGTGTTACAGTATTCTCAAGATGTAGAAAATATGTCTTTGTTTTGTTATGCTTAAAACCTGAAACATTTTCTAGCGGCTGAAATCCCCCAGAAAATAGTCTGTCTAACTAGAAAACCTATAAAAGGTAAAAACCTTATTTGAGCTGTAATGCTCCAACAATTTGCTAAATATGGCTTCTAGGAAGGGRAAAAAAAATGAGTCAGAGACAAAAAGATGAGAACATTGTTTGTCATTTCTCTTGGCAAAGGGATGTAGCATCTACCACAATCCTGCCCATTTCACTGTTAAAAATAAAAAGTGGCAATCATTACAATGATCATGGCAGCCTCAGCAATCAGAGAATGCTGGATCTTTTTAAGATTCATGTTACATACTCCTCAGTCCATTAAGAAAAATACCACATAAATAGTGATTATTTCATTAACCTCTGACCTGGTGGAAGCTTTTGCAACTGCAGACAAAAAAACACATGTATGTTATGTTAAACAATTACCCCTAGCACATTTTTTTGCTTCCTCTCTCAGTTCCAGTTACATTAATGATGCCAATGCTTTTTGTGTATTCCCAATCTCTGTTTCTTTGGTCACGCATCCTGCATTCATACAAATGCTTTCAAATACTTAGCAATCCTCTTCACCCTCCCACAACAATGCCASTTCTCATTCCTATTTCACAAATGCTCTCTCTTAATAATTTTTCCTTTCTTTTGTCCTTCTTTAGACCCAGACTGCCAGTTTCAGTGCTGAATTCCAGTTCTTGTGGGATTCCTTCCTTCCTCCCTTCCTTCCTCCCTCCCTCCCAAGTTTTATTTCTAGAGGTTCTTTACCAAGACCTACCTCCTGAGCTAGTTTAATGCATTTGTGCTTCTTTTATTTTCTTGCAATGCTGTGTGCCCTGTGAACTATTCATTAAATAAGCTTAAGTAACTGTTCCATTAATTGCTTCTGCAAACTATTTTGAAACACTTCAGGTTTTAATCTACCTCATGTCCATGCTACCAAGTTTTCCTTGTGACACTAGAAGTGTTCCTGCAAAAAACGTTTTCATCTTTTTCAACATTAATTYGGGAGAAAAGCTGTATTTTGGATTGGAACAAGTCCAGTACTGTTATTTTTAATGATGGACAACACTTTCTTCCTCTGGGAGATAAAACAGGCAAATTATAACAAGCTGTTTTGCCTTGCTGCTTCAGGCTGCCTCTGGTCCAAAAGATGAAATCATAACAAAGCAAATGCCTCAGCTAACTAAATAATCAAGCACATCACTGCTTAGAGACAGGAGTAGARAGCTGCAGGGCTGAAGAATCAGAAAGCTTGCAGAAATCAGCCTGTGTACATATGGCAATAMGTCTTCCTGAAGCCTCCCTCTCTGTTTAAAAGAGAAGCAACAGATCAGTGCTGCAGACAAAGCCTGATGGACAGAACACATCACAGACACCCCTTTGGAGAGATACCCATGGGAAAAGACAGAATTGTCATGGACAGACAAGGAAAACACCACAGAGAGAAAGTTTATACAGGCTCTGGGATCTCACCCTTTCAGGGACTCTACCAACCTCTTTTCCCTCTCCCCAAACCTTTCAGGGAAGGCAGCATTGGACTCTGTAGAGAGAGGGAGCCATGGGAAACAAAGCGGATGAGCCTAAAGGAAAGCCTTTGCACTGTGGCTCAGGAGAAAAAGGATGAGATGAGAAAGGCACAGTTGTCCAACAGAGCAGCTCAATCGCACCTTGCAAACGGGGGACCATAATTGAGTGTGACATATTTGGTGAGGGCTCAGAGTCCAAACAAAGTGTTGGAATACACAGTCAGAACACAAAATTCAGAAATGTGCACAGCGTTTAGGAGTGAAAGGGCACATCCCAAACACCAGCTAACCCCAATCAAATTTCAAACTACCATTGAAATACTTTGTGCTGCCAAATACAAGCAGGAACACCAGCACAGCTGGCACCGATGGTGTGGGTGTATCCCCTTGCATTCCTAGTTCAACAGCTGGGAATGCTGACAGGAGAAGGATGGTCTTCACATGACTGTCCTGAACAGAATTTCTTCCTCCRCTTATCTGATCCAACAAGGCCCTTCTTATGTTTTTTTACATGTTTTAAGAGAATTTAAATCAAACGAGCATCCTTGGAGATGAAGCTGAACACATGAATTGTAGCGTCCACCCCTAGCGGCGAGGCTATGCTCAAAAAATTCCTCTTTATCGGCTGCTCTGAATTAGCAAGTCAAAAAGAGTCCAGCACATGAACGGGGYAAAGAACTGCTAATCCTGACAAAGCCACAAACAGACTTTGCTGTGGGTTAGATTCGTTTCTTTTTTTACTTGTAGAATTTCTTCCTGTAAATTGCTAGGAAACTAATTACTGGGTACTTCAGGGTACCAAAGGAGAGAAGGGAGTACTTAGAGAGGCCAAAAGCAGTATCACAAGCCTGGTGTTGGAATGTGGAGTTCCTGAAGGTCTAAGACTGTGTCTGGAGTTCAGGACCTGGAATCACTCACCGTGCCCTGGTCCCAGGTGGATCCTGACTCCAGTGCCCAGCATCCGTGTCAGGATGGGGGCTGAGCACATGCCACCTGCCAGACTACAAGATTCCCAAGGGAAAAACAATTCACAGACCTTGCCTCAAGGCTTCACAGAGATCACATTTACCTCTCCACCTAGATAGAGCCTTCAAGTTCTCTTAATAATGAGCCTGTTAATTAAATCAGCGCAGAGCCCTTTCATTGCTGTTAACCAGCCCACACTGCTACCACAGTCTCATTTTCTACCATGAGCAAACCCATGTCCCAGCTCCTGGCTGCCCTGAAATAAGAAAGAGCCTGAGAGTCTAGAATTAACATTTTATCTCAGCTACACTTGCATGAATCTGGAGTAAATTCAGGGAAGAAAATGGAGATATTTCTGATCCCAAGCCACGTAATTCAGGTGAGGGCCTGACCACCCAATATGTCTGCAGAGAAGCTCTTATGCCCACTCAGACATAAGTCACATTCATTTAGGCTGCCAGCTCCCACCTGGCTGGTCTACAATTTCTACCATTTCCTTTTTTTTCCCCCCTGTCAAACCTTCCTACCCTCCCTAGATGCAATCCATGTTCTTCTGATGAGTAGGTTAAATTCTCGTCCCAGTTTTGTGCGTGGAGTGAGTGGTTAAGCATCAGAAAGGAGAGTAGCCAAGAAAGCCCTGCACATCATCCTGCAGGTCATTAACCAGAAACCCAATCTGCCCCTCTCTGGGTGTCACATCCAAGAACACAGCACAGAATCAGAAGCACAGTGCTCTTGGGCAGGGGAGAGCTCGGTGTTCCTCTCCCTGCCCCGTGTGCAGCCAAGCACAGATCAGCGTTTTGCACAAGCCCGAGAGCAGATCCAAGCAGCCACTCAGCCTCACGCACTGCGGAGTGGTTGCTGTAATTCGTGTGTTGTGATAGTCTGGTTCTCATCTAACCTGCTAATTCAGCCCTTGTTTCATTGAAATAATTGGCAATCYGACTCCCCACCCATGCTGAGGAGCCTGCACACTGCTCTCTTGCAAGGATGCCATCCACTTGGACAAAATGCCGTGAAAAAAAGAACAAAGTAAATTTCCGCTTTCACAGGAGCTTATCTCCCATTTCATATTTTAAAATAGGTAAAATTTTGAACATTTAGGAGGAGAAATTATTTCTAACACTGTTTGAAAGGATCACTTTYCAACACTTTATTTTAGGAAGGRTTTGGGGGTTTTTTCCTGGATTTTATTTGGTTTTCTAAACATAYCTAGAGTACATCTACAGTAATGAGCCTCTTTCCTAAAAGTCTTACACAGGGACCCAGCTGGAGCAGGGAGCACAGTTCTGGTGTCCCCAACACAAGAGGGACACAGAGCTCTTGAAGCAAGTCCARATGAGGGTCACAGGGTTGATAAGGAGGGCAGCACCTGCCCTGTGAGGACAGGCTGGGAAAGCTGGGGCTGCTCAACCTAAAGATTGAGTGGAGAACTCAGAGTGACCTTCCAGGATCTGAAGGGAGCCAGGAAGGAAGTTGGGAGAGGGACTCTTCATCAGGAACTGCAGTGATGGGGCAAGGGGGAATGGCTTCAAACTGAGAGAGGGGAAATTGAGGTTAGATACACAGAATTTGCCTGCTGTGAGGGTGGTGAGGCACTCTGGTTGCCCAGAGAAGTTGCCCCATTCTGGCTGGGCTTGGTCCTGAACCAACAACTGACAATTTCTGCAGAGCTGCACAGGCATTCACCTTGTTCACCCAGCTCCTGTTCTCCTGTCTCCTGAGCAAAAAGCCCAAGAGCTGAAATTCCTGATCTCCGTTCACCTGCAGGATGCCAGGAGGAAAAGGCATACACAGTGCTTGTTCCACCAACCACCGTGCACTGCAAATTACACACTGCAACTGTGTCATTAATGGGATTTGTTAAGGTTGGAGAGAACAACCAAAACAACCTATAATTTCCCTGACAGCTCCAGCTGAAGGGCAAATTTCTTCAGCCTGTTCTGCACTGTGGAGCTTTAATTGTATATTCTATTCCCAGAGGGCTAAATTATACTCTCAGTTACAACCATGATATAATTAAAGTTAATAGAGTTGCTCAGGTCTAATTGAGGGCGTAGTTTATTGCAGCAAATGTTACATTACAATAAATCACCGAGAGGGATTCCAAACTTTATATATCACTCAGTTTCCAGAAATCTGAGCTGTAAGTCTTTAAATAAAGCTCTACTGTAGTGGATAATTGTCCTCACCAAAAAAATCAATGCCTATACAGTAAGTAGATAAACACTGAGTAGCACGTTCATTACTCCTATCAGCTTCTATAACCATCTTATATTTTTGGTAGTTTTTCTGGGTTTGGGCTGTGATTTTTTTTTGGGGGGGGCGATTTTTTTTTGTCTGTGCGGTTGGGATTTTTAAATACATTTTAAATTGTTACAATGCAAGGAATCCTATTTACAAACAGGTATCTTGTAAAGAAACAGTGCCACAAACAGACCCGCTCTGCGTTTTATAGATAGATATATACATATAAATTTAACAGATGTTAATTCCTGCCTGTATGTGCATGCACAGCAGAGAGAAGGGGCTTGTCCTCATCTCAAATATGGTACAGCCAGCACAGCTGAGTTTTAACCCAGCTATAGCCTGGGCGCCTGTGGCAGTGAGAACAGGGCAAATCTGCCCATTTCAAAGCCATCCTGTGGTACAAGTGTGCCTTTGGATCCCAATCCCGGCTGCAGGAGCTTTGCCCACAGCAAACCCAGCKCTTTGTTGTCTCTTTTCTGCTGCTGCACCTCTCAAAGCGGAGTGGGTAAGATCTGGAAGGTGCAAAGTGAAAAGGTTTAATGTTAAATTGTCAMACCGGTTTAGTCTGCACTGGAACCTGACTGGAAATCTTTTATCTCCTTGTTCCTACAGATAGTCCCTTATCTCTGCAGCAGTTCGACAGATCTGTTACCCCTTCAATTCATCAGAGGCACATTAATCTAAACCACCATTAAAATAAAAACTCTGCCCTTCAAACACTGACATAATGCCGCGATTCGAGCCCTTAAATGTGGTTATTCAAATTAACTCTATGAGGTTAACATTAAAATCAGCTGCTTTCATTCTTATAATTATGAAAGATAACAGAGTATTTTTAGTGTTCAGGTTTTATAGCCAATGYTCGGAAAAGCCTCTCCCTTTCGTTGAATTTTGCCCCACATCGCCTTTTTGCTTCACGCTGCATGTTAGCACCTTTAGAGCTTTTATTCTCTTTATCTTAAATTCTCTCGACGTGTTTCTGGTATGCACAAGCTGTTTCAGGAGCTGCTGTTGTCAAAAACCACTTTCTCTCTAGGCGTGGTATTACCACAGGGAGCCTTGGGAGCCGAAACCTTGTCCCCAGCTATTAAATAACTCCTCTTTCTTTACTTCACCGCTTTTATTCTCTAAGCATCGCTTAACCACACCGGAGTTTTTACAATACAGCCCTGAATGGATGAGTTATTAACTTTTTTTCCCTTTTTTTGTGGGGAGCAACACCAAAGCGTCGGCTTTTAAAAGTTAAGCGAGGATTATCTGCTGTGACTGCGAGTGATAATTGTGCCATTAGCAGTCGTTTATCCCGAGCTCATTCAGCGCCTCAGGGTCTCCAGATTTCAGGCTCTGTCTCACTTGAACTCTTCTGTTTTATTGCCAGGGGAAAAGCAGGTCAGGATGAAGGTGAGGCTCTTAAAAGCTCCTGCTCTGTGCCCTGAGAGGAGGAGGAGGCACGCCAAACGTTGAAGCATCCTTTCAGCGGGGATCCCTGCTCAGGTGCTCTGCTGGCCAGCAAATTGGAAAACACACCATGTCTACTCCTGATTTTCCCTCGGTGTTTTGTACTGCCTCGCATCGCCGTATCTTTTGAAGATTTCTTACTTTAAGTAGAGCCAGCAGCTGGAGACTGCCTGTCTGGTTCTACCACCGCTGAGCAAGCTCTCAGTCCTCAAAGGTATTTTAGATTAGCCCCTCTCTCTCTCTCTCTATATATATATATGTATAAATGTGTGTCTGTGTAGATGGAAAAACTATAAATAGATAAATGAAAATGTATATAAGCAAATAAACTGAGACATTACTTATTTAAAAGTTACGCTTTTACACTCTTTGTGTCAGAGTTGATTTTTTTTTTTTAAACTTCAATTCTTTCTTTCTTTCCAGGTCTAGGCTACCGACTATTGGCCCTCGGGTTCTTCAGTGCTGGGGTTTGTTCAGCTTTGCMCAGATCAGGAGTGGCTTTCCAGGGTTGCCTGCCAGCTTCCTTCGGTCTTCAGAAACTTTATTTGTTCAGCTCCAGTTATGTTCTTGTTGGTAGCAACAAAAAAGCCCGATTAGTTTGTTTTAGGGAAGGAATATACTTTTTTTCCTGACAGGCTGAAGTACACGGCCATTCTGTTGGCTGAATCCCTGTCTGTCTTGGGATAGAGAAAAATGGATGACAGACAAAAATTATATAACATAGAATATGGAATAGATAAAAATGGATATCTATAATAGATGACAGATAATTATATAATATAGAATATGGGATAGATAACAGAGAATAAATGATGGTAATAAAAACAGATCTATAAATAGCTATAAGCAGGCTCATCAGTTGCACAGGAGAATCCTACACCCTTCCYACACTTTTTTGAGGGACCTGTCTTCATTGCAAGTCAGTGCCTCGGTGAACTTTACTGGAGACTGGCGTGAAGCATAAAATATAAATGCATGGAAATATTCCTGTTGTTCATTAAATTCAATTAAGTTGTTATGGTTTAAACTTAATTGGAGCTGTGGGGTTTTGCACACAGCCATACAAGAGGTATGAAAAATGAAAGTTTTAGGGCATCATCGACTGCAGGTGTGCACTCAATTTCTGTGCATGCCATTCTTAGGCATTTTTTAGGAGAAGCACATGACATGAAGTGACTACAGATACACTGTTTACTGCCCAATGCACATTTGATTCATAATTTCTGGAGCGTTAATAAGCAATAATAACGTGCATAAWCGGTTTATAATGGGCTTGGGAGATCATCTATGGCTTTAGAAATGTTTCACAAAGTGCTGCCTGCCACTCCTAGAGACAGGAAGAAATTATCTGCTTTATTTATTTTTTTAGYAGCAATCTATTTATCCAGGATTGTATCAGACTGTTGCTGTAATGTCTAGCCATTTTCCAGGGCAATTATGTGTGAGCTTGCCTTTTTTTTTCTTTTTTTTTTCTTTTTTTAACCTCTGAACATTTTGGAGCTTTTCATGGTCTTACAACCAAAAGAGCACTTAGTCTAAGGATGCTTGAAAGGAAGGACTATCAGGGGAAAGCTCTTCTGAATAATTGGGTTCTTGCATGGAGTGTTTGGAGTGGCACATGTGCTGGTCATTCTTRCTTTGTCTGGCAGCAAGTTCCACAGCCTCACTCCAGCTCCTGTGAACATTCTGTTTCCTGTGGTTACCAGACTTTTCCTATGTTGTTGACAGCTTCATTTTTTATTTTTTTTTTTTTTTCAGAGAAGCAGAGCTGTAGCATGAGGTCATCTTGGTTCATCTGCTATCCCACAAAAAGAAAGGCTGGGAAGGGCTAGAGGACTATAGAAAGTGTTGGTGTAGGTTGGAGCATACTTACATAATGTATGTATATATAATATATAAAATGTGTATTATAATAGATTAAAAAAAGCACGTTTCTTCATTTGACAGCAGAAAAATGATAATGCATTGATTCATAACTACAGAATTAATGCACATCATATGAATATGATGTGATTGTCCTTTCCAGTTTTGGGCAACATAACAGGCAGCAAAATCAGATTCTGTTCAGATGGAAAAGCCTTACCATGAATATACTAAAATACATCTCTCATCTTTATTCTAAGGCATGGTGTCACATATCTTAAAACAACACTGTCAGGAAATTATCTTTTTCCCAGGTTCTTTATCTTTTAATTTTGTTTATGTAAGACCTGCCCTGTACAGACACAGTAACATCCACGCTCACTGTTAGAACTCTTAGTCACCACTAAACCSGGAGAAATTGTCCTTGCTGTTGTTATTGTTATTGTCACTGGCAGTGCAGGAGAGTTTCCCACAAGCAGATGCTCCTTCCTTTCTTCTGCTGTGCTCCTGAGCCTTTCTACTTTGACTGAAATAGAAAAAATAATGGGGCAGGACAAAGCTGCAAGGCACAGGAAAGCATTCCAAAATTCTTAGGCCCAGACAAATTCCTAATCTCAGGGTATCAATGAAAACTTTACCTGCAAGGAGCCAGGATTTCACCCTGAGCCATCTCCAGGGGCTGTTGTAATGCAGCTCATGCCCATTTCCACCTCAATACCCGCAGTTTAMCAGAGCATTTAAGGCATCACCTTCTGTGTCAGGAGTTAAGGGAAGGAATGGATTCCCTGGCTCCTCTTTYCCATAATCAGAGAATACCCTGCGTGGGAATGGAGCCCTGAGGATCATCCAGCCCAGCTCCTGGCCCTGCAGAGGCTGCAGATGGAGGCTGTATGGGGAGAGGGATGCACTCATCCAGCTGAGCTTCCCAAATACCAGCTGAGCAGCCAGAAATGAGTGTGGGTGAGATGGGGCTGCTCTGTTCCCAGCATCCTGCCAGGCTGCACGGTGCCCTCCCAGCTACCATTTCAATCCAAACAAACTCTTACCAAGTGAATAACAGCCTTGACTATCTAAACTGGTCACCTTTTTTTTTTTTTTTTTTTTTAACATTGCTGCTTATAATTAGATTTCACAGAAAACCAGACTGGTGGGTTTCTCTGAGCCTGACATTTTTATCATGTGAAATATGTTGGATCAGGTAATCAAGAGGCCTTAAGGTCAGGTAGCATGACTGAATTGCTGTTAGTAATTAAATGTGCAATAAATAACAGTATCTGCTGCAGCTAGAAAAGGCCATGTAGGTAGCTTCGTGTTCTGTTTTATAAATCATATTTTAAAAAAAAGTGTAGGGGTTGTTTTATATTAAACATGGTGGTTACATGTGCCAAAGATTTATTAGTCCAGTCTGTCTTAGGGTGAGTGGCTGCAGGCCAGATTCATGTGGTGGAACTATAAAAAACGTTTAAATGGCTGTGGAAGTTGATGGACCAAAATGGAGTTGGTGACTCCATTGGCTGCCCGTGATGTCACGGCCATGGCTGCAGCCCCATACATGGTTATGAGAGGTTTATTCCCCTGAATTCCCACCTAGATCATAACAACAATCAAAAGGAGACTGTTCCTAGAGACATCAATAAAGTTCCCTGCTGACTGGAGTCTCTCAGCCCCATCAGCTTCACCCTGAGCCCCGGGTGTGCCAAAGMGCCCCTGAATTTCTCAGTTCCTCCAGGCTGAGCAGCCTTTGCCTCCACACTTGGCTGGAAAGCAGCAGCTGCATTTAGGGTCAGGGTTTGGGCAGCGTGTGGAAGAATTTTCTGTTCCAAGCACTTAGCATGAGACCCTGCAAATGCTCAAACACATCTATAATTTCCCTTCTGCAAGTAGCCCCACTCACTTCAATGTCACCATTATGTGAACAAAGTTATAACCCTGCTTAAAAGTTTTCAGGAGGTTTACTCCCTTGTATTTTCAGAGGCCAAGAATGCTGACAGCCCTTAAAAGAAAATAAAATGAAATGGAGACAYGCATGATTTGGGCCATGTTCAGAATTTTCTCTAATTGCTTTAATCAAATTCCCACTAGGCCCTGAAATTAAATTGTCTGCGTTAGCTGAATTCCACTGGTCATTACTGGCTGGCAGTGGTTGATGTATCAGATTCTCTATTTCTTGTTTTCCTTATGCATGGGTGTATTATATATAGACATTACTGGGGTGTCTGGCAGCCTCCCAGAGAAACTGCCTTAACTTCATGGCCGGATTTTTTTTTTAAAAATGCACTATTTGATGTCTCAAAATGGCTGCAAATCCAAATTTTGGTCTGCCTTTTTAAGTCTTTCTCTTATGCAACCTGTCTGCATGAATTTTGAATGGTACCTTTGAGCTTCTCTCTGCCTGCCATGAGTGGGCAGATGCTGTATAATGCTTGTACTCTGCTCCACAGAGTACAAGCAGATCAATCTGAGGGATCTCCTTGTGAATTCAGAACTGAAGAACCTGGTCTGCACTAAGTAAAAATACGATACTGAAGGACACACCAGGTTTCTAGTGCTAAAGACCCTTGCTACAAAAAAAAAAAAAAAAACCAAACCAAACCAAACCAAAAAAAACACAAAAAACCCCAAAAAACCTAAAACCCACACAACAACAAAAAAGAAAACCAAGACCCCCAGAGCAAGAGTTGCCAAGTTGCCCAGGTTCATGTTCTGCCTTCTGTTTTCTAGATATGCCTTTCAATTAGCAGTACTTGTTATAAGCAATGCTTTACAGGTTCTTTTCAATAATCTGTTTCTTAAACATTTCTGAAGKGATTTTGTGGGGCTGTTTTCTACAGCCAGAACTGTTTCCAACCACAGTAACTACGAAACAATACGATTCCTATGCCCAAATAGCGAAGGCCTCTTGTGTCAATCCCACATCTCCTCATCCCTGAGGAGCAGACTCTTTGTCTAAATTGAATTACAAATGATACTCTGGTGAAGGAAGTAATAGTCTAGTAGCACTTTAGCCTTAATGCCATAGTTGTGTTTATTAGTTTTGGCTGTTTGATAAATAGAGAGAGGTTTTAATTTAACATAATAGTTCTTTGCCTAGATAGAGAGCCATTACTGCTACAGCCAAGTAATATCCCTTCCCGTGGGACACCCTGTCAAAAAGGAAACAATATAAATTCAACTATTTTGTTTTCTGAACACGCTGCAGCCCTGGGTATTGACTTCATGTTCTYCTTCAGTAAATGTAGAACATATTATGGCACCAAATGTAATGAACTTTTATTTTTTAAACTGAGAGCTGAAAGATTCTTTATTAAACAGACATGTAAGGAATTGTATTAGCTTTCCTCTATGCAGCTATGATTCCTCTTCCAGCTCTGTAATTTCGTTGTAATTTTAAGCCATACTTTAGCAAAACTCCAGGGATTTTACATACAGGGGTGTTTAATGCTCCAAATGTCTTTGGCTGTGCATTTCTAATCACAAAGGATTTGCTTTAAAAACCGCTCTTTCCAGCAGTAAGATACTCTCAGAAGTTCCCAAATAGAATAGAAAAAAAACCAAAAACACACCCTCAAAAATACCCTTGAGAGGCCTAATGATCACACATGAGCTCCTGTTAGGAGGTTAGCAACAGCTGAAGAAAATGACTCTTGGATTATTGCTTCCTGTGCAAGGGAGAGKTGCCCAGAGCACAAGGGAGACAAATCCAGCGCTGGGAGAGTGCTGAAAAGCTGGGGACTGGAGAAGGCCAGCCCTTGGAGCTGACCCCAGAGCCATCTGAAAAGCTCAGTGAGTCCAAAGCTGCAGAGGGACACTGCAGTGTCCTGGGGCGTGCCAAGCGTCCACCACATCAATCTCTGCTTCACTGGGATTTCTCACRATGCTGATAAGGGGACAAATGGCAGCCTGGGATGATATGGTAATCTCTGTGATATAAGCACTTGCAGTTTGGGAATATTTGTGTTTTAAGTGGTGGTTTTAAGTGTATCTACTCTTATGTCTGCCAAAGGATTCTTTTTATCTGTTTTCAGTTGCTCATGGATTTTTTTTTTCCAAATGGATATTTTAGCCTGAGAGGTTCCATGCCAGTTATTTTGCTTAGACTCAAGATGTTCAGGATAGACTGGCGAAATTCTTGAGACAKAGCTTGTCCAGAGTTATCTTTATTTTCTGTCCCAGCTCCTTTTTGAAAAGCTGTAGTGCTGTTATGCTGAGAAGAAGAAATTTAATTTACAGACCAAGCTGCACAGTGCACTCTTAGGCTTCTGCCTGACAATCCACCTGAATTGAACACATCAGTTCAGGCTTAAGACACATTCAGGAGAGCTTCTCAGGGACTTGCTAGGAGCAGCTTTTCACAGACAATTTGCTAGGAGCTGCAGCTGCCAGCAGCCACCAGTATGCTTAAAAATACAGGGGTGGACCTGGGCTGTACTGCAGAAATTTCTACCAAAAAAAACCAGCAGAAGCTTCCACTGCTCACTCTCATCTCAGAATAGGGCATCAGATTGAGGGTAGGAGATGGCCTTGAGCTTTAATTCAGCTCTTTCTAGTAATTATACTTTGAGTACTATCTCATGAAAAAGATCTAACCAGCATTTTTGTTATTACTATTACTTGTTTACAGTTCTGCAAGCCCAGAAAATGATGACTTTCCACTTAGGAACCCAAGGGAAGGAGTGTGGGATGGGGCACTCAGCTGAAGCAAACAGATCAAACATTTTCACAGAAGGTAGACTTTCAGTGGAAATTCCCTTTGGTCAAGAAAATCAATTTTCTCTCACAGAGCAAACTATAAAGGAAGCAATTTCAACCAAGTCTACTTATTGCCCTTTGCTAGAAATAGATAAATAGCAACTGCTCAGTTTTATTAAAGAGGAAACGGAAAGGCTGCACAGGAGAAAAGGGCAGGACTGTAAACTGAACCYATCTTTCTAATATGATTTGTGCCTGCCATGCTTCTTTCAAGCATCTGTTCCCCTGGTGAGCCACAAATGCCACCTTCTCCCTGTCCTTCTCCCAGGAAACAAGTGGCAGGACAGGAGGAAGCTTTGATTTTTCTGACCTGTGTGGTGAGTCAAAGGGGAACTARTTGTTTGAAGAGCTGGTTGTCAACCAGCACTGACTTTGATAAGCCAGGGATTGTAAGGATAAAACTCCTACAACCTTTTTTTTCTGGGTTTTTTTTTTCCCTCTAAGAATGCCTCTGTATTGAAACAGTAGAAGAAAGCATACAGAGAATGCAAATAAAACAAACCTAGATTAGATTACTAGTTTAACAATCTTCCCTAATAAAAATATGGGATTGGAAGAAGATTTAAGAAAGACCACAGTAACAAATGCAAGAAACCACGAGGGCATGAATTAATGATGCAGAATCAGCTGCTCACAGATAATAAATATCTGGTTTAGGAAACAGATATTTAGAGAGCCACACAGGTCTCTGATAACGAATGTCTTTGGTAATACCTGCCAAAATGTCTGTCTGGCAGGGCTCTCCGAAGGCAAAGTAACAACTGAGCTAAATCTGGAGTGAAATTTAAATGTGCCAAGKAAAAGAACGGTGTCTTTTTATGAGTCTTGAAATGCTTTCACAGTTTTAAGTGCTGGGGAGAGAGGAGCCCCAGAGAAGGCACAGCTTCAGATGTGTGTGCACACACAGCTCCCTGATGCTCCAGCAGGATCTGCTTCCRTTCATACCAGCTGAAAATCTGACCCCTGGCACTTCCAGGCTTCCTTGCAGAGCGTTGTTTGATTAGAAAACAGAATTAATGACTGCAAAGTGTTTGAAGAGAACGAGGGGAAAATTGTATTGCTAATAAATCTTGTGCATAATGCAGGGTTAGAGCAGCCCTGTTGTGACAGTGCTGCACATCAAGGATGATTCCCCCAGCCTCAGTGGAGCTGAGTTACCTCGGAGTAAAAGAAAAAAGGAACACTGATACATTATGGATTTGATTTTTATTCAGCTATGTAAACAACACTAGTCCTCTGGGCCATGGTATATTCATCCTTTTGGTTTCTATTTTCTTTCTTCTTAAACAGAATAAGGAAATCATTCTCCAAGTTGAGTAATTAATTGCTTTGTGGAAGACAGAGATCCTTTGCTGTTGCCTCCATCACATTGTTGTTGTCAAAAAGCTTTCTGAGGATTGAAAACTTGCAAGCAGCTTTCAAAAATGAACACAAACAGCGATTTAGAGGAGTGGCAACCAAGTAAAAGTCGGAAGTATTATCTTGGAACATACAGTTATTATTAGGATACACGYAAGGTGGAGAAAAAAATGCTTTCCATTTTAAAAGCCAAGTGTGACACCTGTAATTCTGCATTTCTGAAAGCAATTATTTTTTCTCCTACTGGTGAGGGTGAAAATAGTTTGCAACRCAGTGAGTGTTGCCTAGTGGGAAAGATAACCCGCCAGTAAATGCCAGTTCATTTACACTTCTGCTGCCACAAAAGGACTTACACAGTATTATTTCTGCTGTGAAGTCTCAACTCCAGGTTCTGTGCTTTGGTGGAGAGGTGCACCAAAGGAAAAGAACAAATGACCCTTAACCACACTGCCAGCCTGAAAAACGCCTAAATATTCCATGGTGTGAGGAGCAGGCAGCCCTAATCCATGGAGAGCTGGATGTGACAGTGACAGAGATGACAAAAAATGAGATCGAGAAGTGAGTGGTGTAGTGGATTTCCAGCAGATTTTAATTCCACTGCAGTGTRTTGGCTGCTGGAGTATCTCCCATGCAGTTCTTTGCTGAATGTGGTGTTTTACAAGCAGGTTTGATTTGTCTCTCTRTTAAAAGCCCCTGTTTAAAAGCTGCAGTAATCTGTCTTTGACCATCCCATAGCTTGGGGTGATGGCTTGTTGCATATGTGATGAAATGAAACGAAACAGGAAAACAGTGCCAAAATGTGGCCTGTACTCAGCTTAAACAAGTTATAGTGAGAAATAAATAGGATTTAGTATCAAAAGGCTGTTGTGGGTTTAATGTTCAGATTTCATGAGGGGTAAGTGTTTGTACAAGCCTTTTGGCTTTTGTAGTGAAGTATCAAATTGGCAGTGCTCCAGGCCACTTCTCCATGACACACAAAGTTGATTGTGCTGCTAAAGCACTCACTCTAATTTGGAGAAAAGAGGAGCAATAAAAACTCCACCTAAAAGTCAAAATGAGGGTGGGTGGTGGGAAGATACCTGTAATATAAATAAAATAATAAGCGCTTTTTTTTYCCCCTTTTCATTTGAGATGATGAAAAGGTGCCCATTTCCTAGAAATCCACCAGGAAATGTTGAATTACTTTRTTTTTATTTACTTTGGAGAAAAGACATCCAAAAGAGAGGAGATTAATTTAAAAAGTACAACACTGATCTTTAAAAGTAAATAGATCAAGAGTCATCCAAAGAGTCTGGATATCTGCTGGTTGTTACGTTAAAATCATAATAAGCTTAAATTAATGCAACAATATCAAGTAGAAAGAAGTTTAATCATTAAATCATAAATAAATTTTWAAAAATCAGAAAGGCACRTGTCAGRTGATATCCCAGGGGATCTGCAGGAGAGCTGGCYCTTGTGGGCAGCACAGTGCAAAAGCACAGTGAATAAGAAACATCGTGCCTGTGATGTGAACTGCAGTTCTGACACACTCCGGGGAGCTCTGATGGGAGGTGTCTCTGAAGGAAATGTTTGAAAAGCAGCTTGGATGTCACTGGATGGCAGAGAGCACCTTATTCACTGTTCTCATAGGTGAATGGCAGTGAGCATCTGCAGAGAAAACTGGGGATGTATGAGCCCKGCTGCAGATATTCTCCAGGCAAAGCTGGGTGTCCCCAGGCAGGAACTGTGCCCAAGCAGCTCAGTGCAGAGGTGCTGGGTGTGCAGGGAGAGCTCTCAGAGCAGGGATCAGCACTGACAGAGGGCTCCTGGCACAGCACAGCCTCACCTGAGGGCTGTGCCACTCCATCACGTGGGTGGCATGCTGCAGATTTAGGCACAGATCCYTCCTCTGGGTCAGGTGAAGGTGTTGGGGTTTGGATTCGAATGTTCTGTGTTATGGATTTACCCAACTCCCTGTCCTAGGTTGCAATGTAAGATGTGCCCAAAGTATGTATTCTATTACCATCTTCATGGGCTGTTGGAGCCAGGTGGGGCAGGGAAAACACTCCCTCCGGACTCTCTGCTGTTAATGGCCCATCAATGCACTGGTCAGTGACTCACAGGTAACTCCCCTCAGGAGCCATCTCTGCTTAATGGGCAATCAAGGACCCATTGTGTGACTCATAGAATGACATCAGCCCATTGTGAGATGCTCTGCTCAGGGGGGAGGAGCCAAGCATTCCCACCTGGATATAATCTGCAGTTTGGGACAGCACAGCCCAACTGGACTGGATTTCCCGGAGGACAGGAGCTGCCAGATCTTTCTACAGGATCCCTGCTTCAACAAGACTGCTTCATTCGGACTGCTACCACCACCCTAACGAACAGGGTGTCAGGTTGTATTCTGACTCTGCCAAGGGTCTTTTCATTTGTTCCTTTTACTATTATTTTGATTTTATAGTTTTCCTATGAAATTGTATTTCTGACTTAGTCTCTCACTGGTTTTGCTTTCAAACCAGTACACTCCCCCATGTTCCCCTAGTGATGGTTCCTTCTGGGTTCGCCCTGCTGTTGATCACCTCCCTCCTCCTCCCAATGTCACTCGAGCCTCCCTCAGCCCTCCCTGCACTCTCTCTCCTCGTGTTGCACACCCTGCCTGTCACCCTGAAGCCCAGCCCTGACTTCCAGAAAGATCCTTGGAGGGCTGTGATGATTGGGCCTGTCGCCTGGCCCCTCCCCAAAACCCCTGTCAGTGGTCCCCTGTTGCTATCATTTATGTCACTGTGTGTTTCCAYTGGTTGTTTGTGTCATGTGTAAGCCGGTGTCAGGGGCTCCTCGGTGCTCCTGAGGGCTGGCCCTCACAGAAAGAAGGTCTGTTTGGCCTCCCTCTGGAGTCCCTCTTGATTGAACGCAGCTATTGTAGCAAAGAGACTTCCTCAGGGCCTGGGCAAGGTCTCGGACCTGCATTGACACAGTAGCAGCTGCTCGCAGCTAGCCGGGACCCTGAGAGCTCACACTGCTCCGTGAAGGTATTTCTGTTCACTTACACACACCCTGAACCTGCCCCTTTGGGCTCAGACACCTGCAACTCTGTCACAAGTGAGAATGCTGTCACTTGGTCTTTTAAGGCATTGATTTGGCTTTGAAGGAGGGAAGTTTTGCCTGTTGGTCCCCTCGTTTCTGTCTGAGCATCCAGGGAATGTGTGCAAGTGCGTCCAAGGGGGAGCCCAGCTCTGTGTCTTGGTGGTTGTGGCACCYACTTTGGGATGGGGAGGTTTTGTCCCTGCTCTGCTGGGGCCTGTTTCTGGGTTTAGCTGGCTCTAGACAAGCAATAAAAACAGTCTTTGAGCTGCTATTCCCCATGCCAGCTGTATTCTTTCCTTTTCTCAGTGATTACTCCTCTACACAGTTCTCCTTCATCCTGTCACTCCCTCCTCTCCATCCTCAGCTTCCAGTTGAACTGTGCAGCAAGGAATTCTACTTGAGCACGCTTGTGTCTTGTCATTGKACTACAGAAAAATACCTTTTGGGTGCCTTGGGGATAAAGATCAACCCACCAAGCTYGAGCAAATGTCAAGCCTTTTGTTGTTGTTTGTTTTTTTTTTAGTGCTTTCTGGCCAAATGTGGCTGTGAGTGGAGAGTTTAGATATTGTCAGTGCTAGATGGCAGCCAAAGAGGTTTTGGTTGGTTTGTTTGTTTTTGTTTGTTGTTGTTGGGTTTTTTTTCTGACTGCAAGAATAATTCGAGTTCTGAAGATTAAAAGGAAAAAATAGAGAACAGAAAGGCTGTATTTCTGCACTGGGCATAACTGAGGGCTCAGGGAAACAAAGTTCTTGTTATGATGCTTTTGGGCTCTGTCTTCATTTGTCTATGGCCTGCTTGGCAATTTCAGGGACATTTTAAAGCAGAAGAAAATTCTCATTCATTTTTTAAATTAACAAACAAGCTGGGTGTATGGAAAGGATAAAATTACGGGGGAAAACCTAAAAATGCTGTGGAAAAAAATGAGCTGAGGTTGGGGTCAAGGGCTGAAGACTATTAAACACAAATGCACAGTAAATCAGGGCTCATTTTTGGATTTACTTTATTATGGAAATGTGAACTTTTTATTTTGCACGAAATTCCAATCCTTACAGACATTTACTCTTATAAATGTATATTTATAAATACTTTTATAAATGTGTATTTAACACACTCGGGGATTACTGTGCTGCACAAGGAACTTCTTTTAATTCCATAAYTTCCTTTCATGTGCCAACCCAGCAAGGAGAGTGAGCTGTCAAGCCATAAAGGAGTGATTTTTTTTTTCCCTACATGCCATGCCTTGCCCTGTAAGGGAAAGCCTTCTTCCTTTTCCTCTGGGTCTTGCTGTCCCAGTCGATGTWTGGTGTTCTCCTGGATGCTCCCTCCYTCTTCCCCTGCTCCTGGCTTCCTTGTGCCTCCAGCAGCCCTCAGGACTCTCAGTGCTGAGCTGATTTATGGACCTGGGAGTGAAGGGGGAAGGGGGAGAGGGTCCTGTGGAGAAGGCWGAGAGGGAGGGAATCTGCCACAGCTCCTGCCTGCAGCCAGATGCTCTCTGCTTTTGCTCGTTTTTCTGGGGGTTATCTCCATGCTCTTCTTCCAGCTGGTTTATCCAGGGGTGGATGAAGTATGGGAAACTGGGTAATTCGTCTTTTATCAGCTACAAGCAGCCCAAATACTTGCTGCAGGAGATCAGACTGGAAGATAATCACACTTCAGGTCACTCCAGTGTTAAAGTCTGTTATGTGCTGGGTTTGGTGCCTGTTTAGCTGCAGTGATAATTTATCACATTTGGAAAACTCTCTCATGTTCTGCCATTTGCTGTCTGTGACCTCCAGCATGTGTCAAGCACATGGTGAGGTTCTGAGTGCCTGAACCGTGTCAGCAAGGTGCTATGTTCCTGTGTAATTGTTTTTAGCTGCCAGCTGTGGCAGGAGAACACTGTAGATGGGTTACTCTCCACTCATTTAACTTATTAAGAAAAATAAATCTCCCCTTGTTGTTTTGTTGATGCATTCAYTGTGTTTCTGGAGCAGCAGCAATGGGTCTGGTGACAGTAAAATAGCTGAAAACAGGAAAAGTTGCTTTCTGCTCAGAGAAAGGACAACCCCTCCACCTTTCTAAGTAATCAAGGTAATCTGATACAACAATGCTTATCACATACTTAGTTTRCATACAGTAGAATTTTGTCAAGATAGAAGTTACAGATTTTGGTTGTTTTTTTTCACAGTACTTAGGCTCTTGTTTCTCAGTGTTTCCTCTAACTCTGGGTAATGATCCTTGGGTGACTGCATCAGACCTGGCTGTGACACAGCACTGTGTTTGGAACTGTAAAAATTCAGGCTCTGAATAAAAGACCCAAGGCAAGCATTCGGAGATGAGATGTAGGAAAGAAAAAGAGTAAAAGTAAAAGAATAACAAATCGACTTAACAGTTTCATGAGATCAAACAAACAGCGTCCCTTTTGTCTTTTTCTTTTACATACATTTTTCCATTGATTCACCTAAGCTAACCACTCCCCATTAGCTTTCTCTTTATGTTCTGTGGCTGCAAAGAAGTTGATGACCTGCTAATTTTTTCCTCGTGTTCTTTATGAATTCTGTAGCTTGCCAAAAATTGCCCTCAAATGAGGGCAGTCAAACGAGAGAGTTTTCACATCTCTCTTAAGCACCCTGCATGTGTTCTGCTTTAAAAAAAAAGAAAAGCTTTTATTTTATGAGGGTCTTTTCTAAATCCACGGAGCTGTGAAGCTTACCATAATTTGCAGAAAGTTTTATGACTGGGGGTGGGTGGGAGGAGAAAGAAGGGAAAAAATGCAAGCCAAAGGAAGGTGAGGAGGTCTTTGAATGAAATAAATAAAACGAGACCGTGCCAGTTCTTCCCTGATATAATGCTGGGAAAAGGAGACAGAGAAGTGCTAACAGCATATTTCTGAGGTTTCACCAAAGTAAAATTAGAAACAATCTTGGCAGTGGCAGTGAAATTGCCACGTCGGTTCCCTTAAGTTTGAATATTCATCCCTATAAATGGAATTCACACCTTTTGTTTAATTAAGACTTGAAAGTAAAAAGTAAGTTTTTTGTCACACATTTTTCCATAAAATCTTGACTAGAAAAGAAAAACTTAAAGGGATATTAATTAGACCAAGAAATGTCTGGCATAGAGGAATATGTGAAGTTTTTCTCAAAATTCTTAAAAAAAAAACAACGAAGTGTGAATAAATGGTGGCCATTATTTTGAGATGGCTGTGTCATGAGTTATACTGGCTGTGTTTAGTTTGTAAGATACCAGACCCTAGGATATTACAAYTTTAATGCTAATATGACTGTGAGAGAATGTAACCTGGCAACTATCCTCTCAAATTAATGCAGCAATTACTTTTAAAAGTTAGTGGAAAGCCTAATAATCAGGACTAACACAGATTTAYAGAACAGACACTTTTCTTTTTGAAGTAATTTCTGTCACACTGCACTTACAAATGTGGATTGCCCTCATTGCTGTGGGACCCAATGTATTGTCTGAGAGAGAAGGAAAAAATGTGAGTTGCTTCCTGTAGATTTTCATTTATAATTAAGTTTTGCATCAGTATTGATCACCTTGTGGCTACAAGCAAGGTCTGCAAACTTCACTGACCTTGTACCATGCAATCTGCCCACAAGGCATCCTCTAAAAATTAATTTGTCTGAGTTTCAGTGGAGAGAAACAGGGATCTGCAGCAACTCCCAAAGCTGGTGCCCTGCTCTAGTAGGTAGAAGTCTAAGGCATGGGGCATGGGTTTGCATGCTGCAGCCAAATGTGCCCCTAAATCAGGAGAATGAGAATTCCCACCACCCTTTCTGCTGGCCAGCAGGTTTGGGAGTAATTGCAGCCTTCTYTTCTGGAGGCACGAGAGGGGTTTTTGGTGACTCCAGTGGAATCATTCCAGATGTGGYGGGAATGAGGTCACAGAATGGGCTTCCTTTTGTATAGCTCTGGTGAGATCTGAAGTGAAAAAATCTTCCTTTTGCTTGTTTTTTTTTGTTTTTTTTTTGTTTTTTTTTGTTTGTTTTGGTTTTTTTTGCTTGTTTTTTTTTGTTTGTTTTGGTTTTTTTGATTGGTTGGTTGTTTTTTGTTTATTTTTTTTTCCCAACAAGAAGCTGTCCACTTGGGGTTTGCTCATGGCCACAGACCTCCATCACAACAGGGGATGATGCTCAGAGGTCAGGTGTGGGCACAGCACTGGAGCATCCACGTGCTAGGGATGCGAGGAAGGAAAGGGAAAAAAAATCAAGGATTTCTTTGGAGGAACCCAGAGCAGCTTCATGGACTCACTGCTGCTTCACCACCAGTCTGTGAGCAGCTCCTTTCTTTCCCAATTGCTGCACATTGTCTGTGGAGGTCTGGATGTGCTTTCTGTCACTGGTAGAACGTGCTTCAAATCAATTTTGCAGGTTTTTGGGCCGAAATGACGTTTTAAAGGTACGCAATAAAAGCGATGTGGGCTGGGAGCTTTAGTTTATGGGGAAGGGAATTGCACTTTGGGATGAAAATGGGGAAAACCTGTGGGTGTTAAGTTCTGAAGCCACAAGCAAGGACATTATTGTTCATTGGGGGTCGTTTTTTTCCAGCCCAGAGAGCACTCGTTTTCTTTATGAACTGAAAATGAGGGTGCATGGGATTTTATTGTTTTCTGAAAAAGGGCTTTTCTGAAAAGTGCAGCACCTCCACACATCCACTGGGAGAGCTTTTTTTTCTCAGATGAAAAGGGCCTGGTTCTGTCCCGTGTGCAGGGTAGGGAATGAGATCAGAGGGGTTTCTCATGGCTCAGAGGCAGAGCTGGTCTCTGAGGTGTGTGGCCACCATGGGACACCTCCAGGAATAACAGTGGGAGCCATTTAAATAAGTGGAAAATTGTCCTCCACTTTCACAATTTCTGTCCCTCAGATGTCTGCGTTTCATARCCATGTTCTAGTATTCTCATTATGACTCATGAAAATAGTGCAACTTTCTGGTCTGCTGAGAATGCAAGTGGGGCAATTACTTAGATAAAGATACCTTGACWTTTTTGCTGGGACAAACTGCCTTTTGATGGAAGAGAAAATACAGGAAATTTTCGCTTCTGAAAAGCCCAAGAACCACCTCTCCCATATTATATATATATACACATACATRTATATATATAAAAATACATTTTTTTTTCTTCAGCTCTGCTGTAATTGACACCAAATGTTCCTGGCAGTGACTGCCTTCCAATTGCTTTCTGCATTTTTACCATGCAAATTGAACACTGCGCCTCTCTCAAACTCTGTTTTAGGATGAGGGAAGCAGTTTTGAAAATTTCTTTTTTTTTTTTTTATAACGCCTCTTGATGTATCTCCTTCTTGCTTGCAGTCATTTTATGAAGGCAAGATATGGTTACAAAACAAAATACATTTTCAAGGATGACTGAGGAAGTAAAACCTCCCATTTTCATTACTARAGCTCTTAACAATTCTTGTTACAAGAAAGTGTAACCTGCAATGGAAACCATTATAAACACATAATCCCACCTTAAAAATACAGTTGCCCCAGGGAATTAAAATCYTGACCTCTAGAATAAACCACAGGGAATGTACCTCTGAAAATTTAAGGACCTTGACATTTGTCTGGTGTAGAACCAYGGAAATACTGAGCAGGCATGCCAATGTCAGATCACATACATCATAGCAGCACACTGCAGCATGGCTGGTCTGGGGTTTGAAAAGAATTAAATAAGTGGGTTAAAGATGAAAAATTTCAGTTATGCCTTTTTTTTTCTTCATTTTTGTTCATTACAATTAATTTTAAAGGTTGGGGTAACATACTTAAAAARGCAAAGTATTTCTCAAAGCTGATTAGCACCTTAATTTAGTGTAAAAAAAAAACCCCAAGTAATTCACATGAGGGAAGAGCTGGTGCCTTACCTACTGTGTAAATCAGTGAAAGCTGAGTGTGCTGTGTTGTCTGCACTTACTGGTCACTTACTTTGGATATTTTTGCCATTTTGTTTTCTTCATGTGAGAAAAATTGGTACAATACTGATAAACTGAAAAAAACCCCAGCTTTTTCTCTTTTGTGGTTGATTACTGCATACTTTGTTGGAGCTTAGGGATATGGTACCTGAGATTCCTGTGTCAGCTCCTTAGATTAACCTSTACCTGTCCATGCCTTCATTTTTATCAGGTGAACACTGCTGGGAACCAAGAGTTGATGGCTGTGTGTGTGCTTTTCTAGACCTTTTCAGTTTTTCTCTCATATCTCTTTTCTCCTCCTAATTCCCWTTTCTCAGAGCTTTTGAGGAACATAAAATCAAAGTCTCAGAGTTTGTTGAGTGGAATGGGCTGAASTGATGCTTTCAGAAGTGTTTTATGTTGATAGAATGTTGCACTATACCTTTTGGCCAAAGCTCTGRTTTTCTAAAGTTGYCAGTAAAGTCTTGTTTGTTTGTTTTGACCTAGAGGGAATATCCTGTATTTGTCCTGTGCCTCTAAGTCAGAGTAGATGAACAAAAAAAACCCTTTTAAAAGCCYCACTGAGTGAGTCTGGRGGGGCCTTRCAGTCCTCCTTAGCTGTATCTGAACTGTGGGACTGGGTGTTGAACAAAGAATCACAGAAYAGTTTGGGTTGGAAGGAGCCTTGAAGAYCATCTTCATGAAGACCATGTTCCAAACCCCATCCTACCTGGCCCTGAACACTTCCAGGGATGGRGCTGCCACAGCTTCTCTGGGCACCCTGTGCCAGGGCCTCGCCACCCTCACAGCAAAGGATTTCTTGGTAATACCCAATCTAAACCCAGCYCTTTTCAGTTTAAAGCCATCTCCCCATGTCCTTTGCTGTGACACCATCTTGTCCCCTCATGGCCACAGAAGGGAGCTGAGCAATGTTGGCTTTCTTCACACTTCCCCACTCCTCAGAGCAGCAGAGTGGGCCTGGAGCATGTTGGAGACTTGGGAGAGGGGGACCTTAGTCCCCTTGGTGTGCAGATTAGACAGATTAGGCAGAGCCTCGTTGCCACATTTGCCTTAGGAGGTAAGAATATACACCCTTTCTGATTGTTTCTTGCTGTTCATCATCTGCCAAGGCTTTGCCTGAGCAGATGTCCTCAGCAACGTGGTGCTTTCAGGCACACAGGAGTCCTGCGAGTGGCAGGAAACAGCTGGAAGACATTTGAGCTAACGTGGAATTCTGGGATCTGGATTTTCTTAAATTTGCTGAGCCCACATGCAGAATTCTGATTGCCAGGGCTCTCCCTGTACCAGGCTGAGGAGCTGTTTTGGAGGACGTGCCTAGCCAGTGGGCACGAGGCACACACAGCAAATCCCCTCTCACCTGAAGGCAGCACTGGAGCCAAGTGTCCTTCCCACCCACCTGAGCAGTGGGTGAAGGCACCCAGCCTTTCACTTCTGAGCAGGTTTCTCTTTCCCTGGGAACGTTCTGCGAGACAACTCTGGACTTTTTCTCACTACTGGTTTGATTGAAACAGATACCTAACATCCTGCAGGAATTCCAGAGCTATGGGATTAGTGGTTAGACCATGTGTTGGTTAATTTTCTGCTTGGCTGAGTCCATTATTGAACTAGATGCATCCCAGATTTTATTCATGTCCTGATGCTTTAGGAAGTTGTTTTCCACAAGGAACCCTGTAGCCTCTATAGAAATTGTGGRTAATGTGACCTAGTTATTGGATATTAATTTCACTGCTGAATGAGGCTGGCTTTTGTTTCGTGACTGATTCACAGTTAAACTAATTAGGGATAGTTTCTCCTGTCCCTRTCTAGCTGGTGATGAGCTCAACATGGACTTTGAAGGTACCATGTTTCCTGATCTCCAATTTTRCTCCCACTGGCAAAGCACTCAAGCCCAACTCAGTCTTCTAGTGTGCCATGGAAAGCTCCTGGTGACGGATATGGCTACTTCTTGTGTTGTGGCATTGAATTCTAAAGTGACACTGCAAAGGAAGAGTGAAAGGATTACTTGTATCTAATCAGATAGTCAAGTGTATATTTTCCTTTTTTCTTTTTTTTTTTTTTTTCAACTTTGAAGCTTCAGTTGGTTTTTCAACCAAATGTGTTGCAAATGTGTGCTATTTGCACACAGTACTTTAACTTCCTTTGGAAAATGTTGATCTTTCTTTTTCCCAGCACCTCTGGGCACAAACCACAGCAGCTCTTTAAAATTGCCTTCTGAAACAACAAACTGTGTTCTTTCCCTTCTAAGTCAGCATCTCAGTTTTGCAAGGTAAGAGGCAAAACACCAAGCAGAAGCCTCGGGGTCCTCAGGCACTTGTTTAGATTATCAAAACCTGCATTTATAAACTTGATATTTGGTTTTGTATTTTCTGTAGTGCAGGATCAAAGGCAATTCATGGCTACCTTTCCATAACAAAAGATATTCTTTCTGCCCCACCCCAGTGAAGGTACTTGCAGCAAACTGTTKAGCAGGCATTAGCAGTGACATGTCTGAGGAGTTAATACAAATATTGAGTTCAGTTATGTCACTCTCCCATAGCTACTGATGCTTTCATTCATTCAAGAGGTATCTCTAAATTCAGAACTCTGGAAAARTAACACTGACCTTTCCCCACCCCCTGTGCACAGAATGGTCTTTATCTGGTTTCCTCAAAAGCCAGAGGAGATGTGGAGATGTCCCATTTATCATGTTTCCTGAACCTTTCTGAGTTTCATTCTTGGCAGCTCTTTTGAACATTGTGAGCTTCTCCAACAATTAAAGCTTCTCAAAACCATCCCTTCAACATTTTCCCATTTCTTTTTCCACAATAGCTAAAAAAAAAAAAAAAAAAAAAACCCAAGTAAGTAAATAGCAACGGTTTTATGGCTGCAATTACTACCTACCAGGCTGTTTATAATAATTTTGTTGCTTTTATTGCTCCCTTCTTGTGCTTATTGAAGCCACCTTTTCTCCTGCTGTAAGTTCACTTTCTGGCAGATGACAGGAGCTTTCCTGGCACCCTTTCAGGAGGCCAGARCTTTCTGTTTGTTTCTCATTTCAGTGAACAAAAAGTAAATATTTTTAGGGATTTCTGTGAGTACAGATTTGGGATTCATTTCTTAGAAGTTTAGCTTTGAGGGTTTTTTTTTTTTTCCTGTGGAGGAAAGGTGTACTTGGGTTTTGGTGGCTTGGAGGATTTTTTCCTGGCAGGAAGCAGGTGTCTCATCCCTAAAAACATTCAAGGTTGGGTTGGACAGGACTCTRAGCAATCTGATCCAGGTGAAGATGTCCCTGCTGATGGCAGGGGGTTAGACTTTAGTGGGTGGCCTTCAAGGGCCCCTTCCAACCCAAAACCAGCCTCTATTTTGTGATTACTGTTTCTAACTAGTTCTGCTCTAAGGCATTTCAGTTGGTGTCGAGGCATCARCTCAGGTGCTTTTAAAATTCAGTGTGCATTTATATATAAAGTTGGATTTGRTTGGATCAGAGCCCTCAGTTAACTGCTAGAAGTAAATTCTTCTGGCTTTGTTAGAAAAATCAGCAGGACACGTAAGCCCATGAATTTCTTAGGATGCAAATCATGCAAGTAGGCTAACGAGCACAGTTTGGTTCATTCCTTTCTGTTGGGATATTGTTATGGGCAGAAGAGAAGGAGAAATGSTCAAGTTGGCAATCTGGACACATTTTAAATACAATAACTGAACCCTCCAAACTGCAGGCTGGGCTGTAGTAGGATGTAAAAATCAACACATTAAACTGCTCTAGTTTCTGATGGAAAAAAATTATATTTCATGGAGACACAGCCAGAGTTTTGTTCTGGTTTGCATTATCCCATTTTACTGAAAGCAAGAGCATATCATTACATCCAGGTAACACTTTCTTAGTTAATCCRTGGGCAGAGCTCCCCCTTGTTAACTCCCAACCCATAAAAAATTCAGAGCAGCCTTTCAGTGTTGTGTATTTTGTGGTAAGTACACACAAAGTTCTCCAAGCTGCAGGGAGACTCATTCTCCTGAACAGGCTGCATGTAAAAAAGCCTCTTATGCTGTTCAGAGTTGCAGAGATCAGAAAAAGCAACCAAGAGAGTGCAAGAATGCAGAGATATTCCAGCGTATTTATTCCCATTGTATATTATTTTTGTTAGAATTTTTTTTTTGGTCCTTTTAACTGTTACGGTGATCAAAGCCAATTCACCTACTAAATGGTTCAAGGACAAATGAAGTGTTGGCATGTCTTGTCAGGGCTGGTATTTCCAAACATAAAAACAGCAGTGGTCCTTCAAGGGCAACTCTCCTTGCCAGTGACTGCAGGMATACCAGCTCTCCAGTCAGAGCTCAGTGTTGGACAGATGGAGCACMAAATCACGGGCAGTGGGACTGGGGAAGGAGGAATTCCAGCGAGAAGAAAACCTGAGGTTCACGTCCTGAGCACTGAAAGAGCTGATTGTGCACAAAGTGGATGGAAGAAACTGGAAGGAGAGGTCTGGGGAGTGAGTGAGCAAGCCAGGAGAAGTGAATGTGTGGGTTGGASTTCCCCAGTGCCAGCCAAGCCCTTGCTGAGTGAGAGCTGCTGGTCTGTGGAACCAGCACCACAATTCCTCTCCACCCCAACAGAAAGCCCAGGGATGATGCTAGACATCATTTTTTKGGGTTTTGTTTTTGTTGTAGAGGAAGCTGAGGTGAATTGATGTGTCTGCACACAAGATAGGGTGATCTGARAGCCTTCCTTAAAACCAGATCAGCTTGCTCTGAAACTGGTGCCACCAGAGCTCCCCTTGTTCACCGTGTGTTTGTGGCACTGTTTAGAAAGCAGCACCCATTTACGCTGGGCTTCTGCAGGGTTGGGGCTGCTGATCATTCTCAGGACAGCTTTTGGGAGCTGGAGGGAGAGGCAGGCAGGGAACAAAGCTGGTTGTTTGTTCTGCAAACTGAGCTAGAARTGAGTGTGAGCTTTCATGTTTCGTGGCTTGTACAGCAGCAAGGGCTGCAAGGATTCATTGGAAGGAGCTCAGTTAATAATTGTGATGTTGGTTCTGACTGACAAATGACACAGCCAAGGTGAAATTAAAGGGAGTTAAGTGAAATTCACCCATCTCTGCTTTCTGACTCCTTTTGCAATAGCAAGGGAAAGGAATTCTTTTCAGTTTTGCTTCTTAGAACCATACATTTCAGAAAGGTCATTTTTCTTGAACAAAAAATTTTATGCTGTTTTCACTTTTCACCTTAAAAATCTGACCTGACTTCCATGCTTCCTTTGGAATAGATGTAATATTTAATTTTTAGAGAAAACTGAAAGCTCGCGTCTCAAAGTACTTAAAAATATTTTAGAGATGGACCACTTGGTGTGCTAAATCAGAACACTTACTAGACAATAACTTCATTCAGAACAACTTTATTCAGATGCCGTTTTCTTTAACTGTGTGTTAAAAGTATGAAGATCTGTGCACATCTAATATTTAAAGTAAATTTTAATAGAAGCATATCTGGATACAGACTCAGTGGAGCCTGTTCAGTTAATAATGTTACAGAAAACTTSAGGGAGAACCCCAAGCTGGCTGTCTCTGTCCTGCAGGTGAGATGTTTCTTTGGGGAAAATCTGTTTTTGGGGCAAATGAAACTGAAATCCTGCAAAGATTGTGGACTGGCCACAAGCCTTTCTTGAGCAGGACAGTCCAGGCATATTATGCCTGTTTACAGATGTTACATGAAGGAGKCTGAGAATTCAGACACACATTTCAAGGTTCCAGGCAGGAGGAATGGGAATGTTTTGTGCTGGAACACCCACATCTAGGGCTAGGGAATTGTCACTGGGAATTTGGCAACACCATGTTTCACCTGTGTGAGCAAACCACAATCTGGGTGCTGGAGTGAATCGGTTCCCACATGAAATTGGAACTCRTTTTAGCTTCCAACACAGTGGGCCTTTTTCTAACCTTAGTGGTATATAAAACTAGTTTTGGTTTTGTTTTCTTTTGTTTTTTTTCTTCAGGGGTCTGTTATTTCTGTTTCTTAAAAAAAAAACCAATTTGAAATCTAAATGCTGCTGTAGCATCAGAGAGGGAGAATTTTGGACATACTTCTGAGGCAGAGACACACAGATAAAGGATGCAGTGGAAGGCTTACAAGGAAGGTCACTGCTGAGATTCAGTCCAGTTCTTCATTCTCAGGGTGATTACATATTTTGGACGAGGTTAACACAAACATCCACTCACTGGAGTTGCTATTCAAACAGAAACTCTCMACGTTTGTGTTTTTTTCATCAGCGGATCTGTTCTTCTTGAAGTTTCCAACCCCATTAATTACAGCCAGACATGGCTTTTTGCATAGSACTTGATATAATGAGATATAATCCCCATCTGGGCACTTGCAAAGAGTAATTGCACCATTTGCAAGATACTGCAAGATTGATGGTAGCATCTCCTAATACCTCGCAGCACGAGTAACTCTGTCTTACTGTGAGAGGTAAATTGGCACAATCTCACCACGCAGCAAAGTTTTGCAGAACATCACATGTTATCTGACGTGAAAACTATGAAATTATTGCCTGTCACGTGTGTGTGTTTATTGCTGATTATTCTRCAAAGCTGTATTTCAAATCCATTGCTTGTGAGCAGGAGCAAATCCAGMCTTGACGGAGTACAGTTAGGAATGAAATATTGTGTTTGCTGAGATATCAGCATGGAGACCTCAGCCATTTTTTAAATGGGGAGATTGAATTATGGGTGCCAAGGGCTGAGAAGCCAGAAGTAAATGCAGTAATATAACCTACATGTTAAGAGGAAAAATGGTCTTGCTGAAGATAATGCTGCCTCGGAATCTGAAAACTATGCACCTTTCAGTGAATATGAGAGAAGTTTTCCTGTCCATTCTCATTTATGTCTTTGCCAGATGCTGAGGCTTCACGTGGCTTCCAGCAATCCAGTAARTCCATAAATGCCTTTCAGTTGGATACAGAAGGCTGCTACCACCTGTGTCCAATGGGAGAACCATGCCCATTGACCCTGCAGCCCTGTGAGGTACCTGGTGAGCCCAGAAAAGAAATAGGAGAGTGTCTGGCTACAGCACCAACACCACTGGGGCCAGCCAGCAGCCCAAAGCAAGGGTAAACCATGTTACACATACACTGGCTTACAGGGACAAGAGAACCTGTCTGGTTGTCCTTAATAGCCAGGAAACTCACATCTAGCCCGTGTAAAAGAGGGGTACATTGCTTTGTCTTCCACGAGCCTCAGTGTCTGCTGTTTTTCACTCCAAAAGTTCAGTAGCTGGGCCCAGTCCCACATCTTCATTCTAGRCTGCATTTGTCCTATTTTCTCCACACAGAATTTAGTGCAAGAGGGAAAGGTTGCACATCCCACCCCCTCCCGTGTGTGGGCCGCAGCTCTTGCAGCACCTCCTGCCTCCTGGCTGGCTGTGTGCATCGAGGATGTGCCTTCAGGAGGATCTGCCACCCCTTCCCCACCACTTCCCCCCCAAGAGATCTTCTCTGCTTGAGAAGGGTTTTGAAGCTATCACAGCTTTCTTATTAGGGARAAGAAGTCATCTGGCAGAATGAGAAAACTCATGCACCCGGTGATGTGACTCTGAATGACCACACTTARAATGGAATCAAAGGCTGTATCCTGGGACAAGGATGCCAGCTTCCAGGAGAAGATGGAATTTTTTTCATGGCAGACTTATCACTGGCTTCCTAAATGAACCAAGATAAACAGAGTCAACCCTTTTCATGTGGTTGCTGTGATTAAAGCAAGGTCCTCAAGCTGGCAGCCTATCATGGGTGGGTTCAAAGTGGAAATGGGAGCTGGCTTTYTTCTTCCTTTCAGAGGATCCCGCTGCTGTTTGTACATAGTCCATCTTGGTGACTGGCATGGGCTGGAACACATGCCTCTGAGGGCTTGGAAAGCTCATGGCAGCRATCAGGAGCGCTCTGGTCCTTATGGCAGGCATCAAATGGGCCACTGCCAGCCCTTTGAACTACAAAAATAAATAGAGAATAGGAGTGCATTGTTTTGGCGAGGCCCGGCCGTCTGTCTTGGAGCATGCTCTGGTGAGAGTGTTTGACTTGGATGGTGTCCATCACATGTGGTAGCTGCAGGAGTGGGAGAGCAGAACAATGTTAGGCAGCACATTTAATGGTGTGCTGGCTTTTGGGGTCCTCAGGAAACTGCTGCTGCCATTTTCTCTCCCAGGTCTCGGAGCTCTTCCCTCTCTTGCTGAGCTTCCATGCGAGTGGATGGGTGGTGAAGCAACATTGCAGCTTTCATGTAAGGCYATCTTGTTTCTTCAGGAAAAGCTTCAATTTATTTRTTTGTTTGTTTGTTTATTTTTGTGGATTAATTATTTGCTGTACAGATGTGAGAGGAGTACTCTAGGAAGGATGAATTCCCTGCCACAGCCCATCTGTTTTCTGCCCCTCTGGGAATGTAAAGCAGCCATGGACTCAGCTCCTGRCTGTTCCCATTTATCAGAGTGGCCCAAGTCGCTGGAAAGGCTGCTTTGCATTCTGAATCTTTGGAAAGCAATTCAGAGTCACTGTGTTGAAATTTTAGGTACATTCCCTGCATTTTTTTTTTTTTTTAAGTGATCAGGCCGTGTTCTGAAATGGAAAGGTTGGTGTGAAAACTTGAGTTCTCAAGCAAACCCTTGACCATAACAGAGCTATTTTATTTAGCTTTAAAGCAGTGAAATTCCATTGGTCATGAAGATTCCTTYGTTGAGGACTTGCTGGCTCTGCTACTGCCCAGAAGCAGCATAGGAAGCACAATGTGAATGTGAGAGAAGGCTCTGCTCTTTGCAGAGGTGGCCAAGGCAGGCTGAGGCARTGGCTGGGTGTTCCCCAGCTTCCTCCCGAGGCAGGACACAGCAGTGTGCACATCCTTTCACTGYTGGTTAATTACAAAATAACTACAAAATACTGTAGGCTTTGTTGGWACTAATTAGGGCATGGAGGGGTAGCTCATGGTGTTGCTTTCTTGGCATAGTGTCTGACTCCTCTGAGCAATAAGTGATCCATATTTTGGTAAAAAAAAAAACAATTAACTTAGAAAAACGCCTGGTCAGTGCCAGAGATTGTGCTGTTTCATTATTTGTGTCAGAGAGCTTGAAGTAGAAGCTGTAACTCTGTCTTTACTCAGCTCCATGGCATTAGAAAGAGCTTCTGACAGGGCTGATGCTATTTCCCATTTGCAAGAACAGTTCAGTGGGCTGAAAAACCTTACATTTAGGTTTTTTTAAAAAAAAAAAAAAAAAAAAGCACGTTGATCACATCTGATTAAAGTTACATTTACATAAATACTCACTGAAATGGAAGAAGTAACTCACCCTTGTTTATGGCCCAGATGTTTATTGCTCTGTTCCTCTGCTATGGTTTACTTCTAAGGTACAATGGCAAGAGAAATACATGGGAAAATACATTTTAAAAGCTACGTTTTTGTGATTTCTCTCCTAACTGAAACAAGGAAATACTAAAAATATCACRTGTATGAGGTGGTGTTGGAAAGCCTGACTCCTAGAAGAAATCACTGCAGATGTCTGTGGCTGTATAAAGGAACTTCTGGGATTTCATCCTCAGTTGCTCACCCTTTACACATAAATCAAAATTACATGCATACAGTGAAACTCCATGGGCTGGGAGGCAGAATGCTCATCCTCTGAGCTTCTGCTGCYTTKTTTTKTTTTGTTTTGTTTCCTTTGTATGTAATATTTATAATATTTACAAATGCCATCTCCCTGTTTGAGTACATGAGCTGAAGGAGCAGAACACTTGACATGAGCCTTCAGGGTCATAAGCAGACCTTGAATGACAAAACTCTTTGAGCCCTTCCTTAGGGAGAGGGATTGATGTGGCTGGTAGGATGCATGGCTCTGTTCCTGGCAGTTTTCTGTGATATTTAAGTGATAGAAAGCAGCCTGAAAGCAGCCTGTTGGTATCAGGCTGGGGCMTTGCTGATGAAGTGCTCTGGCACACTTCCTCTTTTTCTTGTCAAACCCCCTCAAATAAGTTGGTTTCTTCTAAAACCAGAACATGATTTCTGAGCTGATTTTTTTTTTTTTTTTTACCTCCTTCTGGAGTTTATAGTGTGCAGATTCAATGTCCATCTCCATTGTTTTGATTTGCACACTAGCTTCTCTTAAAAACACTTTACCCCCAAAACCTGGTGCTCCTTGATAACATTCACTGCCAAAGAGTCTTTTTAGGTGTCTGAGTGTTTTGGCTTGTAGCTATTTCACCAAACAAGGTGCTTTTATACCACCTGTATATTCCTTCTTCTGGTGATTCCACTGTGTCAGAGAGTCTGGAGATTTCCTCAGATCTCTGAGTCTYCAAGTTACAACTTGGTTACTCAGCATTACTCAGCTGCACAGAAGGAGYAATTCTAGAGTAATCATTTTGCCTGGCTAGAGGAAAATTGGGTGGCACAATTTTGGTGAGAACACACAACGTCGCTGTGTAGCACCTTTGGCAAACACAAATAAACTGCGTAGATTTAAAAATCTGTATTCCAGGTAAGAAAGGTTGAGGTGCTGTGAGAGGATCTGAGCTGCTTGATATTTTATATTTAATTCCCCTCAATGCAAAGGATTGTAGTTAAGAAAGAGACTGGACTGGATTGATATCATCCACCCTGTTCTTCCTTCAGATAAAAAGCATCTTTAGAGTAAATTTGAAGAGAAAATGTAATTAAAATCTTCAAGAACTTCCTTCCCCCCCCCCCCCCCCCCCATAAAATATAGATATAAATGTTTGCAACAAATAACAACTCCACCCCTCACGGGCTCTGCCTACATGTTCCCAGGAACCCATGTGCTATACTATTAAATAATCCAAAATATACTTCTTGGAACTCATAGGAGGCTTGTTCCTTACCACTACAGAGCCAACATGCACACTTTGTTGTTTCATGCTTTTCAGTCTTAGGAGATGAAAATTAACAACTGAGAATAAATTAAGTTACTAATAAATCTTCAAAGCATCTCCTCTCTTCTGATTTGAATTATGTGATTGATAATTGTGCAGATCAAAGATTCCCCTGGTACTGATCCAGTTTCTACAAACTAGTGCTAGGATGAGATATGTATTTGTGTATAGAAGAAGTGAAGATTTGTTTAAAAATGGATGCAAAAAAAGATTTACATTACATTTTTAATCTGCTTCCTGAATCATGTTATTGGCAGTGGAGTGCAARTATTTGTAATTAAACATAATTCATTCTGCCAGTTACCTGCTGATGTTTTAATTCTTGGAGAGAGTGATTTGTCATTTTTTAATACTCTGTAATTAGACAATTTGCTGCTTAAAGGGTTTAGTGGTTCTGGATGCACCCCCCCTCTCCAAACTGCAGAATTTAGGCATTGAACTTGGTGGCTCTYGGTGGTTTTGGGGTGCTCTGAGGTTGGTGTGGGGGTCTGGGAGATGCCATCTATTAAAAGAGTGCCCATCTTTTGCAACCAAAAAGAAATMATTTGGGAGCTGGGAGCAGGAGTTGTGTAGCACTGAGCACGTAAAGCCCTGAGGATCAGCTTACTTAGGGTTGTTAATGGTGTATCCAAAGGGAGGGCAGGGAAAACTCAAGAGATAGGAAAGGAGAGTGATGTGAGCTGCTGGAGCACAAACCAGACTTGGAAGATGAAAGAGCGCARGGCTGTGCCAAAGCAATTAGATGATATAAGCACAAGGCAGGAGAGTCAGCCAGCACTTATCTCCGTTCATAAACAACGCTTCTGGACACTTCTCCCCATCCCTTCTGGAGATGGATATCCTGCTGCAAACCTGCTCTGAGCATCAGGGTCTCACTTAGCCTGGATTAACCTGGAGGCTCCCAGCAGGATGTGCTGGGGTCAGAGCAGCACAGCCTGTCTCTCCCTGCTTGGGACACATCAGGTGTCACCACTCTGGGGTTGCACTTTTTGGATAAAGTTTGGACAGAGAACAGTAGGAAGATGTGAATCCTGGTTAGTCCCCTCTCATGGAGGAAACCAATCCTGCTGAAGGGAACACAAAATCTGTTTTTACTCAAATGTAGCAGAAGAGACCCTCCAGAAATGACACGGGAATTTGAACAAATACCCCTCATCAACTCTGAAATTTTCAAAGCTCACGTGGGGCCATCGAAGCCCAGTAATGGGAAGGGGTTATCTGTGGTCCTTGTGAGGCTTCAGAAATGTCTCCTGCATGTTTAACTTGACAGAAATCACTTGTATTTGATGCAACATCTCAGCATGGCTCAATACTTCACTTTGCAAAGTAGCCTTTTTCTTTTTTTCCCCCTAAAGAATTAATACCACAGATGTGATTCTTTATTTTGCAGACAAAATAGGTTTGTTTGGTTTTTTTCCCCCCAAAGAATTAATACCACAGGCATGATTTGGTTCAGAGATTCCCACATGGTGTTGAGATGACTGCTTGCTGGGGACTTTGGAGAAATTGTCTGGAGCAGCAGGGTTTTCTAGATTTCCCTTTTGATTGCAGTGGCATTGTCTTTCATTTAATTTCATTCATTCAATATGTCTTTATATTGCTTTAAAACTGGCAATAGGAAGGAATCCCATGATCTAGAAAACTTTCTTTCTAATGGAATGTAGCTGTGGAAGTGTGAGGGCCTCCTCAGTTTTTGTTTAATAAAGAAATTAAAGGCTAAATCAGAAAAAATACRGCCTTTCAATCTGACACCCATTTTGTAGGCACATAATATTATTTTATTTGAGCTGTGTTAATATTTCTAGCTTCCCTCAGAGCTATAAAGAGACATTCAAAAAGCAATGTTCTTAAGGTTTTCCACTGTCACCAAGTCATATATATATATATATATATGCTTAATATTCCTTATTATGTTAGGAAACACACTTCAGTGTCCAAGCACTTTGATTTTTGGTTTATTATTTATTTCAGTCTAGGAAGATTTCTTTATTCAGAACATACACAAAGTGCTGTAGCAGGGCATTTAACTTCTTATAATGAAATAAGAAATCCACAGAAATTCACTGCTGCTTGTGTCTTGTTTTAGATCTTCAAATTCAGTCCAAATCCTGCAAAGTGCTCAAAATTCAAACAGAGCATTTCCCCCAATTAACTGAATTTCACAGAGAATGCAAGCTGATAAGATGACTGGTAATATATTCCTGCCTGAATGCTTGTTTACTGAAAGACATCGTTTTAAACCACTAAAGAAATTATCCCAGTAATTAATTCTTCTAGCTATAGAAGAATTTTCATCTCAATTAACAGAGGCACAGAAAGGAGTTGGAACAATCACTGAGCAGTGTATGGCAAAAATATCAGCTCCTTGCAACAGTCCTGTTCAACCTTTAGTTCCCTTGTTCAGTAACTAAGGACTATGCTGAGAGTCTGACAGAATTTCAATTTAAACTGGCATTTGGTCTTTAAACCACAATGAACTCTGCTCATAACCAAGCAATTGGAAGCCCAAGCTGAGAATCTCTGCAGCATTTCATTGAGAAAGGCCTAATGCAAAGAATTGGGTTTTTAGAATGGCTGTGATAAAACTGTATTATATGTTGAAATGCTTGGCTTGATTTCAGGAGTGGAAAGAACCCAACAGTGTTTCATGATTGTAGCACTCATTTAGAATGCGACTTTTTGGGCGGATTCTACTAAAAATCTGAGCTGCAAATATTATCCTTCTTGTTTTCTGGAGAAGACAACCTAGAAGTTGTTGCTGTTTTCATTTTGACCTGTAGATGTTACCTTAACTGTCATAATTTCMCCTGTTATTTAGTAATTTCTAATGGTGAAGAAGTTGGATTTATCCTGTATCTCTTTTTAAAGGAAACGTACAACTTGAATTGTGTACCTCAGGCTTTTTTTTTCCCCCTTACTTTTCTTCTCTTTTTTGATTGCTTGGATGCCATGTGGTATTAYAGCCCTTTTATCTTTTATATGACTATCACCTGCAGGCAGTCGCATCTGAGCTCCTGATCCCTGCCCACAGCTGCTCCTAAACCTCTGTGAAGCATCAAAAAGGTTTAACAAAAGGCCGGAGAAATGAGTGGTTTTTCTGCTGTTGTTGTTAAAGGATCTTAGCTGACTGTCCAGGTTATCACTGTGCTCATAAATGAAAAATGCATTTATTGAGTTTTGTCTGGTCTCTTGGGCTTGTTCTCCTTATACAGTAATAAATGTCCTSTGGATCAGACCACCGTGGTAGGCTTTCAGTTGGATGTCAATGATTCCAGCAACTCTCCCAGGTACCATAATCCCAGTTTAGCTGCAGTCATTTTCTTTGTTTTCTTATATCCAGCAGCACTTACTGTGCCATACTGAACCTGGTGTGAACTCAGGGCTGACATCCTGCTTCCTGGTGGTGGAATTCTGTTTGAAATGGTGACATTCTARTAAATGTGAGTCATTGGCTATGCTGGGACTTACAGAGTGAATTAATGTTCAGTAATCCTCCTGTGTTCTTCAGTCATTGATGAAATCAGGTGCAAGGGCTGTCAGAGGAACAACTTGTTGCGACTCTGCAACATTGACCATATTTGGTTGACCACCTTTGTGCCACTGAGCAAGTTTGGGTTGAAGTACTGTCTTAGCAATGCTTGTTTTACCTAAAAACTCTAAGAACAGTGTAACAACCCCCCTGTTTAACTATCCCATGCCAGTTGGACCCAGTTCCAAGCTCAGGACTGTTGCTCCTGGCTGAGCCCCAGGGGCAGTGCAGCATTGGCTCAGTGAGATCAGAGTTGTCCCTCACTCCCTGGGGCAGTCCCCTGGCATCCCYGCTCTGCTGGCTGGGTGCTCAGAGGGACAAAGCCCACACCAATGCAATTTTTTGGGCAGTCAGGATATGCACCAGGATATACAGGTCCATCATTTTTTTCTAGGAGGGAGGTTTTGAAATGTAATGACTAACAAATACTGGCAGTCGGGGATGAGTGATGAAAGTGTTAATTAGACCTGCCTRTCCTGCTCATGAGTTGGACCTTTTAGAGCTGCTTGCCTGTGCCAGCCATAAGGTACAGGGTGTGACTTCACCCCACTTGGTTTTGCCTCCAAACACTTGTCCTGAAACACACCACAAGCTGCAACAATTTTGGAATCTGCAGCCTAGAGCAGCGTGATGGGGTCCTGAAGGAATTCTTGTGAGCTGGGGCCCCACCTGGGTGCTTGGTCCCTCTGCTGCTGKTTTGCATCCTCACCACCTATGGCCACTTTGAGAGTTATTGTTTGAAGTGATAAATTTAAGTGCAATGCTGGAGATGTTTGTGCTGGAGGGAAAGTTTTATGCTAATGAAAAATGTGCTTCTAAAATACTTTCCCACTGTATTTAATGTTGGAACGTTCAGCACTGAGGAAAAATGAAAATAGATGTAATATTCTTTCCCTAATCCTTCCTTATATTCCATAAGGAATCTGTTGCTTTTTCCACTTGTTCTTGGACCATATTTATAAAACTATCATAGCAAGGTACCACAATAAAACACTCTCCAACTGACAACAGCATCTTTCTCAGTATTATTGGAGATTTTCTCTGATATGTTGAACTTTGACAAGACTATAACTGAATAATACTGGTGATACTTCATCTACTAAAAGAAATAGAAGAGAAAGGGGGCCAAGTAATTATTTTATCTTGTGTATTGAAACAATACATATTTTTRTACGAGAGGCTCTCTCGTGTGACTTTCTGCTGCGTATTATCAGAAGCATTGAATCATTTCCCTGGCTTTTCCTGTGCAAAGCATTCTTGATTTCTTGTTTGGGCCATTCTCAGAAGAGTCTCTCAGACTGGAGATTGGCCTTGGCTGGTGTCAGCCCAGTTTTAATGCTGTGTGTCAAGGCAATTGTCCTGGCTTGCATGATGGGAACCCTTGAGCATGTCCTTGGCAGAGCAGGTACTGCAGGAAACCAAAACCCTTCCACGTTGCAGAGCTCTGTTTAGTTAATGACAGTCTCCTCTTTGCTTCCTCCTCTGAGCCCTCACCAGACACCAAACATAAATAAAGCTCTTAGCTGAAGTTTATAATGTGCTGGTGGCCAGAGATAAGAGAGGCAGCTCTGAGCCCATCCCGCGTGTGCCTGGCTATCTGAATCCAGTCTGGAATGCCTGCTGGAATGGAAGACACTCCACAAAACTTGTGTTGCTTGTCCCACAGAAGGGTGGGGGAAAAAAAATCCCTGGGTTTTTTCTTCATGTGATTTAATGGGATAGTATCATGATTATTTATTTGGTGTTTCTAATGGTGTATTTTTCCCTGAGAAATGCATGCCTAGACATTTCCACTGGTGTTTTCTTTTTCAAATCAGCCCTACAGTGGATAAAAACCTGCTCTCTATTGAAGTTACCACAATAACTTTAAGTAGTTTGATTCCAAATATTATGGGGAAAAACCTTTTTCCAACCCCAAAATTAGATTTTGTAAAATGGCTGAAGCCCTCATTTTAATGTCCAGAATAAACAGTCTTCACATACTTCAGGCCACAGTAATTCTTCCAGAAAACAAAAGTAAATGCACAACAAGACATATTATACATATAATTATATGTAATTGTCTACAATCATTAAAGAAAATAAAATTGAACTGCACCTTTTGAAGGAGCCTCACTGAACTGAAGCTGGTGCTGGGAAGTGATCACATAGACAGGACTGTTAATGTGTCTGTGCAGGCAGTACTGCACATCTATCTGTCTGGATATATGATCATGAGCTGGAGATTGTTTATTGTCAGAGGCTGAGTGGCTAATAAATGCTGGCAATGGCTTGGATTCACTGGAATGCTGCACAGCTGCAGCATTAGTCAGACTTTCCCTTTTCTGAATTCTGTAATCCCTTCAATATTGCATTAAATATGTTTTCAATATTTATCTGGATGAAAATGTGCTGAATATTGCAACTGTTTAATTCTGATGTTTGTCACGTAGAAAATCTTTGTAAGGCAGAAGGTAACAACGCTTTTATTGCTAAAACCTAATGCAGCTGCTTCTTGTGTCCTTTGCTCACTCAGAGCCTTGTGCTTGGGGTATTTATTGGTAAACCTTTGCAATCCCTTGGAGGTGGAGGCATGTCAGGATTCCTGGAGCCAAATTCAGACCTTAGTGCTTGGCTGAACTCACTGAGCTGACCCGTCCCCCAAAAGTTCCTATAGATTTCACAGTGTCAGTGGAGTTTAGCAGATGGATTTTGGATTTGTTGTAGTTTATAGACCAAATACTTGACGAGCCAGGAGTCTGAATGGTTTATTAATATGCCACTATTATTTTATTAGTTTTCCTAAATGATTAGCCAGTCTATTGTTAGCTGATCTATTGTCTTCCTTCCAATTTTTTTTTTTTAAGGTTTTTATCTATGAACCAGATTATTTGGATAACAGTGATTGCAAATAATTACRTGGGAGCAGGGAAGTATGCTCCCCTTATGTTGTGGGTTCGGAATTGAGGCAGGGAATCCAAACTCMTGCAGCTCAAGTTAACCACAGGGCCTAATGCAGTCCTGGCCGTGCTGGAGCTCACTCTGTCCATGTGTTTCCACCAGCAATTGCTTTCCCAGCTGCTGYTGGGAAGGAAAAAAAGGGAAGCTCACCATGTGGAAAGGTTTGTAGGTACCAAAGATAACCCATTGCTGYTTGGGATGATTGGTTTAGACATTAGTCTGACCTGAAAGCAAGTGGGCTGAAGGCATTAGGAACAGAGAAGGTCATTAAAAGATCATTCAAGCTTTTTTTTGTCCTCTTTTTTTTTTGCCCAGCTGTGCTGGAAGTAGCTTGGTGAGACTCAAGCAGAAAGCCTACTGGATCCATTAGCTGTAGGTCCCTGATTCAGGCAGAGGAAGAGCAGCAGAAAGGCTCACTGAGTGTGGGGTGAGTTCCTGGTGTCTGTCTGTCTGTCTGTCTGTCTGTCCACCCCTGCCTGGCTCTCAGAGCCAGCATCAGTCACTTCCTGGCAGCCACAGTGGCACCACCGGTGAGGGGCTCATGGAGACTAAACCATCCATTCATCCCAAACTGCTCCCTCAAGGAAAGWTCTCGGGGAAACTTGAAAGAAAGTTGCTCCTGTTCTATGGGAAACGTAGGAAGCTTCAGGAAAAAGAGCTGCTGACACCATTTAGGACATAGAAAAAGCCCCTGTTTGACTGAATTATTGAAAGCAGACATTGAAAACGAGTCCTGGTATGTTGGAATTGCTACAGAATAATCTGCAACACAAACTTGCATTGCTTTGTTGCATTATCTCTTGGTGATTAAGGTTTTTCATCTGGTCTCTTGACAGTGACTCATTGGCGAAACATTTTATGTGATTCAAATAACCAGAAAAATTGAATACTCATTTCTTTGTTCCAGAAGAAACCCACAGGAAAGGACATAGGCCTTGTTATCTGTGTTTGAATTTTGGATTGCCAGTATTTTTTCAAGTGCAAAAGGCAGTTTCTCATTGCATGCCACTTTACAAAGTMTTGATATACAGTGTATGTTACCCACCCAGTCTTCCAGCAGTGTGCCAATATCTGATGTTTTTTGGACAAACCAGTGGTTTTCTCTTTTAGCAATACCTCAAAAAGCAATGAAGCCCATTCCATTGCAGGCACTGCACGTTCCTGCAGTGCAGAAGGATGGTGGCTGTAGATCTGCTCTTGATAGTATAAAAATGTATAGCTATTTTATCCTGTTTTGCAGATTTGAAAACCACAGCACAGTCAGTCTAACACTTTCCTGCAGAACAAATTCCATCCCAGTGTGGTTTTTATTGTAGTTATGTGGTTTGGTTGTTTGTTTGGGGTTTTTTTCCCCAAGATTGGTGTGAAAAAGAACAAGAAGAAATCCAGGGGATGGAGATTGCTGGGTAAATGTCAGGTGAGCGTGGCTACACGTGTTGCTAACTTCCCCTCACCSTAGCAGGAGATGTGTCTGGTCAGCTGGAAATCTGAGAGATTGGATGAATAATAATAATAATTATTATTATTATAAAGGAAGATGCAGAGAATCTGAGCAGTACACACGTTTCCCCCCAGCCCTGGCAGGTTCCCCTGTGCTGTTGTCAGGGTCCCAGCTGAGTGAGGCAGTCCTACATCACTGCCCCCTCCAGTAACGTCACAGCCCCAAATCCACACGGGCTCTGCTGCTGCCATGTCACATCTGCTGGACTGGGCTYGGGCTGTCGCACCACAGCTGCTTCTGATATTGCCCAGCCCACTCTCCTCCTCACTCAGCAAGCATGTTTCACATTATGTTTGCTCCAGATCAGCAGGCATTCACTCTTCTGTCGGATGGAACTCCCAGCCCCCGTGCCGTGGGCTCCCTTCTCTCTCGGCTCTCACTTTCTGCCYGCACGAGGTTTTTCCCAATCAAACGTTGCTTCCAGCCTTTATCCAGGAGCTAAGTGCAAATCACTGTGAGATATGTGAGATTTAGTTTATTACTGAGCATCATCAGGCATCCCTGAGGCATCCCTTCCCTTCCTCATTACGAGTTTATGTGTTAATATTCATCGTTATCATTTGTTTACGGTCATGGAGACTCTGACCTGCGCTGGGATTTGCAGTCCTTGTCTCCTTGTCCTGYTTGGTTTGGCAGGACTTGCTGCTTTTCTATCTGTGCTGCTGGGGCTGGGAGGGAGCAGCACTCTCTGCCCTCCCAGCCTGGCYACGGGGTGCCCTGTGGGGGCTCTGCTGTGGGCAAGCCAAAACTCATGGTTTGACCTCAGCTGAGGAGCCCACCAGTTATTTAGTTGTGTCATTTAGTTATATCATTTTTTGCAAAAATTACTGACATTGTGCAAGGAATGACATGGAGGAATTGTGTGTCACAGAAAAGCTGTTATTCAAACATAGGTATCTGCAATGGGGTTTTTTTTTGTTCAGTTTGAGGCCACTTTCACAGATACACAAAGCAGCTGGTCTGCACCTGGTTTGCATCTCAAAAAACCCTTTGCTCATGAATAACTRCACAGCTAAAAATAACACTGCAGGTCTAATCTACTTACACTCATAAAACCTCAGCTTTGCTCTAGGTGCCTGGGAATAAGTGATGAAGCAATTTTGTCAGGTTTTAGTGCAGGAAAATTTTATATTTATGTTATTAAAAGCAGAGCAAAAGGCCAAGAATGTGTGTAGCCAGACATTGTTTGAGGGGTTTGAAAACACAATTTARTGTTTATTTTTCTGTCTGGAAGGTGGTTGATAATCCTGACAATCAGCACACAGTCTGGCTGTTGGGTTTGCAGTGGTAGCTGTTCTTACTGCCAGTCTGGATCTTCATGAGCTGGATTCAGGTTACAATTAAGAAAAAACAGAAGATGTCTAATAGCAGAAAGAAGGTTCCAGACAAATAAAACCATTAGGGTTAGATACCTTCTCACAGAGCTGCTTTTTTAGTGCCTTATTTTTGGGTTTGGGTGTCTTCTGCTTTCCCTGAAAGACAAGAGCAAGTTTTCAGTCACTCTACTCAATAATGTAGTCCTTCAACAGTTCTACTTGCTGTGACAGCAGTCAGAAATCAAATGCCTCTTTATTGGAGTCCTCCACCTGCTTCACTAAATACTGATAGCAATTTTGTTCTTTCTGGTTATTTGCACAATCCTCCAAAACATCTCTTCCATCTTGAGATGGATATAATGGGCTTGAGCAGAGGTATTTAATAGGAAAACTAGGTTTTACTTAGGAGAATAACATCATGTGGCAGGGCTATGGCAACAATAACACCTCTGCTGCCAGCAAACACTTAACCTGGGTGGCTCAGATGGCCCCAAATATTTAAGAGCATTTTTCTTTTACTGTAAATTCCCTGTGGTGCATTATTCTCTACTGAGGGCTAATAACTACCCTGTCTGTAAAGCAACTGGTCTCAAGTTTATTAGCTTGCAAGACACAAAAATAACAGACACATATCACTGACATTTAACAAAGATATCTTTCACGGGTCTCTGTATTTTTTCATATGCTCCACACGTTTCTCTTGAGTTAGAAAAACATGTTTTGAACCACATTCTGAGTAATTTCTTACGAAGCAAAGCACGTTTTCCAAAGAATCCTTAATGCTTCACTAAATACCGAATCCCATTTTGGAARGTCCTGAGGGTTTTTTGAAAAAGAAATAATAACATGTCAGCTTCCCCTGGGAAAGCTGTTCCAGCCTTGCCAAGCAGCCATGCTCTGCCTTGGCATCATGGGAGGGCATCACCCTGCTCCTGCACTGAGGTGGAAATGGTTGAAGAAATGACTTTTGTCTGATAGTGACTTCTCCAGGCAACATCAATCCCCATCCACACTTCTTTAAATTCATCCTCTTGTGATGACAGCAAGTTACACCTGACCTTGCCAAGGTCACACTGAAGTGCAGGTGCCATGGGAAAAAATGGAGGAAGAGGCATGGCACSTCTGGCAAAATTATTTCTGTTTTAACCTGGCCTCCACCATTTTTGGGATGTGTATTTCAGCGTGCAAGCAATTCAGGAAATCGCTCCTCCCCTGTGACTCAGCTTCTGGGCTGAGCCATGTGGAACTTCAAAAGCTGGGGCTGGATGTTGGGAAAGTCCTCCTGGAGGGCCTGGCACTCTGCTGGAGTCATGGCAAATGTTCTGTGGGCTTGAACAGGAACAAGCCTGGGATTATTCCWTGCTTAAAGCCCATGCAGAAATCCAAGTGCCAGTTGCCCTGGCTTAGTAATTGGCAAAAATTCAAAGGAGAACMTCAGTTGTACATCCTGGAATGTCGAGATTAACAGCAGGGACTGCACTCCCAAGCTCTCAATACGATGAAAAGCAGAGGGTCTCATTTTCTTTTTATGTGACCCAAGCACGTGCAAGGTTGCCCAAAAGCCTGACTGGGTCATACCTTAGAGGACCAGGAAGTGGGATTAAAAAATCCAGAAATTATCCAAGCTTCACACTAAAGGGAAGCTTTGACACGTCAGAAGATAAGAACTTTATTTTTCTGGATAAATGGCTGTTGCTAATTTGTAGAGGAATTATTTGGCTGCCATGGTAGTGGAAAAAAGCATAGAAGATTGAGAAATGTTTGCAGAACGTGGATTGTACAACCTTGGGTTTTATTTGGAGAGTTTCCCAGGCACTGCAGAAATGAAAGCTTTTACATCTTGAAGTTGAAATAAGATGGCTTTTAATGAGCTATTTCAAAGTGCCACATCTAGAATTCCACATTCAGGGTGCTTAGAAAAATTTGCCTGTCCCTTACAATCTGCCACTAGACCAAAGTTTCCAAACAGCAAGAAGTTTTCCTAAGATGTTGTGAATATTCACGTAAGAAATGCAGAGTAGGATTCCACAMAGAATTAACCCACTGAAGGTCTTCCAACCAGCCTTATAGGATATACCTGCCATTAAACATTCTTTAATTGCTGCCAGATAACACAGCAGATCCAGCATTTCCCTTRTTTTGGGTTATTTTATGACCATTTCAGTGGGTCTTGCATCACTTTGGAGTGTCTTGTGTCACAGATTCTGCTTTATCTCAAAGCCATCAAGGACTGTGGTGATGCAAACTGTTGTAATTAATAAATACTGCCTCCATTAACAGAATTTTATCTCTGAATACGACYCTTAAATGAAGAACTACTTTCTGAGTGAGTCCAAGGACAACCACGTGCGTATTTATAAATTCCATGGGAAGGCATGATGGGCATGGAAAGCCTCAGCATTGTTTTTTTCCACAGAGCAAAAATAGCAGCAACAAAAAGGTGGTGCCTGCAAAAAAACGGGGTGGAGATGTGTTCCCAGGYTCCTGTGTGCCTTGTCCCCACCCAAAGTGGGGACAAGTGACGACTTTGTGGCCGCCACTTCAGTCAGGGGAGGGTTTTTTTCTCCAGACTCATGGCCTTACAGTCGAAACCCTGAACTTTAAAAAAATGCAATTCGGGGTTCATAAATATATTTCTCCTTCCATTTTTTAAAAATTTGCTTCATTTATCCCTTTTCAAATGTAAATTGATCTTTGATAAAATGCCACTTATGCTGCATTTAGTGGAATAACATAAGGAATATGGGCTTGAGTTTCAAAATTCTGAAGTTTTAAATATTTATCCAGATGAATCTCTTTAGCAGAACATATTTTTAATTAACTTTTTTGAAATGCTAACATATGGCAAAATCTACCTGTTGATGTTCAGCAATCCACTTCTAATCCTTTTTCACTCTGTGAGAAAATGAAAAGACATTTAAAAGACATTTAAACTGTTATTTAGATATATTTATGACATCCCTGCCCTCCGAGATGGGCCAAAATTCATGGAGTGCTGAGTGAGTAATCTGTGTGGAAAAAGCCATAGGAAAAGTCTTTACATTTGAGAAAGGCAGAAAAAAAAGTTTTTTTTTTTTCTAAAAAAGTTTTAGTGTTTCTGCCTTTTGGTGTCATTGAGAAGTGAGAATTTACACAGCAAACCTTCCTGTGAGGAATCTATTTTCAACTTTCAGCAGGACAAGGAAAAATGGTGTGGGCTAGAGTAATTACAGTTGCTTTACAGTCTGTATTTGATGGCATTTAAAACATGTTTTACTTGTTCTAAAGGAGCAGTCTGGGCTCCCTCAATTTTATCATTAGAGGGAAGTAATTATTTCCTAAAATTGGAAAAGCTTCAATATCCAAAGACTCGTGCCTTGAAAAAATATTTTATAAAAACATGTGCCATAACAATTGTCTTTCCCCACAGAATTGTCCCATAAATGACATTATCACTMTACTTGGAGCTGCAATTTGCACATTATATCAGCCTGAAACAATTTGGGACAATAATTTTCCCCTCACCAGCCTGTAAATGGAGYAACACCATGAATGGGAGAGTCTATAAATGACTGCTAATTATGTGACCAGGCTGAGTCAAAAGGGATGAGTTCTCATTCTGCTTTAATTGATAACTTCTCTTCTTAGCCAACAGGAGCAAATAATTCATGATGACAGCAAAAATTAGTAACTGGGAAATGCACATTTTACATGGCACTTCCAGGGTTTAGACATGTGATACAAATTTACAGCGTGATGAATTCTTTCCAGGGGAAATGATTTCTTTGGGTTTTTTGTTCCGCTTTTATTTCACAGATTTGAGGAACAGCAAAAATGAGTGCACTATAGGACAAATGCTGCTGACAATGGCATAAATAACTTAGGAATAAACTCTTTAGTCCCTCCCTAGTTAAAGTGGACTGGTTTGAGTTTAATGATACTTATAATGGACTATTAATATATATTTAGGCTAAAAATGAAATAAGCATGTCATAACCTGTACTTAAGCTGAAAAGTCATCTCTAAATTTTACTCAATACAGTTCAGTTTGTCACTGATGTAAAARTCAAGTTGTTAATTTGAAAAGGAGAAAAAAAACATTGCAGATTTTTGGGTTTGACACAGTTTCGGGACCTGCAGGCTTCTTTGTGATTTGTTTTGTCTGATAAGAAACTGAAGGTATGRAATAGGATAAGAGTTTTCCATATAAAAGACTTCATGTAGAGGTCTTGTGCAAGCTGTGCCAAGATGAACTTACAGCTGAGCTTTTCCTGATGATCAGGAAGATGCAACATTTGAAAGATTTAACGCAGAAAGGGAAGATGAGCAAAACAAACCTGACAGACCCCTCAGCTTCTGTGTTCCTTGTCCCCTGCTTCACCAGATCTCTCTGTTCTCATTTAGGTGGGCTTCATCCCAGGAAAAAAAGTCTGTCTCAGCAGGGATTTTAGGACTGAGATGCCTGTCAGTGCTATCATCAGGTGCAYGTGCAGGCCACACAAAATAAGGTAAGAGGTAAGAGCAGTAACTTTCAAAAACTGATAGCAATTTCTATTCCAGTATTAAAGTTGCTTATTTTTAGGAGCCATTTAATACAGATCTTTACAGTGTAAAGACATTACAATGAAACACTGGTATAAGCTGTTTATGTGTTTTCTCAAGGAAAGGGTTCTCACAGTAAATAGATTTAAATGTGTGCAGGCAAAGACATTGCAGAGGAATGGTAAACTGGATAAAGTCTGTGCTAGAGAAATTATACTGCTCTTCCTGTCTAGGAATAATAGAGCAAAGCCCTTGAGGCTTTGTTTGGACAAATTGATCCCGTGCAATGGCTCTGAAAGGGAAATCTCATGCAGCATAGGGAAAACACCACAGACACCACTGAGCTCTTTAGTCCCTTCTCTGCTCAGCCTTTCCTGATTTACTGCTGGACTAAACTCATTCACTGCTGGCTCTCTGATAGTCCCCTGACCAGATTTTACAACTTCCACTTKGRTTTCTGCTCTTCAGCTCAGCTTTTGGTCCACTGTCCTTGTTAAACCCTTTCAGTAGTGCTGGCTTAATTTCAAGGGGAACACTGGAGCTTTTGGTCTGGGGGAGATGGGGGTGAGTTTTTGCATTATTTTACAAGCCTGACATCATCCACAGGTATTAAAGCAAGGCTTTAGAAACAACAGATTCCTGGGAAAACAGGAGTAATACTCTTCTGTCAAAAATCTAATTTAAATCAAATTTAAATTTATTTTTTTTTGGTAAATGGATATGTTGATATTTCCAGTTAACTAAAAATATGTTAAAAGTGATGTGAAAGTTCGGAGCGGGTTTGCACAACAAGTCCAGCTTTAGCACTAAAATGTAAAAATGCTTTGTTAYTTGTATTTAAAATTTCATTGTTAGTGTTGAATCACAGGACTTTAATAAGGGATTTGGCTGGTGGAAAATGATTGTAACTTCTGCTACAAAAACCATGAAACAAGATTACTTTCACTGACYTGTTGTTCAAGGCCTCATCCCCACCCATTGTTAGGAAATAAAGACATGGTGTTTTTTATCATTAAGCTGGCTACATAATAGAACTCCAAGGCAAAGACTTACATCTTAAAAATATCTAATTAAAGATTGTGACCAGAAGGTCTTTGGTTTTTGTTTTTTTTACTGGTGGAAGCACTGTACAGAAAGGATGAATGTAAGGGGTGAGTAAAACAGTGTTTTGTTTTATGCATTACTGTGTGTCAGCATTAGCTGCTCATGAGTAGACCTGAGAAATACAGTTGAAAAATTGCAGCTGTTTGACTGGGAATTGCTTTATGGAATTTTTTCTCCCCCCACAAATGGGCAAAAACTGATTCCACATAATTAACATTAAGGAAGTAGTAAGCCAGCTGATAATTTGCAATTATATTTATACAATACTTGATACCTAAATCTCTTCTATCTAAGGTATTACAATTACTAAGAAAGAAATGAGAACACAACATGGCTGATTAAGACCTTTGGTTGCTTTGGGATATGAGCACAAGAAGAAGAGATCACCAAAAGAAATGCACCAGCTGAAAAAGCTCCTTCTTTTGAGGAGTAGGAAAAAAGCTCTGAAAGTGGAATATCAAATGGTGGTTTTAGGTCTGCCTGCTCACTGGCAGCAGCTGAAGCAGCAGAGAGTCCTGTAATACTTCCCAAATACTTTCCCATCACTTTGTATGTCTCAAACACTTGGTGAAGAGGTGGGTTATACAGTCAATTGATGGGATGGTCATTAAGGAACACATCTGCCAAGTTATCATATTTTCAAGGAACCAAAGCGTGTCTGCCCATGTATTTCATACAAAGCCTGACCAAGAAAATAYTATTCCTGAGTTATGGATTGTAAAGTGGAACAGTGAACATTGTGTGTGGAAGATGACCTTGTCCAAGGTAGAAAATTTTGTGGAGCTGGATGTAGAGATAATGTTTTACTGCAGTTCTGTGCTGTCTCTGTACCTACCACATCTCTCCTACCTTCTTTTAGTGGAATGCACTTATTTTACGTCCCAGACTTGGGTGGTTGTTTACAGCCACCCCCACGATTCCTCAAGAAATTTACACTCCAAATRAAGCCACCATAGGACATGAAAATAACAAACAAATGGGAGGGTAGGAAATAAAGTACAGGAGGTAAAGTAAAGAAAAATASAGAGCCAGAAGCCCAGCTGCTGGAAATTAGCGTGGTCCTATTGAAGCCTATGCAATTACACYAACTGAGCAATTGCTTCATTATTTTTACTTTGTTCCCTCCCTTTGTTTGAGCTTTGAATCAGCTGAGCTGAATGAAGATCAGCTGAGGAGCAGCCCTAATCTGCATCCTGTTATGGGGAGAGGCAGGGGCTGCTGAGGAAGCCTTTCAGAGAGAAGAAGCAGTGTGTCCCAAGGCTGWAGCTGTGCAGACTCTCATGGTTGGTCAGTGTTTGTCTCCTTTTCACCTTTCCCCACCCCTGCACAAGTTCCTGAGGGGGAAGATTGGTTGTTGGTGTGGGTGAGAGGGAGCACCAGGGCACCACACCTTCAGGGAAGGGAAGCCATCAAATAAAGAGGCAGCAGGGATGGTGGGGTCATAGCCACACTCCCCACARACACAAAAATCAAGTGTTTTTCCCTTCCCTGTGGGTTTCTCTCGAGCCTGGCTGCAGTGAGCCTCAGGGCAGGACTGCAATGGGCACCCTGTGCAGGGTGGGTGGTGGTGGGCCAGGTCTGAGCTGTGCCACCAGGGCATCTCCAAGAGTAAAAGAGAGATAAACCCAAAGGGAAGGCAGCTGTGTGAATTATCACCACAGTGGGGAAATAATGGTGTCTGCAAAGTTACAGTTTGTAATAAATGGGGTCTTTGACTGAGCTGGTTAAAATGGGTTTAAGGTAAAGGTGAGAGGTTTTTTTTTTTAATAATGACTTTTCTAATTTTAACTTGGAAAGCAAAGTTTTCATTAGAGCTCCGTGAATGAATTGATGACTGTTTTGAACCTAATYTCCAGTACAAATGACATTTCTTATCCAGATTTTATTTCCTGTAGTTGTTACACAGTAAATCTCTCCAGAGTCAGACTTGATCCATTGCTCGTTCAGTGCTTAAATATATATATATATAGGTTTGTACATCATTGCTCATAAATACATTAAAAGGACATTAATCTGTGAAGTGTTATGAAGCAARGAGTGTTAACACTAAGTGGATTTGCAGTTCTAATTCATCTTCCTTCTGCATGAAGGTGCAGTCTTTAATTACRTGTTCACACGTACTCCAGGCGGTTTCCTGCTTTCTTTTCATTATTCACTGCACAATCCTTTCTTCTTTAAGGCTGGAATTAAATGTGGAATTGTGCATTTACTTTTAGCCTCATTTAGGACATCCATCAGTGTACCAGCAGAGTACCTGGAGAATATTAAGGCATTTATTTCCTCTTGACATACAGGGCTGCTATTTCCACCTTACAGAGGGAGAACTTTAAGAGAGGAAGGGAGGTGTTTAATTGATACCAAGGTGGATTTAACATGACTGGGGAAAAAAAGAAAAAAAGAAAAGCAAAAGAGAGGGAGAGAAGAAGCTTAGAGGGCAGAGTACCTTAAATTCAGGACTGGTTTTCATTTCCTGGCAGGAAACAGCATCTATTTAGAGGTGTGTGTTTTTGAGTAGAAAGAAAGCAACTCAGGCTGGACAAAATGTAATAAAGGATTCTAGGAAGTAAAGCAAGATAATAATATTCATCACTAGATTTTTCTATATGACCTAATGGTCTTTTTTGACTCTTCAGATGTTTCATTAGGTAGGTAATAAGCAGGTATTTATTTTAAGCATAAAACATTTAAATTTGAAGGGAAAACCTGGATATGCAGTTACAGTAAAAAGTGCTATTTGGTGAAGTTTCTACTCATGTTGAAATATGATTTGTAAACATCCCTCTTTAAACATATTGTTTCAAGGTTTCCCATTCCTGATGGTCTTCTTGTGCTACACAACCCACCATGTTTCTGTAAAGAGGCTGGTATTGAAAATCATGTTGCTGGTAGAGGGTTCAGATTTTTCTTTATTCACTCTCAGTTTGTTAGTATTACAGGTGGAATTATAGTCAGATACTTTTATTTATTTTATTTATTTTATTTATTGCCTCCATGAAAGTGGAGAGATTTTTAATAAATATTCTTTTCCTGTGACGTGTATCTCTTGCAGAGAAAACCACCAACTTGATTGCACGTGTGACAATTTAATAGGATATACAACAGATAGTAGCTATCATGTGTGGTGATTATCAACACAACCTGCCAGCAGCTGAGGAACAAAAAGAGTGCCTTAACTCATGAAATACCTAAACAAAACATTGAGCTTTATTTGACATGTGGATCCCATTCACATTATTTTCGCATTCTGTTGAAAACCACGATTGTATCTGATGTGCACTAATGAGAAAGAAATGCATGATCTAACTGCAGAGCAGGTGGAGACAGGAGTTTGTCATGTGTGTGGCATAAAAGTAGAGAGGAAAGCAGTGCAGTGGTAAAAATAGTAGAATCACAAAATTGTTAAGGTTGGAAAAGGCCTCTAGGATCAYTGAGTCCAACCATAAGTCTGAGRCTTTGGTGAGGAACAGAGTGAGAGAAAGAGGGRAAAAAWGCTGAGSGAAAGGGCCCAGGAGGGAACTCAGGAAGGGAAAGTGAGAGATGTGATGAGATTGCTGTTGGAATGTGTGTCCCTTTGCTTCAAAGCCCTTCTGGAAGCTGGCAGGGGTTTTTCATGGGCCAGGGGCTGCCCTAAGTGCCAGCACGCTCTGCTAGCAGCCAGGAGGGAAACCCTGCCTGGGATCTCAGAGAGATAAAGGGCAAGGCAGCAATGCATGGGGCAAAGCTTCAGCAGTTCCAGGTGAAAAACCAAGAAAAGATGAAAGGAGAACTAAAGTGAAATTGTGCCTACACCTGAAGCGTTGAGGCACGTAAAAATGTATTTCTTCTCTCTCCAAAGGGTGTGGAGGAATACTCTGTGTGCCCCCTCTTCCTAGCCCTGTTGTTTTCCAGTCAGAATTACAAGTAGATAGTAGCCTGGGAATTGGGAGAGTTAAACTTTGGTTCTTTGAGCAGTTATTTTAAAATCCTTGGAGGAAGATGCAGCAGATCTGATGAGCAGGGCTGATGGAAGAAGCACAGTGCAGTTGCTGGGGCTGGTACCCCCAGCACAGCTGAAGTGCAGACCTCATCTCACACTTGGATCAGCAGTGTGGGTASCTGGTGCATCAGTGTGGCCAGGATCAGATCCTGCCCATTGACTTGTATCACTTGGAAAAGAAATGTTGTGTAAAATTCAATATTAGCTCTCACGTGAGACTGAGAGTTCCTCAGTTCCCTGATGTGGTAGGGGCTGGATCGTGTTCTGAGACTTATGGTGTCTTTTATAGCCCCAGCCAAATTTGTKGGTTTTTTTTTCTTGTTCATTACGAAGGTGACTCTTGGTATCTTTTAACTSCCCAGTCTTTTCTGGAATGCTCTTAAATTCTTAGTTCTGATGCTATCTGGCTGCAAATGAGGACTGKTTGTGCACTGCTTTAAGGAGTGTTTACTTTTGTCTGTAAAGCTGCATCATATGGGCAGCCTAATAAAGTTCTGTCTCCAAAACAGTTTGATTTGGGGGRGAAAAAAGTAGTTATTGGGGTTTTGGTTGRTTTTGCTCTTTTACAATCTGTAGGRAAATAACTAAGAAAAAGGTTATGGAAGCACAAAAGGGAATTGCTTGGGAAATTCTATACTGTGGGTTGATTTTTTTTAATGTATCAGCCTCAAAACACAGACAAAACCCCAGATTTAATGGTAGGTGTTGATGTTTGCATGTCTAATTGCACTTTGCATCTTTGCTTGTCTCCTCCTGGGGCTCCTGGTGGCCCAGAACAACATCTGTGAACCTTGCAGCCTCCCTGGGAAGGAATTAGGAGACCAAAAGTTTGATGGCCTCACTCCAGCTTATTGGGGAAAATTTACTTAAAATTGTTATATTTCATCTCAGAGCAGTATGGAAAGAAAAATCAGCTTTCCTTGGCCCCTCCTTACCTTTACTGCCAGCATAGAGAAACAYTGCCATTACACTGGGTTAACATAGCAGTTTATGCAGGAAAGGGACATAAAATAAAGCTCAAATTATTGATATCCTATTTCTCCTTGCAAAAAAAAAAGAATTTATTGTTGAATAGTTCTCATATATTTAAAATAATTAAACCTCTCATAATTGTGTTCAAGAATATTAAGCTGGAGCATTATTTTTATAATTRAGTGGCAAAACCCACTTTTAATATAATTTTGTTAACTTTTTAAAACTTAAATCTTTGATAGTCCTAAGGACACTTGCCTAGGTCTCCCAGTTAGGCTCATGCAAATTAAAAATGTACATAACTTTTAAAGCACAAAATTAAAATTGATTTTTTATTTAATGATGGAGAAGAATTGTATGGCTTTTTCCAGCTGATACAGCAGGAGAGAGGAATTACTGAGAAGGAAAGGAAGAAGAGCACACTTCCTGATATCTTACCTGTGCTGTGTTCTAAATTCCCTTAAATGCTCAGCTGCCAGAGATAACTCTGCAAGGCAGGCAGCTTTCATGTGTGATTGTAATCATCATCTCTTTAATGAGACAGCTGCAGGATGAGCTGAGTCCTGGGGGAAGCTGTCAGTGTGACAGAAATCAGAGTTGTTTCCATGGTGCAGAGGTGGTTGGATATTAAAATACAGCCTGCCTCTCTCGAAAGGCTTCTGCTAGGGCAGCTGGTTGCATGGAGCAACCAGAGGTTTGGGCAATTTCAGAGCAGTATTTTTTGTGTTGGTGACACTTGAAAACAGTGCATGCGCCAGAAAATTTTACGTAAGGTGAAGTTTGGCTGCTGAGTTCTGCCTCCCTGTCTGATGCAAGAGGATTTATTYCGTGGATTAATTATTTATGGGCCAGCCTTCCTATAAAACTACTGCTGTGTTTCTGCCTACTGGGTTTTTAAAGCACTGTCCACGTGGGTGGGCAAAGTGATGCTGCAGTGTTTGCCTCCTGTGCCAGCTGGCCACCTAAAATGTGCCTGTGTGTGTCCAGCCCTGCTCGGCTGTCACACGACACGAAGCAGGGCTGTGACCCCTGCTTGTAAATGTTAGCCCCAGCCATAAAAACTGCTGTGATTCCATCAACAGGGATGTTCTCTGAGCTCCTCTGTTTGCTGAGACCAGTGGAAATAAAAGGTTTGGGTTGGTTGTTTTTTTTTTCTTTCTTTTTTTTCTTTTCACCTAGAAAAGTAAAACACATTCAGAACAAGGCCAAAAAACGCCATGGTTGGACCTGAATGGAAAAAWTTTTTGATGTCTTGCTTATAGCCTAGCTAAAGGGATAACAGCATTGTGAAGCCATGATGGTATTTTTCAAAACACCATGCCCCCTTTCACATTTCAAATGCTTTGGTTGGAGGCGCACAGGAATGCGGAGTTTTGAGGGTTCTTGCTTGGTGTGACAATCTGTGTCAGGCTTCTGAAATGCAGGGTTTTGGGGGTTCTTCTTGCTTGGTGTGACAATCTGTCTAACTAACATGAGTAAAACTAACTAACTCTAACTTGAGTAAAACGTAGCAGTGTCTGTCATAGGGAGATTTCACTTTATTTTGCGTGTGCATTTGATTCTCTGGCTTGAGAATCAATTGACACAGAAGTCAGCTTTTTGTTTCAATCACAAAGGCCATGAGGTGTGACTGGGGGCAGCAGCTCATCCCACTGCTTTCAGGGGATTGAGCCAAGGGATTTAATGCACTCCTTCAAGGTGTTCAGGAATAGTTTATGCCACCTGAGGTTGTGCTTGTTCCCAGCTGGTGCAACAAAGGATGCAAGTCACATGATGTTTATAYACAGAATTACTGATCCTTCTCATCAAACACAGCTTTTGCTTACATCACTACAGAATTCCTGTTCTTGTTATCAATGTGGTTTTGTTCCTAAAATCAGCAGAGGATCTTCTGTATTGATTTCTAAGAAGTAGGGATGTACAGTGCATTGCATAACAGGAATTCCTATTTATACTTACACACTTTCACATATCTATTTATACTTYTAAATTGTGGGAAATCATCAGTGGTGAGAAAACATTTCTGGGGAAGCCTTGATACTGGGGTGCCACTCTAGCTCCTCTTTCTACGTCTGAACCTTCTTGTTGCTGTATAAACATGTCAGGAGCATTAACTGAGACATCTGTGCACTGGTTTCTTTGCACACTTGCATACAAATTCTACCGAGGCATATAAAAACCTGCATGATATTTGGAAAGAAACAAAATTCCCGTCCTGAGGAAGGCCCATTATTGTTTCCTTTTTCTGGAAGYAGCAGTAGAGAAAACTCCATGTCTTTAAGTAGTAATCAGTGTCTCAGGGTCAAGTAGGAGACATTTTGAAGTAGACTCAGGGAGGTTTTCCTCTCTTTTCTGCATCTTCTGGTGCTCGCTTTATTTCACTTGTGTTTTCTGTTTCTCTTGTTTGGGAAGAAGACCAGTCCCACCCTGCCTAGGCAAGGATGACTGCTCATCCTGACTTTATCTCTCTTCCCTGCCTTTCCCAGCTCTCCCTGCACCCCAGGGCAGTTTGGTTTATGTCACATTTGGGCAGTCAGCGAGTGCCGTCCCGGTGGCGTTGGCGGATCTCCGGCAGCTGGCCGCTGCCCTCCCGACGTGTTCCCCATCCCAGAGCCTTCCTCAGAGCTCAGGTCCTGATCCCARTTAGTCACAGCAATCCCAAACACTCAGGGATGGCTGATTATCGCTGCTGCACTGGGGACAGGGGCGGCTCCTGGGTGGGTGCTGGGGTTTTGTGGCTGTGCACGGCTGTAAACTCCCRGGGGATGTTAGGCATGGAGCAGTGGGTGACTGCAATACAGCCAAAAAAAGCTAAAGCTCCATCCAGCTTCAGTGGGTTTGGAGTCTCCTCCACGACTTTTAAATGCTGCTTGGCATTGGGAGACACATCCTGTACCCTTTTGGACCCATAGGTCCTTTCCCTGCCTGAAGTTTGCCTTGTATTCAGTCGCTCAGAGTTGGATGTGAATTAATCACCATTATCTAACCACTGAGAAACCTAAATGCAGACAATAGAGCCATGCAGGTGCATTGTTTCCCAGTGTGGTCACTGGGGTGTTATTCCATTTCTGATTCCTGGTGCCCAGTCAGACTGCTGAGGAAACAAAACTCTCCTAATGGAACAGAGAYTTCAGGAAAGCTTCTACTTGTATTCCTTGAGATGAGCTCTTCCTCAGTGTTTAGCTTTACTGCACTCTGCTGCTGAGCAATGATCAATCTGTTGTTGCTGCTAAAATGAATCCTTCCTAAATGAGGTTTGAAAACACCTTTGAAATCTTTTGAGAGAAAAAAGCAGCAAGTAAGCATGAATATATTCGGGCATTGAAAATCGGCATCAAGTGGAGTTTCACCATATGTTCAGCAGAATAAAATGGCTAAATTGGAAAGTATTAAAGATGAATATAGCAGAAATGATAATGAAAGGGAAAAGGATATTTAGGGTCTTCTCAGATTATTAATGTGGCCCTTGGTGTGAGCTGAAGGAGGCATGTTCTTAAAGAGATTATGGGAAATGTATGTCCCACCAGAGGCTGCGGAGAATCCGGCATTTCACTCTGGACCTCACAAGTTTTGTAAAATCACAGATTTAATAAACAAACCATTTTATGTCTCTGTAAGGAACTTAGAGGGGATTTCGAAAGTCAAACACTGAAGCCCCTTGCTTTGACTGTGGTGGTAAAAGTAACATCTGCCTCAGACATTTTAACAGCAGGCTGTTCAGATCATCCTCCTCAGCTAGGGTAGGAGCTATGACAGACATAAGCCATCCTACCCCTCTTTTCCACACTTCTATCTCTCATAAACTAAACATTACATCAAAGCACTCCTGTCAGGGACATTCACATTTCATTTTACCTTCCTCTTTCAGATGTCCAGTTCATTGCAGTGACTTTTGTGGTGTCTTAATTAAAACAATACCACAGAAATAAAAGAAAAACAGTC
>CADDXX010000301.1:494558-536386 GCA_902810485.1 Alauda arvensis
TCAGTCACATCCCTGGGATGCCACAAAAATCTCTTTTGTTCTCCAAATCTGAGACAAAAGTCCTGTCAGAAATGTGTGCCACAGTCCTGCACATTTACCAGGACTGCCCCAGGGCCCTGTGAGATGTGGCTCTGAGTGGTACCCACAAGTAAATTATTCCAGTGATTTTGGTGTGTGTGCTGCCTCTTCTTGTGAAGAATCTCCARATCATCAAGTAAAAAGCGTTTATCCCCAGGGATGGGGAGTCAACATGAGGTCATAGAACAGTCTTTTTCTTTTAAAAACATGGAGTTATATGTCCATGATGACATAAGCCTGGGGTAAATGCAAATAAAGATGAAAGGACCAAGAATCTTCACTGCTGCTTCGGCCAGCCAGGCTCCTCCTTCTCCCATTGCTCTATTTCTTCGTCTCCTCTTGGGCACACAGCTCTGCCCAGTGTTAACCCAGCACCAGAGACATGCCAGTTCTTCCAGGTTTGCTGATGCCCTTGGTGCCAGGCATGTTTGATTGCAGSATTTTTATGATTCACAAAATGTTACAGGAGCTTCTTGTTGCGCTTTCAGCTTAAAATTTTGTTAAAGATTTCAAGTTCAYGGTTGCAAGAGTCTTGTGAGAGCTCTACTCCAAAAGATTTCCTGAGCAAGTCTCAGACAAGGCACTCTAAAAACAAAGCCAAACAAGGGAAAGACAGAAACGGCTTGAGGAGCATTGAAAACTGTGTTTTAGTATGAAGAGATTAAAGTAGTGCTTAAAAGCCAYCAGAGGAGTTAATTTAAACTGGGTTCACAAAACCCTTTTAATGACCAGATAAAGAGAATGGTAAGAATATTAAGAGGGTGATACTCTTMATATGATTCCACTCTGCAATTTGGGTTCCTGCAGCGATTCACACAGTTTGCTTTTCCTCAGAGTCACTGACCCTGGGGAAAACCAGGCATTATTTCAGACCAGGTCATTTTCTACAAGTGATGCAAAGCCACAGAGGTTGTTTTTGGTGACTCAGGAAGGTTTGGTSGTGACATAAGCCTGCTGAGGGTTTTGCTGCTGGCCATGCTGACAGTGGTTTCACTCTGTAACACAGTTCATCACAAATATTCTTAGTGCTGGACTGGGGGGGGATCAGGACCAAATGACTCACACAGCAGAGAGGGGAATCCATCCTGGGAGAGGCTCAGGGGCTTTCTCTGCTGATGTGGCACTTTAAGCTTCATCCCATGCTTTGAGTTCTTTATTTTATGCCTTCATACCCTTTTATTTCTGGCGTATCCCGTGATCTTGGGACAATATTTTCTTTATGCAAATTTCCTTCTGCACAGAATATTAATCTCTGCCATTGGCACTGATGGACAAGAGTTGAAGTTTCATTTTAAATGTAAAGCTCTGGCAGATCACAATTCTCTGCTGTGTTTATAAGGTAGTTTTACTTCATGGCATTTAACTGTGAAAGTTGCAAACTCTGGGCTGGTTTCTTCCATGGTGTTGGCCTAAGAACAGCCAAGTAGGAATAGTTACCTTTCTTCCCAAGATACTTTAGTAGCAGATATTTTGCTGCAAGGCTGTTTTACCTCACTGGATTTCAACTTGAAACTAGAGTTTGTTACTAGCTCAAAGTAGTTATTTGTTACCACAACCAACATGAATCCCCTACAAACAGTAGCTGTCAGCTGGTACCAGGTTTTAAAACTCCTATAAATTGAAATTTCCAATTATTTTGGCAAAAACCCAGGAGAGTCTTATTTTTTTTTTAATATGCTGCCCTGCCTGTGGGAATTCACAGGGACCCATTCCACCCCCAGCAGAATTTTGCATGAGGTCACAGGTGTACAGCAGACACAACCAATAAAATAAAAAAAAAATCAAAGCCTCACAGCTTGCAGGCATTGGCCATTTTTTTCACGGCTTTTAGTGCCGGCAGGGAGGGTGTGTTTTAAACCAGCGCTGGGCAAGATACCCCATTCACATTCGTAGGAAGAAGTGACCAGTTTTAGCTGATAAGCGCAGATTATCTCCTCTCCAATGGCCTTGGAGGGAGGTGCTCCTTCCTCCTCTCGGTTTCCACACCAAATACCAAAAGAGGGGCAGGCATTAGCTTTTGACAGCTTTATGAAAACMGGTCAGCATATATTATTTATAAATTGTTCAGTGAGAAACTGTAAATTAGCCAGAGTTTAAAAAAAAAAAGGAGATTGACAGGGTACCTGGATTTAGTGTTTGACTAAGTGCACAAAATTGGGATTAAAATTGCCCGTGAGTAGAAAAGAACCAACATTCACTTGACTGCCAGCTAKTCAATGTTTGCTTTTCCCAAATCTCTTTTCTTTATGTTTCCATTAATTGCTTCGTTAACATGAGCCACTTCCAATGAAATAATTGGTCAAGAATGCTCCAACAAGGGCTTTTCAGGTACTTGCAGGGTTTTGGGTTTTAAAATCGTTCATCCTGTTTAGCAAATCACAGGAGAGAGCAGCATGGCTGCTTTCTCCCAGGAAATGYCACCCCAGTAAATGAGCAGGGCTCTGAAAGGAGCTGTGTTGTGGAAAAGAGGATTTCCATCAGCCTTCATGGAAACCCCTCAGCACCAGGCAGGCACGGCCTGTGAGTCATGGGGAGCTGCAGGGAGATTTTCATGTGGAAAATGCTCTCTCTGTCTCTAAAAAAAGAGTCCCTCCATCTCAGCAGGGTGGAGCCTGGGAACTGATAAGAGCAGCGAGGGAAAAGCAGCCTCCGCAGTCTGGGGAGGAAAAGGGAAAGGAGGGGCAGGGTTGGTGACTTTCACCTTTTAAAAAACAGCACGTCGAGATTGCATTGCATCTTTCTTTTCCCTCCTGTTGCAGAGATTTCTTCCCCCACTTCGAAGTTTACCCTCCTTCCTTAGCGTGACGAGGTGAGAATTGTTCAACCTGACACAGAGGCAAACCTAAAGCATTTGTTAGTGGTCCTCTTGTTAAATACATGATTTACCGACAGCCTCGGTGATTCTACAACAAATATGTTGGTGTATCAGAGGACTGGGACACAAGTTTGTTTAAAAAAAATCCAATAAAGTCATCATGGGAACTAAAGGAAGGGGCTCCCCGTTTTCCTGACAATAGTTACAATCCATAGATAGGAGGACTGGAAAGAAGACTCCTCTTCCATCCACAGTTTATCACATGGCTAAYGCAGAAAGAAAAATGGTTGCAGGATGGACTCTGATGTGATGTGGGATAAACTTTGGTGTGATTCACACAGTTAATTTTAAAAAGAGGCAGTTCTTTTGGTGCCAATAGCAATAGGGACTGACATTAGCAGTGGTGATTTTCTCCTCCTTTTCATATGTGGAGCCTTGTGTAGAGGTGTTGGGTCACACACACCCCATCGTGCACCACACACAATCTGGGAAGCCTAGGAACAATCTTAATGAAATTACAATGGTGCCTAAGCTCCTAAAAACACGAATTTTTGCTTCCCTGATGGAAGTGAGCTGTGGGCTGGGAAGTGGATGGCTCCAGTTCTTCCTGGCCTCCAGTTCCTTCCCTGTTTCCATGGACAGATGACACAAACTGTGCACACACTTTGTTTTTGATGAGCAAAGCCAACAGGCACAGGTAGTGCTCAGCTTCAATGGGCATGTCTTACAAGGAGAGTCCCACAAGTGTCTCATTTAATGAGAGCAAAGGTTAATTGGGGGATAGAAAGGCCCTGCTGGAATTTGATCTACCTATTATTCTGAGTTTAAATAATGCAAATTCAGTCAGCTRGAGTTCAGAGAGATGGTATAATGAGCAGTGCCCCGTGGTGAGGGTAGAGGGGTTTGAACTSCAAATACAATTTTTTGGTTTCCAGGCCTAGGGAGACTGGTGATGGTCTCTCTGTGGGGAAGGACACTGGGTTATTTGTAAGGAATRCACACAGAAGAAGTAGGGCATGAACCTCGTGTAGATTCCATCTTTGTTAACCCTTGTCTGCTCTGTGTTTTCCTGAGTCTCCACATGGCTTTGATTTTGGATCTTCAAAATACATTTTGAATTCATCCCTGGCCTCCTTTGCTGTGCAAACCAGAAAATATTCCCTGAGATGATGTCTTTGTCAGCAGCTTGAAGTGAGGCAAGTCCTTTTCAAACAGCTCTGCACTCGCAGGAAGAACAGCTCGAGAACAGCTCGTTCCTGATTGTTTTCCATGACAGGGTGTCTCCTGTCTCTGCTTGTGGCCCACAAAGCCTTACACTTCTGTCTGTGTTAACTGTTTTCCTTCATTGCTCTGTTTCTTTGTTTAAACCTTTCCTTAAGCAGTGCTGAAGCTGCCTGTCACTGACAGTGGCCTTGTGCAGCCCGTGACAAAAGGCTGTGTGCACACCTCAGGGATCAGCAAGATCTTCTTCTGGCCATTGGGAACCTCCTGGTCACAGAGCAGGGCAGTGCCCTCCCTGTCCAGAAGGGAATTTTCCTGACAGAGGAAAAGTGTGTCACAAAACCCATTTTGTTTCTCTGGGCCTTCGCAGGCCTCGCGTGGCGGAGCAGGGAATGCGGTGGGAAACCAGAAATCTCCCAGGGCTGCTCTGTACGAGCTGTTCTTGGCTCTCAGAGATGTCCCTGGGGCTGCCCTTGCTGAGGCTGAGGCATTATGGAGTTCTTGACTCAGCTGGGGCTTGAGGAGCAGCAGAGTCTGTGCAAAGCCACTCCATCCCACRCTGGAGGTGGAGTGGGCCAGAAAGAAATGCCAGCTTGGCTTTCCATGGATCTCCATGGATCTCCAGGAGAGCCATCCCCAAAATGSATTGCTCCAGCAGCCCTTAGACAAGACATTTGTGGTGCCTCTGCAGCCCCGTTTCGGTGCTGAAGGAAACCTGGAGGAGGCTGCAGCAATCTGAAGGCTGCCCACGGGTGTGCTGCAGGCAGCAGAGGGGGAGCCAAGGTCTGGAGGAGAGAGGAGACCAAAAAAAAAAAAACGATGAAAGCAAGCGTGAGCCAAAACATAAAGTCTCATTTTGCTCCCATGTGCTAGTGCTTGAGCAGACTATTGTTCTGGACTCCGAGACTGGTTCTTAATTGCGTTGAGCAGTGGATGGTTTAAATTACAGGCGCATAGTTTGGTGAGCACAGAGCTGTTCAGAATTTTGGCTGGGGAGCAGCTGCAGGGCTGCTCTGAGGTCTCAGGAGGTGGCTGTAGCTGGAGGTGCTCTCCAGAGTCAGGAGGCCCTGCATGCTGCCACCTGATGTCCCAGGCTTGCACACTTTATCTAAATCTGCCCCTGTCTCCATCCTGCTATTTCAATCTAAAATAAAACATCTTGTATTTATTGTATCATCACATTCAGACACTACCATTTTGGAATCTCCCGTGGACATCATGGGATCCAGATGTTTGCAAATGTCATCATCCATACTCTGAAATGATTACAAATGGAGATATATTTCTGTGAGCTGTTGCTGCTCAGTGCAGATTGCCAGTTTCCACTGGCTTGGAGGAGAGTTTTCTTTTTAATGGGGTAGGGATGGCCCCAAGTTCAATATTGCAGATTTTAAAATTACACATATTGCTGCATGAAGCACAAGTGGTTGCAGTCTCTGTTCACTCATAAATTTGGACTGATTTCCTAAGAGATTACTAATTTCAACATGTGGAGGATGATTTTAATGTTGGGATTACAAAATCTGCTTACCTGTCTCTATCTGTAAGGAGTGTGATGTGAGTTCATTATGCTCTCTGATCAAGGTATTAMAAATACAATTAATTTCCAGAGAAGAACAGTTTTCCCTCCAACAGACTCCCTTTGCCTAAACTGTCTGACAACAGCACTGGTATKTATTTGTACTGTACACAGCTCTGTCTGGCTTGTGAATGAATACTGCTGCCCTCTACTGCAATGAACACACTCTCCAGTCTAAATGCACTCAGAGTGTGGGGAAATKATTTGAATGGATGCCCAGACACAAGCAGAGAGGCACCCAACACCTCTGAAGGGGACAGGGTTTCTGCTGAGCTCTTTGGTATTGCTCTGGATGTCAGGGCAAGACTGAGGTTTCCACAGCAGGGAAAAGAAATCACATCACTTGCTGTTGTTGTGCCCTAATTTGTAAAGTCAGGCTACATTTGGGATTTTTCCCATCCGTTTACTGATTTGGAAGCAGTAGKAAAAAGTCAGAGATGTAAAATTCATAGCCTTGGCCATCAGAGTGGTATCACAGAGCTAAAATTTTAGGTACTCTCTTTTGAAACTGGCAGCTCTGTTTTAGGTAGCACAGCTTTCAGACACAATTAACAAAGTTAGTTAAAGACTCTTAATCCAGGATTCTGGGGGAAAGATATCCTGGCTTGACTCTTGGGAACACAAATGAAATGGTAGGAGAGCTCTGTCTTTCCTAAAGCTTTGTGGAGATTGCATTGAGGGAAAACCCTTATTTTTGCTAGGGAATCACAATCCTGTAGTTTCACTGGGAGGAATATGTCTTGCTCTTTCTCCATTAAAAAAAAAAAAAAAAAGGAAAGAAAAAGTAATTTTTTTCAGGAAATAGAATGAGAAATGGTAATGTAGGTTAGACTTTATTTTGGAATTTGAAGAAGTGGTGGTTCTATGAAGTGGAATGGAATTTTGATTTGGTAGTCTGGCTGATGTTAATAATTTCAATACCTCAACATACGAAATCTTTTCAATGGCTGAAAATTGACAGTCAAAATAGATCCAGGTAAAGTTAATATGCAGTTGGAATTTTTTTGTTATTATACATTAGCACATATACCATTTCCAGTCTGTTTTCTTATGGACCTTGTGATGAATCTATGGCAAACTTGTGCAACTGAAAAGCTCAGGAATATGAGGAGCTGCCAGATTCCAACACCAACTGATCCTTCTMAATTGGAAGAAATTGGAAACGGGGTGTAATTGTTATCACAATTATATGTGCCATAAAGATTCTGTTTTCATGAGCAGTTAACTGCCAGGTTGGCTAAAATATGCTCAATAAACCCTGGGCCCAGGGGACTCGTGAAGCTGTTCTTCATGAGTGCTCTTCATGTTGTTATTGGACAAGGTATCACAGCTCTTGGGGAGCAATGGCTGTTGATACTGACAGAAAATACTTCTTTCAGCATCATATGAGTGCATCACAGAGTGCTGAGAGGAAAGAGTTGGTGTCAATATGTCATTGAAGTAATATTGTGGGCATGATGGAAATCATATTCAAGGTTAATTGAAATTAGGACGTTAAGAAACATCCCTTGCTGAATTAGACCTGAATTAAGAGAAACAGGGGTTTTCTCTAGAATAATTGATTATGTTACCTTCTGGGGAGTATTCATCATGTGACAGAATGAAATTGCCCATCATGTCTTTGCTGATGATTTGATTTCTTCAGTTGGTCTTGGGCAGCAATGAAGAAAAAACCCAAAACAACAACAACAAAATGTTTGCTAAATCTCTTTGTAAGCTCTCAAGCTTAAAGACTCAAGCTAAAACCCGRCTTGGGTTTTCTGTTAATCCAGCACATGATTTATTTACTAGAAACCATCCTGAAGCCTGGGAAATGGTTTCCAGGGAACAGAACATGAGTTTTCTGGACAACTTGAAAAATCTTTTTGTAATGAAACCTGTGGATTGAAATTGTTAGAGGGTATTTTGTTTCCAGTTTAAGTATCTGGCTTGACGGGATCAGTCGGGCTTCTCAGCCCAGTCCAAGAACAGGAACCACTGAGCACACACACATTAATCACAGCTTATGTGTTTAGTGGCTCATAAGGCTGTAAAAGGAACATTTCTTTCCCTTTTGGACACTGAAGCACAAAAAGCAGGCAAGCTGTGGTTTCCTCTCACCAGCCATGAGCTTCCTGTGCTCGAGCAATAGTGATGGTGAATTGGGCATTGCAGAASTGAGCAGCATCATTCTGGCCAGGCAGGTCAGGAGAGCTGCAGAATTTGGCAGGTGACTCAGGAAAAGAAAATTCACATACCTTTGATTCCCCTGCTTTCTTTGAAAAATTGTCATCTGGACAAAGGACATGAAGAATGCTGTAAAAAAAAGACTAGGATAGCTTTCTTTTGTAGTTCTGCATTCAAGTTTTGACTGAAGAAGTAATTAAACAGCAGGCTCCATGACTAACAAAGAAATGGACATGGGCATTTTGAAAACTATCTTCTCAGTGACAATTAGATTGAGGCATTGCTTCCTACAACACTGAAAATTGTAGTAAAAGTCTTATTCTGCAAGACACACTGGGACTGCRCTGCAGGAGATGGCACAGCAGATTGCAAACATTGCTTTCAAGAATGAAACACTGTCTGTGCTGATCAAAGTAAAACAAACAATGTACACTTTAATCACTTGTTTTAAGTGAAAATATCTTGATTGAACAAGGCTTTCTCAAAGATCTGGAGCTCTGCTAGACACTCTGAATAACCATCATAACAAGGCAGCCTCAGTGGTTTCTGAAACAGATGATGACATTTTTTAATATCTCTTCTATTGATACAACGGTATTGTTACCCTGCTGTAGTATTGTAACTGAAATYTTGCCAGATATATTTCTACATGAATCAATGGTTTATTGCCATCATTAGGCAATGTAGAATTTTCATTCCTCTCTCCTTTCTCCTTCAAACGCTGCCCTCCCAGTTATTTTGGACCATTTCTTGCACACAGATGCATGATTAGGAAAAAACATCCAAGGTTGTGAACTTGTGCATAATCTGTTCAGTGGAATCACAGTTCTGTTCCTTCCATTTCTTGTCCTGTGCTGCTTCATTTCTTCCTGGAAGTTCATTGCCTAGCTCTGAACAGAGTGGTTAGGAATGTAGTATAAAGTGAGTTTGATGCTTGAACCTTTCTTCTTTAAGTGATTACTCCCTTAAAATTTTGAAAAGATTGCAGCTTATCTGGCTGRTGAAACTGAGCTGGGAGCAAAGCATCAAGATCTCGCCTGTGTGGGTCAGTAAATGTGGCAGCAAACAGAATTTCAGGTGCCACCTCCAAGGCACGTGGTACCTGAGGTGGCTTTTAGACAGCTTTAGGAAAAATGTGTAAAGTTTACACTGGCACAGGTACGTGACTCAAAAGGATTACCCAGACCTGAACTAGGCAGAAGAACTCGAGCTGTTCTGGCAGTGGCATGGAGCAGAGAAATCCTGCAAGTCCCCCTGCTCTGGACCTGCCCAAGGCACGCTGATGCTCACGCAGGATCAGTTCTGACCTCAGCTCCTTTTGTGATGCCAGCTGCTGCACCAATGCTAAAACCCCCTGTAAGCACAGGGTGTAAAAGTGATAGACTCAGTTTTGAATTAAGGCTGTAGGGGGATTTCAGCTTCATATTTAAGATGAAGTCAAGTATTTGTACAGGAAGCTGGCCATTTACCTTGCTGTGTTTACCCCTCCTTGCTGCCTGGTTGTGTGCAGCAGACGTCGGGTTGGCAAACTGCAGTTTTTCAGGATTTTTAAGTGCACTGACTTTGGCACTAGGATGCTGTATTGCTTCATTTTGCACGCTTCAGCTCTACAGTTCCTGGCAGTAAAAATTGCACTTCGGGCTTGGGCTTTTTTTTGGGTTTTTTTTTTTTGCATTCATTCTACTTGAGAAACTGAAATCACAAGTGGTTGTGTCTCGCCTGGAAAACTGTAAGCCAAGTGCCCAATTTCCTCTTTTTCATACACCCCCAGAAGGTCTCCACTGACCTCCAATTAACAGGATTCTGTTGCTGTAAAAGTGATGCAAGAATGGATCTCAAATGTGTTTGTGGGTTTCATTGAGATTCATCAGACTCGGGGCTAATGAACTAAAATAATTATGTGTACGCTTGGCAGCATTTGTCTCCTGATTAATATTTTTATGTTCAGATGTTAGATTACTTACAGATGCTTTCTTTYTGCTTATTTAGCAGATTTCCATTTTTAAGTGATTCTGTGTAATTTTGCAAATATTTACTAAACATTACAATACTGGGATTTTACAAGTGGGGCAAAACGAAAATGGTTCACTCATGTTAAAATCTTACTGCACTGTAAAGTGCACTCCTCGTTGTTTTTAATTAACATAATGCCCTTCAATTTCATGCAATTATGTATTTTCTTGCAGATAAATTGCACAGAAAAAGCACTGCTAAGTTCTTTGCTTCCATTACAGTTTACAAGATTATTCCTAATGCCATAGGGTAAATATTTTAACTTTGTGTTAAAAAAAATCTGAAATAGTAGTCATCAGTAAATCTTATACAAATATTTGGATTTGTCCATTGTAATACCCTACGAAGTTTTACTAATGTCAGAGTATAAATGCAGGTTGTTGATTTATTAAGGGCTGTGGCAGCCTGGTTGTTTAGCTGGTGGTTTTGTTAAGACAAAATTCTGTGCATTTGAGTGATTGAACCAGCACTAAAATCACATCTCTCTCCATCAAGACTTTCTGGTTGAGAGCATTTGGGATTCCTTCCCAGCTCCACCAGGTTTTTTTCACTTGAGCATTAACAGATAGGAAGAAAATAATTCACAGCTGTCTTGGGGCTTGATTCACCCATCAAATTTATGCCAGCACAACTCAGTTGAAAACCATGATATTGCTCTGGTGCTACACTGGTTTAATAGAGTCCCAAATCGGGCCTTAGGGGGGTTTCTTGGTTACTTCTAATTTTCTGATTAAAGCAGAGTTATTGGAACCCATAAACCCCGTGGAAGGTTGTTGCTCCGCTGTGGGCTATCTGCATCACAAACCTCACTCCATTCTGGGCCTTGAGCTAATTCCCACCTGGCCTCAGCTCAGTGAAGGTGCATTCAGTCAAATGTTTCAGCAGCATTTCTATTCTTCAATTTTGCCTATTATTTTAACCGCATTCCAGAGCCTTGCAACCRCAGCGGTTCCAAATATTCCACAGATTTTGGATTCTTAGGCAGGTGTGAAGGCTCCATCTCCAAAYTCATGCTTCTCTTCCCCACCTCACCATTCCTCTTCACACAGCTAATGAAACAGCAGACTGCTACCCAAAATATCTTCAGGATCAACCCTTTGGGCAGGAGAAATTTCTTATTCCCTCACTGTCTATAGTTTGTAGGGCTCAGCTTTCCAGCACAGCATCCAAACCTCCAGTGCAGCAAGGAGAGGAAGGGATGGAGAAGAAATGGCAACCAGAGAGGTCTTTTATTTCCTAAGAGGTTAAAATTCAGCAGTGCAGAGACCTAGGAAATAGAGAAAAAAAAAMCCCTCCAAACAAAACATTTGGGGGAGAAAGAAAAAGAAGAAAGAAAATAGCTTATTTAATTTCAGAATAGTTCTTGGTATTCTTAAAGCCCTGAATGAAGATTTATGTTGGTCTTTCTTGATCCAAACGGGTTACCTCTCTTTAATAACAAAGCTTTCTTTGAGAATGYTTAATGCTTATTGCTGCTGCCAGATACAACCTCCTACTTTTTCAAGGTTTTGAAATATACTGGGCAGTTCCTAAGCTTTCTTTGGCATGTGGAGATAATTCATGTGTTGGACTACAAACCAACTGCTCACCCAAAAGCACAGGAGGCCCGGATGATGTAGATTAGGGATAAACAAAAGGAACTGGAAAGTTCTGCAGAGGTAACATTTTAATAACTCTGCTTCCACATTATATGGTGGAAAATACCTTGTGAAAAGTGAGTAGTCTGCAGAGGATCCTCTGCCTCTCRCCATAAAAAGGTTTGTTCTCCTCTCCCCTTCCACGTGYGCTCAGCAGATGACACAGGAAATGCTAATCCCGGTTGTAGGCTGGTGAGAGGGGAAGGAAAGGAGTGAGACCAAAGCAATAAATGTGGCTCACCTGCTCAGAGAGCACTGGCACAATGATGGCAGCAGATGCCCAGGAGAGGGGGTGTTCAGTCTGTACTGCTCCACACACAAAATGGCACACACTGGGTGGGTTCCTTCCGAAATTTAGCATTCCTTCTGCAGTGCCAGGGCCTGCAGTGCCCCAGAAAAGCCCTCTAAAAGCCCCAGGCATCACTGCTGCTCTTGGAGCATCGTGCCAGTGCTGATGTGAATGGAGGAGGTCCCAGCAATATGGCTGTTCCCATGAGTGTGTCATGGAGCAGARGACAAAACTTGGATGAAGCTAACCCCCCTCCCCCAAGAAAGCTTTGGTTTTGTTTGAAAGCTGAGACAAACTGTGCATAAATGAATAAACTGAAATGGCTGCAAATAGCCTAGGAGAACACGCYACAATAAAATTGTTTAGGGCTCTTCATTATCCCACTTCACATTCAAGGGGATGACTGGAAAAGAAGATCCTCTGGTTTTTTTTAAGAAATCCACAGGCCTTACAGCAAATGAGTGTGTTTTCCAGCTCAAATATTATGAGTATTCTCTAATGTTTGCACAGGCTGGGGATTTCTGAGCACATGTAATAATCTGCAAAAAGATCCCACTTTTTTTTTTTCTGCTTTGCTGAGGCTCCCACATGGCATCATGGAGCAGGAAACACTTTGCTGTGGCATATTTAATGGGTTGCAGAGTAGGCAGTGTGTGGTTCCTTGGAGCAGCTGGGATGAGAGAAGATAAARTATGTCCTGCTTTCCCAGAGCAGATTGGATGGCTCTGTGGCTACCTGAAAGGAAAGACTACTTCCAGTTCAGCCACACAGACGTAATCCSTGTGTATCCTCAGATTTATGAGTGGCTGCATTACCTTGCAATTAGCCTGCATTACCAAAATGTGGGATAGGAGTGGGGGGAAAAAAAGGTTTGCTTCTCATTATTTTTTCCTCTGAGCATTCAAWMTGCTTTGCTCAGAGTTTCCTATACCTGATTCTTCAGTGTCTGTGGCCACCAACAGAGTTTCCCCCAGCCCCAGCAGTCTGGTTTGAATGTGTGTGCTGTACATTCTCCCTGTCCTGAGGGCTCTGCTAAAGGCATTTATCTGTTGAATGACRTGCAGACTGCCAGATTCAACAGATGACAGCTTAAGCACAGCACTAGTGACCACCAATGGTGTGGGTTTTATTTTGGGATCCTGCYTTTTCTTAAAAAAGTTGCCATTATTGACTTTTTTTAAAATACTTTTTTTCAAGCTGTTTCTTTTATTTTGGTGTATTCTTCTGCTCTGTCCCATATTAAGGACTGATCTTGATTTCATGTGCCCTAATTTCGTGCTGCCCCTCCTCTAGCCTGCAGCAGTTGCTGGTGGTTTGTGCAGGAGTTTGGGAACAGATGTGACCAAAGAGGCACAGACACAAGCAGATGATGCAGACCACCTCCCTCCCTCCCTCCCTCTCTCTCTCACCTGTTGGCCATTTGCTGTCCTCTGATAAATTTAAGACATGAGGCAGCTCAGCAAACACACAGAACACGACTCCTTTTTGTTTTTCTTGCCCTTTTTTTCTTCCAGACAGAGGCAGGGGCACGAAACAGGCAGATGGGAAGCACAGCCCCGAGTCCTGCAGCTTTGGTTCACTTTGCTGTCAGCACAAACCTCATCCTGTGGGTCCTGCTCATGGGTGCACTGATCTGGGAACTGCTTGGCAGCGTGGGTTTGGGATGAACACTGCCCTGGGCTGATGAAATGGAGTGCAGTTCAAGGTAATCTCTTCAGGGGTGCCACGCTGTTCCCCTAGGAAGGGACCCAGGACATGAAAAAGTCAGATGGATTGCCAATGGGTAGAGGGCACATGCATCCCAACTCAATCCTGCATATCACCACAATGGTGCTTAACAGGGATTTTCTTAGGAAACARCATATGCAAAGATAATAACCACCCTGCTGGTGCTGGCAGATATCTGCCTTTCTGGCACACTCACATTCATTCATATGCACACCAGGGGGGGAAGGATTATTTTAGCCCACTTATTTTCTTTCCTTGTTCACATCATTCACCGAGTATGTACAAATAGGAAGGATGCCAAGTTGTTTACAAGAARATCAGCCATGATTTGAGCCAAAACTATCAGTCCAAGTGCCCTCAAGCTGTAGGGATTTTCTGATGTGGCTAYGACTCCAAAAGCTGTGACTCAGCTCCATCTCTGCGCTGGAGTGAATGTCAGAATGAGTCTCCAAGCAGAAGCCCCACTCTGAGCTGTACTGAGAGCTCCCACTGAGTGCCAGACATGAGAAATCACCCTGGATCTGGCAGCATAAAACTTCCAAGGCACAGGTAATGTACATCATAAATTTGAGCTGAGAAATGCTCTTTTAAGTGTTTTTCCTTTGAAAACCTTACTGAGCTCCTATCTGTTCCCCTTCCAGACCACCCGCAGGTACCACCCACAGCCCAGTCACCCCRTGGTCTTGAGAGGTCATCTGTCATTCTCACTATCTTAATCCTGAGAGCATAGGTGCTCAGTCAGAAAAATAACTTTAAACAGGTGCTTAATGTCASACACACAGTTCTTATCGCTGGAGTACGATCAGAATGAATATTGACATCTGAGTGTTTACTTGCTGCTAAGTGTTTGGGTGTTGAGTATGTGTGTAACAACAAAGGAATGGCCCCAGAGAGGGGACACTGAGAGCAGCTCTTGCTGTAAAGAAATCAGTGGGAGGTACAGCMTCAGCTCTGGAACACCAGCGTGGTACCAGGAATGTTTACATGAAACAGTCAGACCAGAATCATCCTCCAAAATGGTGCTGTGGATCAGGGGATATTGCAACAACATTTGCAGCCCTTGTTTTCTTCCTTTTTTTTTTTTTAATTTTAAATCTTCCCTTCAGATATTATATTATCTGTTGATTGCAACTGCAAAGTAGATGAGTGGCAAGGAGGAATTTTCCAATCCATCAAAATGAAAGAAAATATTTTGGCGATTTCTTGTTATATCCATCCTCAGTTCTTACACTGCTGTATTTGTTTTTAAGCACTCTTGAGTGTGACCCTTCTGTGCTGGGAGAGCTGAGATGAGTTCACSCATGCCCTCACTGTCTCTGGCTTTGCCTGTGGTTCTCACCTGCTGTTCTCTGCCTCCTCCAGTGCTCATTCAGATGCAGATGCCACAGGTGACCCTCCTTCCTCCCCACTGTGACCAAGGGCACGTCTGCACTGAACCCCCACATTGGCTCATCGTTTGCAGCTTGCTGCTTGTCCTGCTTCAAAGCACAAATTCAAATTCACCTCTTCTTGCTTGTGAGGTCTCCTCTCACACAATTGCTCTTTGCTTTCACAGCTGCTTTGCTGTGGTTGCTGAAATTTTGTTATTTCTGTGTTCTGTAGGGAGCACGGTATCTGAAGGGTTATTTTTCAACAGCCTTTCTAAAAACCTGCTTTCTCCTCCTTTGACTCCATCCTTATGACTCAGCCCCTGTGCCTCCAGGTATCCCCCTCTAAGAAGAGAAAATGATTTTTGATTTGGGATGCATTGTTGCTTTTATTYTTTCAGTTTGAAATGCAGTGTACTGATGGTCATGATGCACACGTGTCTGAGGCTGACTGCACCATATTATTGCTGTTTATTGCTCCTGTCATCTTGGATTTCCCCTCCTGCTGCAGCTTTCACTTCTTGAAGCTTGTCTTCATTCCAGGCTGGGATCCCACCAGTCACACATCTGCTTACCTTGAGTCATCTTTAGTGCTCCCATTGATTCCACTGAGAACACACATGCACTTTAAATTAAGCACATGTGCAAGATTTTTGGAATTAAATCCTGGGAAATGTAGTCTACTTGTTGTTATTTTTTTCCCCCCAACTTCAACAGCCAGTGGCTTCTGCAGGTGGTCAGACCTGCAGAGATTTAAGCACCCTTGTTGGTAAAGAAAAGGCAGTTGGCAGGAAATCAGTAGGATTTGAGAAAAGGTCTTGACAATATTAAGAAAAGAACATTTTTTTTTTGCAGCAATAGTAGTGGTGTGAGCTTTCATACTGAGGGTTGCTCCAAGACAGTAGAGCTGGCAAAGACCCAACACTTTATTCTTATTTCTTGGGGCCATGCTCAGATCAGAGACAGTTTTCCTCAGACACAATTTTCCTCCTTTCCTGAAGTAAATCAGTGTCATCACAAGCATGGGGCAGGAGGGGTAGGGGAAGCAGCAATCTGTCATTTTTTTGTTGGGGAAACACCCCCAGTGTAACTGAAGTTGTGTTTTTTGGCAGTTGGGAATGACAGCAAAAAAAACCAAAACCAAAACCAAAACCAAAAAAACAAACATCAGAAGGACTTCAGAAGTTTCTGGGAAAATCTAAGGAGGAAAACCAGACTGAAGGGCAATCTGTACTGTCAAGATTGACTACACTATTATAATTTGGTTTTCTTATTTATTTTTTTTCCTTCATGTTTAAACTGTTGCAACAAGAGCTGAAAATAACTCATGTTTCAGTTTGCATTAAGTAGTACTGTAACTGCAAATTGATTAAAGAAGATAGAGAAGCTGTAAGTTGTGGTGTTCTAAATCACATGCCACATGCGATATCTGAAATTACTTGAAAGAATTYAGACCATTAAAATTATTACATTTATTTGGAAAACCAGATATTTTTACTTCTATTCCCATTGATGATACAGGCTAGCTGTGGCAGAGTAAAAAAAYGAGAGAAAACTGTGGGAAGACAATAAAATGACAGCTTAATTTTGATTTAACAATTCATCCCTCCAGAAATGCAGCTTTGAAAACATTGCTGAAGAKGCATGGAAGCCCAATATGATGCTTAATTCCAGCACACCTTAAACACAAGCCTAAAACCAGCATCATTCCCAAAAGGCAGGGGTTCTGAGCTGCCACCATCCATGCACTGTTCATTTATCCTGGAAAGCTCTGTGGAGGAGCAGCACCTCAGGGCAGCTCAGCTGGGAGGGGCTGGCAGGTGGAGCTTTGCCCCCAGCTCCTCCCTCCTGGCTTTCCCCAGGGGGCTGCTCTGGTGATGGAAAAGCCCCTGCATTCCCTGCTTGGSAATAGGAGCCCAAAAGGGAGAGAAGAAGTGAGATCCAGAGAAAAGCAGGCAGAGCAAAGGGTGAAACCTGAAAAGAGCTCTTCAGTCTCAATCTTCTGCTGCACAGAAGGGCATGAGGTGATCTCAGCTTTGGAAATAAGATAAATTAGATAAGCTAATTCGTTTTTCTGCTAATTTAGAATCATTTTGCTTATGTTTGATTTGCCAGTTTCATTCCTATAATCTGTTGGTAACTTGATACCTTTTTTGTTTTTAGGAAAAAAAAAATTCCTCCTTTTCTACATTTCAGCTGTCAAATAAAAAAAGCAGCAATTCCTAAGGAGCACAAAATTCCACAGGGGTGAGTGCACTGGAGATCCAGAGCCAAGTGTTTTCACAGTCAGATTTTTGCCCTCTTCCCTGCTGTCTTGCAGGCAGGGCAATAGTGATTGGGATGGACTGTCCTTTCTTCAGGGTCTATTTATGTTTCCTCTGCAACGATTCCCCTCTTTTCATTATCCTTTGGCTACAACACTGTCTGCAAACCRTCATTGTTCTGTCTGATGTGTGCTAAATATTGACAGAGAAGTGAGGAAAAGAAGCTGACCTCTGGTACAAGAAGAGCAAACAYGTGARTGCCCTGGGATGTGCCATTAATTAYTGCTAATTGTTTTATAAAYGCCTCCAGTCCCCTCTCTGTGTYACTGCCTTGTTTTTTTCACTGTAAGGAAACCAGAACAGTGACAAGTCACACCTTCACTCGTGCATTTGGCCAGAAAAATAATGAAGCATCCAGCAGATGACATAGTTGTACATAAATTAATAAATATTTATTCAAATCCCCTGCCTGCAGTCACTGCCCACTGACAAAACACCAGAGTCAGCTGCATTTCTGGAAAGCAGAATGCATCCAGGAATTTTGCTGGAGTTATGCAAAATAATGSCTCTCTAACTGCAGCTTTGAATGTTGGTGTGTGAACTGTTGATGTTATGKGATATAAAGCTCTTCTCACATCCATTTCACTTTTCTCCCTGTTATTCTCAGGCACATATTGCTGTCAGGATTTGTCCTAAGCACAATGAGGTTTTCTGTTCAGTTCTGTAGGACCGATGCACATCCTTTATTTTTTTTTCCCCTAATCAGAGTTTGAAGAGGTTCAGCCACGTGTCTGGCACGAGAAAAGAGCTGTATTAAAAGGGACAATCTTCTCACCTTCTTTACAAATTACTTCCTGTGCTTCAAGTGACAATGAAAATAAACATAAACCAGATTTCTATTAAAATAAACATAAACCAGGTACCTGTTACTATTTTTTAAAGCAAGTCAAACCCCCAAGCCCTGTAGCTAACAAGTAGTACAACAGGTGAGATAATCCACGCATTTCTGGAGGTGTTCAGGAGTTTGTTYTCCTTGGGAGATAAATGGAAGCTCCTTCTGCACCTAACAGGAGAAGCAGCCCCAAATCTCTTTTAATTGCTCTGGTACTTTCACAACACATTAACCTCTGGTGGACACAGCAGCCCTGCTGGACACCCACAGACACTCTGGCTGGTCCAGCTCTTGCTTTCARGAGTTTTTGTTCACTGTGGACAGACTCCTGGAAATCTGGACGCAGTATTCTTGCAGATAGTTCCTGTCTTTCCCACTTKATTGTTAGTTGTCTCTTTTGGGACCTTCCAGCCTTGAATATCAGCTTTCCATTTGCAATTCATGATGCTAGCTGGAAATTTCACAGGACAAAGGCAGATCCTATGGATTGGCTTAGTTCCACTATCCTTATTTTAGATTCTTGTGAGTTAAGGAAAACTACAGCAGGTTTGAATTTTGTTTTGCTTTTTAATCTAAAGATACTGTTTGCTTTGGCTTAAAGGGAATTGTGAGAAAAACCAATGTATTAAAAGGGAAGGCATTWAAGTGCTTTCTGAGGACAGCAAGTGAACCTTAGCAGTGAAATCCTGCTGTATGTGAGGTTCTAAAATTGCTTTACTGGGATGTAAGAATGTCCAAATGTGTGTAGTCCAGGATGATATCCAGTCAAAAATGGCTAATGCATGAGGAAAAAGCTGTTCTCCAAATTTAAAGGAATCAGTTTATACTCACATCCAAAATTYCTACTGACATCACACACCATGAAACAATGAAATCTAATAAAGCTGTTCACTTCAACAGAAGTTCTAAAACATGTTCAGAAAGTCTTTACTTCACCTCTGCTGCCTGACTTCAGCCTTGAAATCTTAAATCTGACACTTGGCCACTTCTCTTTTACTTCTTTTCCACCCACAGAACAGGATCTTGTCTTTGCCTTCCCAGCCTGCATCAGCCACAACACTCAGAAATGCTTCACAGCATCCCCTGTGATCACTGGGAAATACCCTTTACAGAAGTCCTGATGCAATTTCTCTATCCAATACTGAAATGAGATCCTAGTGGGCCAGGAGCAGTGGGCACTTGATTTCAGAGCTCCACACCCCCATGGCTGCAGGCAGTGTCATTTCCCAGTTCTCAGAATGTGAGTAACTCAGGAGTTACTCAGAAACATAAACTGCAGTTCCTGGAGGTGAAGTGAAATATCCATTAGCTGCACAGATCAAGATTTGTCTGCTCTACAAGAATATACATTACAGACAGATACCCCTGATACCTGACATATGGTTTTCTTTTAGGGAATCAGTGCTGTGTARGTATTAAAAAAAAAATTGTTCCATTCTCAGCTTTCTGTAAAGGCTGAGTCTGTTATTGGCCTTGGTCTTCACAGAGTAAATTCATTAGTTTGAATTGTGGCTTTATTAATACTAAAAGCCAGGGAGGAAAAAAAAAAAAACCAAAAAGCTAGGGCTAAGCTCCATAATGCCTTGTTGTACCACTTGGAAAAATTTGCTTGTCCAAACTTTAAGCTCCCTGTGACAAAGTCTGCCTTTCCAGTGGTTTCAGACCGTGTACAAGACAATAGAAATAATAACAAGTTCCCAGTGAAATCAACAGTGCCAGTGGATGCAGTTCCAGTCCATGGAATTGCAAAGTGTGCCCAGGYGCTGCAAGGGTGCACGTCTTGTAAATGTTTATAAAGATAAACAGAAAATAAAGGTTGAATTCAACAACTCAGTGGTTTCAACCTTGCTGACTGCAAGTTCTGGGGTGCACATGAAATAAATTAGCATCTCCACAATTKGCACTGCTTGGCTCTCTAGCAGCTCCAAGGACATTCAGGGCATTGACTCCCACTTGTGGGAAGGGAGCCTCTGGGGCTGCATTTCAAAGCACTGACAGGCTGCTGCAAGTTTTAATGTGTGCTGCCCAAACCTTACAGGRTTTGACTATTTCATCTTTGGTGGGTGGCAGTTGAGCCCTTTTTTTCAAAATGCAGAGAGCAGGGTTTGTTTGAATGGTTTTCTCAAAAAGCAATTGCAGAAGGATGGCCAGTTCCAACACAAACCCCAGGGACACCTCCACTAGGTACCCAAGAGGAGATCATCAAAGTGTTTATTTAGCACATGATGTCTCAAATCTCAGGCACTGCACAGACCAGCCTCTAAGACATCAACCCTGGAGARAGCTTTTAAACTCTGTTGGATTTAAATTCATTTATAAAAACCAGTTTAGTGTTMAGGAAAGAAACGCAGGGCAACTGCAGGGTAGGAATTATCTTGGCTGTGCCAAAGGATGTCCTGTCTGTTCCTTAGCTCTCCATATTTTGAGTTTCTTCTGTAAGAAAATTTGTCTGTCATTCTGAAATTATAGAGGACAGGGTTTCCACTGAGCTGTACCAGTACCTACACAATGTCAGAGATGACCATCAGTGTTTCATGAGCATGTCATGCACTYGATCATGGACGTCACTGATGTTCCTAATGGGGTCCAAAAATCCTGTGATGGAAGCTGCAATGACATTTCAAGGCATTAGTGAYAGTCACTTGGCACTATTCCCAATTTTCCTGGCATCTTTGAGTTACAGCAAATCTGTCTGAAATTAAATTTTGATAGGGAAATGTATCTTCCTACTAAGGCTGGGCATTGATGGGTAGGAAYCTGCTACCATAAAGGGAGCTGGAAGGCAGCTGAACGAAACCTTAGACAAAAAGGAAGGGGTTTTTTGTGCTAAATGACTCAAACTAAGGCACATTGCCAAGGCATGTGTGCATCATAACCCACTGCTTATTTGGGTGAAGAAATGCCCCAGCATTTCCACTCCCAGCACGCTGGCAGCTCRGCCCTGAGCCATCAATTACCCTCAGCAACGTGCCCAGGCCTGGTGCTGCCACATGCACACTGAAGCCTGCTGCCCACAGAAGCCCACCACAGGACCTGGGGGCTGGTTTCTCCCAGAATTTGGTGCTTGGATGTGTGCAGCACAACAAACTGCATGGCAGTGGCTGCACGGCTCAGAAACTGGCACTGCTGCCTGCTCCTCTTCCAAAGTCAAGTGCAAAGTCTTGGGGCCCTATTAATGAAAAATCCAGCTGATGGCTGGATCACAGAAAAGGGAGGCCCCAAATTATGAGCAGGATCTGCTCTAAAAGCTCATGTATAAATGTGATGGAATATGGGCACGGACATTTCCATGTGGATTTCACAGGGTGCACAGGGATTSCTGGCATGCACATGAATTTACATGTTGTACTCAGAGACATGATGCAAAGGGCCAGGAGGCTGTGAATATGTTTCCTTGCTGCATAAAGTAGGGTGATAAACAGTGACATGCCAAAAGCCCTGAAAAAAAAAAGGTTGGGGTCAAACATGATATCTAACAAGTCTCACTTTTCTTTGCCCTGCCTACGTGTTTTTATTTCTGCAGGGASAAAACCAGTAACTCCTGTTTGACAYATCAGCCATGCTCCCTCARCACCCTGGGACACTGCTAATGGCTTTACCCACCTGAGTATTTGACACAAGCTGCAGGAGCASTCAGCACCTGTTATTTATGGAAAAGACAGTGAAGCAGACCTGAAATGCAGGACTGTAAAAGCATACTAGAAGTATGTTGTAATTTCTTATAAAAAATAGTTGTTTTCTAATTATCTCAGTAGCTGAGATAATTAGAAAAATCTCAATTTTATTTCTTTTTGCTGTTGTAATCAAGGTGTTCAGGAAAAGATGRAACTGAAGAATTTTCCATCAGAAAATATCTCAGTATTATTGTTATCTCCAACCTTACCCAACTTATGCAAAGCAGACTCTTTTTGCAATATGTTTAATTTGCCATAGACCTGGATTACAATAATGGTTTTTTTAAGTTTTGTGGGGGGTTTTGCTGCTTTTTTTTTTTTTCTTTAATAAAAATGCAGGCTGCATTCATGCTGCTCACTCTCTGCAAGTTGTAGTTTAACCAGCTTAGCTCTCCTTCTCTCCCAGCTGCTTGTGTGCTTGTGGCACAGCTGATTCAAGCAAGGACACCCAGGATCTACACAGATGATGCCACTTAGATTTTAAAAGTGACTATGGGGACAAATTTGAGAAGCAGAGCTTCACATTGTGTCATGGCAGGTGCTGGTAAAAATCGATTTCATGCCATGGAATTACTTGTGTCCAAGTACAAAGGCCTTCAGCAAAGGAAAATGGTAAATAAAGCACCTCTGCTCAGATTTTGCTTCCATATTCCCAGGATCTTTAAACAGCATGTGTGAAGGAGGAATCTTGGTGGCTGAGAAATGTGGGGCAGTAGAAATAGTTGCCACAGTAATTGTCTTCCACATCTATAGAATTCATTAGATGGCCTATTAATTAGATGGCTGGTGCAAATATAAGAGAAGCAAGAGAGTGAAAAACTGTCAGTCTGTCTGGAAGGGCAGTCAAACAGAAGGGAAATAAATACCTCCAAAGCATCACAAAATGCTCAGGAGAAGTATGTTTCCAGGGGAGGAGAAGGTTTCAATAAAATTATGACTTTAGCTCTGGAAAATAATTCAGTTAGAGCACAAGTGGTTGTCATAAAAAATGTGTATTTTAGGCAAAATCACTGCTGTCTGTTTCAAAACAGGAATAATACCTTCTAAGCATCTCAAATGTCAGCTTTTATTTAATAAAATGCAGTAAGAAATACGCTCTATAACCACGTGATGTTTGACCTAAGAAAGTGTAAGTCTCTACCTGTGAGATGCCTAATACATATAAATTTATGTACAAATATTTATGGTTCTGTTATACACAGAAAAATAATGCCTTTGCATTAACACAAAACATCACAACTAATTAGGATCATAAATAATAGAAAGTGCATGTGGAACAGGAAGTCTGGGAAATTCTTTACTCATCTCTGCAGCCTTCTGGGCAGAAAAATCTCATTTTGAAGGCAGATGCTTCTGTCTGCTGTGACAGAATTRAAGTTCTGTGGTGGCTGCTCACTGCTTTCACTGGCACTGAGGGTTTTTAGCAGTGCCTCCAACCCTGAATTGCCCAGATCTTGATCCATGAGCAAGTGTAGAAATGGCTGGACACATTCTTGAGGACAGAGCTCAGTAAGAAGCTCTCTCAAGCATGTGCACAGTGTTTCAGTGCCTCTAAGTGATGCAAGGCAATAGAACTACAGGCAGGTTTAAGGTGGAACACCTGTGTGATTGCCTGGAGAACTGCAGTCCATCATTTTAATTCTGTTTGACAGTGCTTTAACTCTCAGTGTCATATAACTATCAGGCTGCTTTTCTTTTACTCCTGGTTTGTTTTTTTTTTTAATATTAGGAAGCAGGTCTTSATCCTTTTAAAGGAGGTTTTGAGTGAGTTTAACATCACTGCTGAGCAGCACAGCTGAAAAACAAGCACCATTGTGGAGTTTTCCCAATTAATTYGGGATTTGCAGTTAAATACAGGTGTCACAATTTAACGTGAATAATTCATAAACCATCGAACAGGAATATTTCAGCGGAGGGGTTTCTTAAAATAACAATTTAAAAAGAGTCAATTTGCAAACATTTACAGGATTGTGAGCAGCAAGTGGCTGAAGGAAAGGTGAAAACCTGCAAATAAAGCAACTGAGCTGATGGGTTGTTTAGATTCTCAGCTAGCAGCTGATGACTTCTTCCTATTCAGAGAGAGCTTACAGACTTTGTTACAGCTTCACATTTGTTCCTGAACATCTCYTACAACAGGAGAGCAATGATCTCTGGAGGAGACGGACCGAATCAGTAATTTTTGTCTTGTTCTGSAACTTAAACTGACATGTTTCTCATGCAAGAAGTTCTGTTAGAGCTTGGAACTGTATGGGAAAAGTAAGACATTTTTGTGTTGGTAATTGGCATGACTCTCTTTGCATGTTATTCATTTTGTTTAAAGAATAAATCTTTAGGTTAACAAAAGCTAATTAAAAGCCCTTTCATCCTCTTAGTTCAGCTTCCACAGGGTGAAGTGACCAGATACGACTACAACTGAAACCCGGAGAAGTGGCAGCATAGTGAGATATTTGCATCCATCTGCATAAAAAGATCAATGGGTTAAATCCTGACTTCCCTGTCTTTGTTCTATCTCAGCCTTCCCCAGAGGTGACACACRAGAGCAAGAATGATCCAGTGCTCTGATAAGGGGAATTCTGCAGCCTCCAGCCAGTCTTCCTTCGGGAGCCTAAAATGGATTGCATTTGGGCACTATATTTAGTTTTGCCCCTAATTTATTACCTCATCTTGGCTGGCACCCCAAATCTATGGGGTTTTTTTATGGTATATTGAAAAAGCCTGCAAAATCAGCTTTCCCTGCTGCCCAAAATGAAATTAACCCATGAGTAGTATTTAAGCTACTACCACTCAAATGACTGTGGCTGGAGGAATCTTCCTTGTTCCCAGACTGACATCCTACAGGATTTCCTCAGGTTATCCTTTACTTCCTTTGTCACACAGCTCAGTAAGTGAGGTATGAATATCTCAGGTGTATGAAAGATCACGTCCACATCTGATYTGAAGCACATGAAGGTGCTGCAATAGGTAGGGGGTGGTAACTGCTTCCAGCCACTRCTCAGGCATCTGGTGGTCATGAAATCATCCAGTGCTCTCAGGGAAGTTCATTTAGAATGAATCCCCAAAAATAYGTAACATAAAATCGAAATGCTTTATATTACCTTTATATATAAAAGTATATAAAGTATATCTACTTTATTTAATAACCAGAAAGAAAAAGTCRATTATTTTAGAGATGAATGGGCTCTTTTTTTAAAATTTATTTTTATTAAAAAAAAAAAAAACCCAAAGAATCTTTTGCCTCATTTTCAGTTTTGATTGCTTGAAGGACTGAATTAGGAGTGGCAGGTGTTTTGGTGGGGGCTCGTGCTGTATCTGGAGATGTAAAGAAGCAGAATTCTTTCCCCTGGGAGGTGAGAGTGCTGGCTGTTACAGTACCTCACTTCTCCCATGCCTGACACTTTCGGGGCTTTTTTAAATAACGGCAGGAAGACCCGAGCTTTCCTGCATTCTCCTCCCCTTTCAGTGTGCCGGATGCCCTGGCACCGGAGAGCCTTTGAAACCTCCTCCTGTTTCTTCAGCACCTGGCGGTGACTGTTTGCCTGCAGATTTATGGCTGGCCTGAAAGCCAAAGCTTCCAAGGAGCTGGAGTCAGGAAGCTTGCAGGGATGCTGGACTCCCTGGAGGGGAGGTGCTGTCCTCATCTGATGGGCAGTAAAATGAGATGGTGATTTCTGCATTCCAGTGGGGGAGACCTGCCACCAAAGAACCCCAACAGGACTCGGAGGCAAAGCTGCTCAGAGATCTTCAGGACACGTTGTGTGTGTGTGTGGGCTCTGCCCACATCAGTGGCACTGCTGGCACTGGGGGAATATCCCCCCTGATAGCTCACCACAGGCAAAGGACTGCCAGCAGGAAGATTCACTTATCTCTGGGGGGAAGGAAGCTGCCAAGAAACCATGGTCAGGGAAGAAAAGAGACTTCCACAGCTGCTCCCATCCCATCAGCACTGAGAATTTATAAAGCCAGGCAGGTTCCTGGAGGCATTTCTGAAAAATGGCTGTGGCCTGAGCAGTGTTTTCTTCCACAGAATGTCAGGGTCACAGAGCAGCTGAGGTTGTGTAGCCCAGCCTCTCGCTCAAGCTAGAGCAGATTGCTGAGGACCTTGTCCCCCTGGTTTTGCACTCCTCCAAGGATGGGGACCCCACCAACRCACTGGAAARTCTGTGCCACTCTTTGAACACCCCCATGGCAGGACAGAGGGAACCTTCTGTGGGCCTCCCATGGGAAAAAYGCTCCAGCCCCTTCMTCACCTCTGTGCTTCTGGAGGCTGTGGTTGCTCCAGCATTGTGCAGGTCTTAAATCACACATAAMACTCTAAAACACCCCCTTCTCTGCCCCCTTGTTGCCTCCTCATCCAACTGTTCCTAAGAAACAAGAGATGGGAGAGCCCAGAAAAAAAAAATGGAAGCTCTTTAGAGGAAAGGCTTGGTATCTAATGCTCAGAAATTGGAGGTTTCATTCCTGCTTGCTCCTTTAGARCCACGATTTAAACCACAGCATTTAAAGCAGCACTGCAAAATTACAAAAGAAAGTGTTCCWGCCAATGTAAATAAAAGGGGAGATAAAAGCTGGAGATAATTGATGGCTGTGGGAAGGAGGAGCTACCCAAAAGGAGAGCCATCAAGCTTTATTAACCAAGACATAAAAATATCTCGTCAGGGATAAAGCTCCCTGATGTAATAACAGAGCAAAAGAAACATTTATTGCAGAGATGAAATTAGTTTGAGATCTGAGCAGTACTTTCAGACTGTGTGAAATGCTCTTTCAGTGGTGATTCTTCCTCTCATTAGCCTTGAACTCGTTATTCTTTCTGTTACTGYCATCATCAGTGTCCCTACTCAGAGGTAAGCCTGTGCTGATAGTAATTCTCAGACTAGTAAGAAAAGGATTTATGTGGAAAAGGGAGGAATCGGGAAAATCCTTTGGCAGCAATGTATTTCTTTTCCCCCCTCAAAAATAGACAAAAAAGGAGATCAGTGGAATTACACTGTCAAACAACCACCCCAAATCTGAGCAAAGAGGATAATTTGTTTTGTGAAATGCTAATAAGTAATAAACTAGAGAAAAAAGGAGATTAGGAATGCCTTTGACTATTAAATTATGTTATTAGGTCTTGAATGATCTCCTCGAAATTGTTAGGAACAGTACACATGCAGTGCTGATGAGCTCTTGGGTGCCTTACATCCTGGAAACACAGAATGTTCTAGCATAGTCCTGTGCATTATGGTTTTCTTGTTTGTTTGGGTTTTTATTCACTGAGACACCCAACCCAAACCTCCAAAAACCATTTTCACTTKAAAGCTTTTTGCAGCTTAGCAGGTTGTGCTGAGAGGGATGTTTTTACTGCTGTTTTACGAGTCCCTGAAAGAGTTTTATAAGACAATTTGGAGCTAAAGCATCTTCAATAAAGCAGAGAATAATGACTTTGTAGGATCAAAACTCTATAAATGACAGCTACTTCTACCATGGCTGTGAGCAGGTTTAATAGATCAATACAGACCAGTCAGTAAAAGAGGGAGCCTTCTACTTTTTCATGCTCAAAACCTGAAAATGTTGCTTTTTCTCAGATTTTGASTCTTGCTTTCTCTCTTCACTCCTGTTTAAGGGGATAGAATCTCATTTATTACTTGCTCTTAGAGGAACAGAGTAGGGCTGTCATAATGACTCACTCAAAGATCTATTGAAACAATAATTTGTGACTAATATATCCAATTATTTGCTCAGCTATAGCCATGACAGTTCCAACCTCTTGTGTAGCTTAAAATTTATGACTTTAATAGTGCTACAGATTAAATTTAAATATTCATTTCAATRCCAATTCTGTATACTCTAGCAGAAAATGTCATTAGATCATAGCAGTGGAGAACTGAAAAGCAGATATCTATTTGGAAGAAAGTCCYACCTCACTCCTTAAAATATTTTRTAATATTAAAAAGAGATGTAAAAARTATGTTAAAAATTACCCAAGCAACAAATGGCTTATTTTATCTTCTTTTAGTGACCTTGATATGGAATGTAATAAGTTGATGAATGCCTATGGTAAGATGCTGCAGAATTATTTTTTAAACATCACAGAAAAAAAAATTCACCATTATTACTATTTGCACATTTCACTAGGATATCTATGAAACTTTAAGGACTTTTTCTCCATTACACTCCACAGAAATGTCTTGATGATGGATATTTGATTTGATATATATCTCTACATGTATCTCTAAGTGTTTGTTAATATACATGTGTGTGTTTGTGTGTATTTATGCATTGCCTTGTGGATTTACACTGGAACTTATTTGTTTTAAGAGATTAAACACTTACACAATAGTCACGAGAGCTTTACCATGGACTCACTAGCCATCTGTTCAGTGCTACTGACTTGCAAGAGAAAGCAGAGGAAAAGGTTTATTGTAAAGAAATACTGCACTTCATTCATCATATGGGCAGTATTCCTTTGTTTAGGGCTTTAGTGTAGCACACAATATAAAAGTTTAGTTGAGTACAGAACGWATTGCTGAGCTACAAGATAAAATAGCTGGTTTTCTCATTCTGTCCCCTGCAGACAACTGCACTTTTTCATATCATTTACTCAMAGAGGTACCTTTTCCTCTGGCATCCTGACCTGCTAGAAACTTCCTTCAAGCACGTGGAATCTTCTTTCTCCATTTCATCTCTCTGCTGCACAAAAAAAAAAAAAAAAAAAAAAAAAGAGTAATTTTTCTTTCCAAGGAAGGCTTTTTTTTTTTTTTTCATGGAGAAGGAAGTTTTCTGTCTGCTCATCTGAACAGATAGAAAAGTCATGATGCAAGAGATTTGTATGATAAACAGTATTGGGAATGAAAAATGTAATGAGCACAGATATCATCAGAGTTGTTCTTTAGCCCCAAGTGRAGATTAATGGCATGTGGTTTGTATTTCATGATACACTTTCAGAGAAGTCCCAACTGACGGAAAATACTTCCATCCTCAGAAATACACAGTCCTTGCTATTGAGTAAGGTTTTGTGTACAGCTGATGGGATTTGGATAATTATTTCTTGGCTGTGACTTTGAAGTGATTTAGATGACCTCAGCTGGTTACAGTGCCAATTGTTTCAAAGCCTCTGCTATCTTCAGGCAGCCTTCCACATCTAAGGACACCTTAAAAACGAGGTGAAAAGCAAGAAACAAATAAACAGCAATGCTTTGCTGTCAGTGTGTAATAACTCTGCTTTTTTTTTTTTTTTCCTAGTAGCCATTGGGTGTTGAGCTCACAGCAGCCTGCAGAACTCTGCTAAGGGAGCCCAGCATCATCAAATGCTCCTCTCAGCCAGGCATTCCTTCAGGAACAGTTTGCTTTTGTTCACTGCTGGCTTGTTTTCCCCTTACAAGCAGAGTCATGTTTGCTTAGATCATATCTGTTTTCTGGGTAAGCCCAGCATTCCCAAATGCTCCTCTTATTAGGGGTTCTGAGAACGTGCAGATTGCAATAACAAACAGGAGGGGTTTTAAAGTACAACAGCAGAGAGTGAGGTGAGGGGATGAGCTGGAACAAATCTGTGYCACGGACACACAAATGAGGACGTGGGAGCTCAGTTCAGGCAGACACTGTGAGAGCTTGAGAGCACAAAGCTGTTACAAAGGCTCCAAGCAATGGATCACTTTGCTTTTGAATAAAATCTATGAAAGAAGTGGGGAAAAAAGCCCACAAACTGCCACCCAGCAATGTATTTTATGACAAAGCAACAGGGTAAGATTCTATTTTTTCTTTCATGTGTGATGAACACAACTTTCCTTCATTACTTTCAACAGAGCTCTTAAAACCTCTACTTACCTTTTTAATAAGATAGCTGCTATTGCTTCCATGTGACAAATCCATCTAGGCTTAATCAGAGTGGTGCAGTACATGGCATTAAATTAGGGTACTATGCTACTCTATTCTATTCCTGCCTGTAAAACAGCAGCTGCAGCCCAGAGAACCATTGAACTACAGCAGTGTAACAACAATTTCTTTCATGAACCTGAAAGGGAGATGCTATCCATGTTATTCACCAAACAATRGCTTTCTGTAAATGATGRTGAGAGATGCTCCCAGGCTAGTGGRAGAAACAGAGGATTAGAGAGCAAGATAGGGTTGAAACGCCTTTGTTTGAGTAAAAGTTTCACATTTTCAGGAGGAAAATTTGGAGGTCTCTCAAGCCCTCAAAGGGAATGAAATTGATGCTTGAAAAAAAAGCAGCGTTTTCTTGTTATGGAAGAAGCTCYGAGTTCCTACTGGAAACTAAAACTGGAAAAGGCTGGGTGGGGAGTGAAGTTAGACTYGGTGCTAGGAGGAAGAGAAATGGTGCAAAGTCTACATTAACATTACCTGAAACAGACACAAAAAATGAATTTCTTAAAAGTGATATGAAGGAGAAGTTAATACATATTTTTCCCCAAGCCAAGACTTTTTTTTTTTTTTAACTAAACACATCTCTGTGGGATGTCTTTGCTAATCAAAGTTCCTTTGGTCCATAGTCCTGGTAGAACTTTCTATTTAGAACAAGAGCCCTTAAACAGCAGGAATTAATGAAAAAAAAAAATCTCACACAAACTTTCATCTGGCTATTCTCACCATCTTACTTACTTGTATGACATAATGTTTAGTGCCAGTAGAAATTACGGAATGGAAGGGTGAGTATGGAAGGGTATGTACAGCACCATAGCCAGAGAGAAATTCCTGAGACAGTTCCCTTCCACATAATGTCATTCCCATAGCTAGAAAAACAAGAAGGAAAAAAGTGTTTTATTTTAAAAATACACAGAAATAGGATAGAGGAGTGAATCATTGTACAAACACATGGAAATGCTTCTTGGGAAATYAAACACTCGGGCTGCATTTGAAACCTGATTGTTTGAAAGAAGAAGCAAACTGTGTTTAGCAAATGTTTATCCACAAAACCATGGTGAGTCTCCTCAAACATGATATTAAATAGCAGGACAGCTATTAAAGATTGATAAATTGCTGTAAGCACTTTTTATTTTTTAATTTGAGAGTTTGGATTTATTCCTCCTTGTAAATGTCTCCTAGAAGGATCACTGCAGAATAAGTAGTTTATATCTGATTTTTATAACCCACAATGCAGAATGATGGCTTGTGATTCAACTTCCAAGTAACCTCCACATGGAAATCTCCCTTTGATATTTTCCACTGATCTGTTTGCTGAAAAAGCAATTGGCAATTTRTTTTCTCTTTTCTGCTGTTACAGTAGAGATTCGGCAGCAGGTAACTCCTGAGACTTCTCCCCACTGTGGAAAATGCTCAGCTTCAAAAGAAAAGGACAACATGGCCAAGTCAGGAGTAGGTTGCCCAGGGAAATGGTGGAATTAGCATCCCTGGGAGTGTTCAGAGGTTGTGTGGATGTGGCCCTTTGGGAAAGTGGTGAGCACACTGGTTGCAGACAGTGATCACAGAGGCCTTTTCCAGCCTTAGCAATTCAATGATTCTGTATTTGTGCATGCTTGGCTTTTTAAAGGTGCATTTCTCAATAAGGTAAGGACTTTTAGTGATGACACAGAGAGGGCTAAAAGCAGCATTAAAGATCTGCTCAGCATTTACCTCCCAATTCGGTTGCCTTCACTAAATTTGTGAATATTTTTCTTTACTGCCTTGTCCAATTCTTCTTCCAGTCAAGTCCTGGTGGCCCCAATGGGAAAGAGAGCAGGGACAATGTGAGAGAACCTTGCACCCTGACTCAGTTATTCTGATTTATGCTCTGTGAAAATGAGTAAGGGATGCAGAACCCTCCAAGGGTGTCAGGATGCTCTTTGGAGAAAGAGGAGATGTAAACCACAGTACTGATGTGGGTATTATTTAATTTGCAGGTATGMGTTTTGGATCAGTTTTATTCATTTCTATAAAGACAAAACCCCCAATGACTTAATAATTAGCATTCACTAATGACTTCCTCCATATAAATATGCTGTCCTTCAGAAAGTCTCTGCTCCCACACCTCAGATGAGGMCTATTTTCCACTCTGATAACGCTGTTTCCATTCCCTCATCCCTTCACATGCACTTTGGTATCAGTTTTCCCTTTGATGGCACAATAAAAGTCACCTAATTAGGTAACAACAACTGACTGTCCTAACTGCACCCTTGTAAAAGCAAGCAGGCATTTGTGGGACAGGTTTACTGCTGATGCTTTCCTACCGTTTGCTCCCACTCCCTCCAGTCGTGCCTTGACCCTGAGCAGCACTGAAGGTGAAATTCTGATCCCCTGTGCAGGTCAGGGGCAAACCTGGAGTGACTTTTGGAGCCTCGGGGTTCCTCATCCACGTCTCCACACAACCAGAACAGGAGGGGAGGCCCAGCTGAACCAGCCCTCCGTGGGCAGGGATATTTTKAAATAAAATGTGGATCCACCCCTCTTTTAAACAGATTTGGAAGAACAGCAGCAGGCCAGCTCAAGCACTGGGAATATGGGAAATGCCAGAAGGGAGATTCTCCACAGAACTTCATTTCAGCCCCTCTTTGTGTGCTCTGGTGGCCAAACCTGTTGGTTCCTGGGATGTTTTTGTTTTCCCTCACTGGATCTGACAGAGTGGCAAGTTGTTCAGGGTATCCCTGTGTGCACTTCAATGTCCCTCCCATCTCTAATCAAAACACAGGTGAGAGAATTATTTATTTCCTCAGGATTTATATCATGGCACTGGGCATTTTTTTTTCCAGTGCATTTTATTCTCACAGGACCCATTATTCTCAATTTGCTCTCAGTGCAGAATTAAGAATGTCAGGGGTGATAATTTAGGGCGTAGGCTCTGAAATACCTCTTCCAAAATATCAAGAGCCTGGTTATTACTAGAGTTCAACACCACATGGCAAAAAAACCAAAACCAAAACCAAAACCAAAACCAAAGCAAAGCAAAGCAAAGCAAAGCAAATCAAAACCAAAACCAAACCCCAAACCAAACCAAAAAACCAAAAAACAAAACCCAAAACCAAACAAAAAACAAAACAAAAAATCCAAAAACCCCAAACAAACAAAAAAGCACAAAATCCAACCAAACAAGGAAAAAAAACCAAAAATACCCCTCCCAAAACAAACAAAAACATAACAAACAAATCCCCAAAAAATCCACACCCCAACCAAAACTCCCAATTAACAGGTTTAGTGACTTGTGATGTGAATAGGGTCTCTGACAGTGTACATTGTATAGCTGAGCTCAGYTGAAATAATCAAATAATTAATATCACAGTAGAAGCCTGTTAGTTGAAGTAGGATAGAGTTCAGCAGCTTCTGTGTTATTCTTAGTTAGTTTTACAGTCTGTCTTCTGAGGGAAGTGGCAAAAATGGAAGTTTTGTGCAAGCAGATCTGCAGAACCAGAACTATTTACACCTTGTAAATATGTCCTAGAGACAGTAATTCTTTAAGGAGAATGAAGCACCAGTAATTASAGAAAAACCCTCTCAAGAGTTCTCAGGAATTCTTGTGACACATTCTGCCTTCTTGTGGGAATGTTTTGACTCTCTGGAGTGCCTCTCTGGCAATTGGGATGTGTTCCACTTGCCCAGCCATTTGTCAGGGTGTTCTGCCTGATGAATATTCAGCGTGGCTCTGGCTGGATTTGTGATGGCCATCTGAGAGTTGGCAGCTCCTCCTCCAGCAAACTGGCACGTGGAGATGGCAACAAAAGTGTCCCATCTGCCTCGGGAGAGGCCAGCATGCTGATGGGGAAGGACAGTTCTGTGAGAGCTCAGTGTCCTCAGGATGTCCAGCCTGGAATGTGACATTTGTGAAGCTCCCAGAGCATCCCAGTTGGTCCTCATGGAGGACCACAAAGAAAAGATGGATTTTTTAAATAGGTATTGCCTATAAATAGCTCTGGTATTTCGTGTAAAATGATATATTCAACATTTAAATCCATAGTTGTGGGATTTTTTTTTGTTTTCTATAAACATTGCAAGGGAAGTTTTGGAATGAAAGATCTACAGCAAGAACTGAAAATAAAACAAAGTGAACTTTACTAAAGTACTTTCCTGAGTACTAAAGCCAAGTGAATTACAGAGAATAAACATGTCATAAGTAGCATGAAGCAAATTAGATTATAATAGGATTACTGATATCATTTATGAACGAGAGAAGTTTTTGGGTTTTTTTTATGTTTACCAGAAATACAAGGGAAAGGAATGCAAGAATGAACCCAAAACCCCAATCACTAGACAAAYACAGTTTAGCATGCATTTAACTCTCACACAGCTGCATGGTCCCTTGGTTTGCCATTTGGGCTTAGATCTTCAGGACATCTGAATGCTGTGTAAGGGTGGGAAGGAGAAGGGTTTGAAAGCACTGATAATGAACATGATCTTCATGTTAAATGAGTTCACTTGAGGGGAGATTGAGTGGGAACCTGAGCCCATTCCCACAGAAATGCCAGCCTCCATCCCCCTGACATCAGCAGGAGCAGAGGAGTGMCCTGGAAGCCACCCTGCAGAAGTCAAATACACACACCTACAGCTTGGATCCTGCTCAACATAATCTCTTTTTATTTTTGGCTCCCAGCTCTCCATCTTCTCAGAGCTGACACTGCCACCATGAAAGATGGCATCATAAGGCCTGAAGGAGCTGAAGTTCCAAGTAGCTTCCCTAAAATGCAGTTTAGCACAGATGCCTTCAACATGTTACCCCTTCAATTCACTGATAAATTCCTACTGGGTTTTCCCTGAACCCTGAATGCAGTCTGACCACTCGCTTCAGGCAGCTGGGTAAAATAAAATCTCAAACTGAGGGTTGACCTCAGCAGCAAATGTCATTTATTTACATTGGATCCCATCAGTCTGAGTGGCCTCTCTGTAGGTATTAGAGGATGAACAATTAATGCCTTTGCTTCAGAGAAAGGAAGGGCATTTCATGTCGCCAGAGCTGTGTACCAGATCTTAGCCAAGAAAACTTCTTCAGGCATGTTATTAAATCACAAAAAATTACAGATTAATGCTCCACTAAGAAGGCAAAAAAAAGAAAAAAATGCTGAGCTTGCTTCTGGACTGTTCTCTGATGCAGGGGAAATAAGGCTGGAGACTGGAGACAATTAATCTTGGGGCTGAAATTTAAGGGAAAATATTTATGTGAAAGGACCCTTAAGGCACATTTCTCTAGGTCTTTTTTTAACTTCTCCAGAAGTTCTCGTAATACTCAGAAAAGTCTTTTAAATCATATTTCTTGTCTCATACAGCTGTAAAATTATTTTGTTCCTCTTGGATTGCATAGAGGAAAAGTGTCTTCAGCATCAATAAGAATTKGACTACAGGGCTGTTATATAAAATAGCCCTTCCCAAACTTTTTTTTTCCACTCAGTGCATTTTCTAATCTTTGGGGAGAAAATAATGCAGATCATCTCACAAGGCAGTAATTCTGCTCAGTGGATGAGCTGCAGGATTGGGCTGGTGAATGACCAATGCACTTGACAGTGGCACTGAGCATTTTTTTCCAACTGTCACGAGTATGTCCCAAAAACCCTGGATAAGCCTTGAAGCCATTAGGAGCTGGCTCCCAACTAAGCCTGCAGGTACTCAAACCACTGGGTGGGGATAAATGTGTGCTCAGAGCATTTGGATTTTTTATTTGCCACCTGTGGAGCTCCTGGAACACTGCTGTGGGAAGAACATGTGARCTGAGCGTGATGGTGAGCATGGATTCACAGTTCACTGGCATTCTGCTTTAYAAARRAATGAGAGAAATCAGCATCACACCAGTTAGAAGTCAAACTTCAAGTGGGCATGCTGCCTCAGGACACGAGRTTCTCTGCCATGAGACATGTGTGATGTCTCGAGGGCTGGAAAATGACCTTTACACACCAGTGAGTTATGCAAAGAGGACATGTCCTAGGGGGAGGGCTCGTTAGCAGARCAAGGAGTTGAACCCAAGTCTGATTTGTCTTGCTCTTTGAGGACTTGCTACCCACAGAAAGCCAGCAGATAAAGAAAGGCTGGACAATTTAGCTGATTTTCAACCACATGGACTTGTTCTTCAGCACTGTATTCATGGTAAATTTGGCCTCATGTGAGGAGATTAAAACAACTCAGTACTCACCTCTCAGCTGCCATAAGCTGGTTTSCTTCTGAGCCTCTTCCACTTTGGCATGCAGAAGTCAGAGGGGTTGTGAGATTGCAGCAACTGGAAGCCTACAGGTAAAACAGACATATTTGGGTAATCCTATCAATAATATGGATAACAGTGCTTTTCCTGAAGGCCCTTCTGGTACTRGAATACTTTTGAAAGGCAATATATTAGTTTATTGTGTAGTTCTGTTAGTCCTTTTAGGCACTGTGGCAGAAAACCTGCTTATACTTTCAAACTTGAAAGAGTATGTTAGAAAATGTTMTGAATGTTTCTCAGTGAAAGTGAGTGCAGAGGCTGTGCCCTCAGTTTACATAAGTCACCAGCAACTAAACCATTCTCTTCCCTGTCCAAATGTGTAAGGTCTTCAATAAATAATAACAACTTGCTCTTTGTTCTTCTTAGACTGCTAAAATAAGTGAAAAAAAATACTCCAGTCTTTAAAACAATAGATAGGTTGCTGACAGAAATCCTGACTGTTTCTTATACTGAACTCTGCTCCTTAAATTCTTAGAACTTAAAATGATGAAAAACTAGGAGAGAGAAAGATTTAAAGTTTGCTTTGTATCAACTCAAAACAAACAAACAAATCCACATAAGTAATTTCTAGAGGAATATGCAGAGGACTCCTGTGCATGTCAACTAGACACAAAACTGCTGTCAGCACTAGAAAACCTCCTGGAATTTATGCATGATGATGTAGATGCACATGAAAGCCACTTGAAAAKCAGAGGAGTCTGAGAACTGTGCAGTTTGTCCCTATAAATATAGCTGATGTGAGGCTAAAGCTGAGAATGCACTTTTGGACTGAGTCTGTGTTCAAGCCTTCGAAGAAAGCAAAAAAAAAAGCAGTGAAGAGCTTCAGAGAATTATTGCAGTTGTTCGAGGCTTGGAGCCAACCCATCCTGTTCAGTTCCTCACGAGAGAAGAGTTTTCAGAACTCCTCTGTGGCTTTCAGAGGACACAAAGTCAGCTTTCTCARCAGTGGGAGGCATTACCAGGAAGGTGTGCACACACACCACGCTAATTACGTCTCTAATGAGGACGCAGAGCATGCAGGTACCACAGGGGATCTCTGTGTCCCAGCACAACCAATTCCAGGCCCTTAACTGAGCCCCAGCGTGCACCAAACCAAAAAGGAACAGGGTGGCTGCACATTATCTGTCCACAAGGTTTAYACAATGGCTTAGAAGGGGCCTTAAGGATCAAGGAGTTCCAAGCCCCCTGCCATGGGCAGGAACACCTCATACGTCTTTACTGGGRTAAAGGAGGGCATTAATTTGGTGGGGTTTTTTTTCTCTTTTTACTCTAAAKGTAGCAATTTATAAATCACAGATCTTAGCTGAATAACTTCTTTTCCTGCACAATAACTAACAAATAACAATAAATAACAAATAAATCAATACGAGCAGATAAGAAGAACACAACCCTTACTTCCTCTTTGGCAATTTGGATTTTACAGGTATTTTTAGTTAACTCAGTGGAGTTCCCTGTTTTAACACGGACTGGTGTATCACTCACCATCAGAATTTTGTTCCAAACAACGCAGGTGTCCCTGGATACCTGTGAAAACTCCTGATCTGTTTGTTCCCCCAGTCCTCCAGCATGAGCAAAAATACACCAACCTCCTCAAATGCTCTTAGAGCAGCTGTTCAACAGCATTTATTTCAAATGAAATACAAACTCATGCCCCTTAGGAAAATTCAGTGAACAGGWCAATCAGACACATGGCAAAGCAGCCATTCCAAAGCCACTGCAACTGCAGAAGGGAATTTAAGTGCACCCTGCACAGTCTCAGACTCCATTTATGCACTGGCCCTTTGAAAATCCACCAGAAAATCCCACTTTTTCAGGCATCCAGCCTTGATTTCACTTGATTGGCAGAATATGGSTTTCTGGGATATTCCTGGATCCACAGAGGATGTGTGGCTGCAGCCTGTGCAGTGTGAGGTGATTAGAGACAGGGAAAGCCACTTTCTCCTTTCTCATGGGTGTGATGGGATCAGTGAGCACAGCAGTGAGGTGTCTCTTGTTTCTCCCAATGCCTCAGCTTTCCCCCTCTGTGCATGGGTGCCCACAGAGCTCCTCTGGAGGAACATGAACTCACCGTTTTTCTGTCTGCTCAGTGCACACATTTGGGCAGCCTGGGTTTTCTGAGCTACTGGCTAAAGAACGGAAAGCACAGACCAAGGAAATCATGTCAGGAATTGGGAGTGGATTTAGGGAAACACCAACTTGATCTGCCCCAAGTAGCGAGAGAGAGAAATGTGAGAATTATTTGTTGAAAGGAAAAGAGCAGCTCTTGGCTATGATTTATTCATTTAAGTCTAATGTTTCTCTGGGTCAAGACATGTATCCTGAGCAAAGTGGGCAAGTTCACACCTCTCATGGAGCAATCTTCCCAAGTGCTGGACAATTCACTTCTGGGCATTTCTGCAASATAAACGTGGGGAAGTTACCTAATCCCTGCCTGCATCTTGAGTCAAGACCACTGTTCTTCAGCTGAGCACAGGCTACCAGTGAACTCTCTGCRGGAGGAAAGGCATTAACCCAAATCCCAAAACAGCCCTGAAGGGTTTGTCCCACACCTACTCGAGATAACAAAGGGCTCCTCTGGGAGGGAAAGACTCATGGCAGAATGAAACAATGCTGCATGCCAGATTAACTGATCAACCCTTCTGCTCCTCCAGGTACAGAGGGAGAAGTGTGTGCATAGATCTGTTCATAGCCAAACTTGGGAAAGGCAGGAGATACCTCTTCCTGAGGAGATTCATCCTGATCATGAGATTGAAATGCAGTGACCATTTTGTTAATTCACACTTCATTCCAAAGGAGTCAACTGAGCATTCAGAGTTAAAACAACAAACTGGGGGGAAAAAAAATACCCCGTGATTTTTCATTCAGCATGGCTTAAGCTTACTGTTGGAATTATAAGTTTATTATTTGGGCTGGGTTTTAATTTTTTAATTTCCAACAAGAACCTGAAAACAGCATCACCCCAATCTTATGTAACAAACAAGGGATGTGAATTGCTCCATCGTGGTGCTAAAAAATGGGTGTAGACTCTGATGTTGCCACAGGCACCAATTTCAACCCTTGCAAAGAAAATAGATCTGGATTTTAGCTGAAACTTGGGTCAGTCTGACAAAAGACAGGTAATCTTTGTGGCTTTAATACATACCTTTGGCCTACATTTCAAACAAATACGAGGCAGCCCAAGCTTTGGGTTTAAGTGGTTTCAGATGTCTCTCAAGTGCAGGTCATTTTCCTTAAATTTCAGTTGAGAGTCTGAGTTTTCTCAATTCTGAAAGTCCAAGTTAAATTTAGGGGTGTGAACCCATCTGGACTATAAACCGAAGGRAATATTGGCACAAACCTCAGCAGAATGAAACTGCCAAAGCTTGAAACAGCTCTGATGTAGATATTTATCTGCTCAGAAAGAGTTTWAAAAAGTGAGTGGCTCGTCAGAATAATAATCAATTTAATCTGGTTTATTCAAATTTTGAGGGAAAGGATGTAAATTTAAGTTGCTTGTGGCTTTAGGAATACTTTTGACTAATTCAAGGAAAGCAGAAATTTAAAAATTGAAATTTTTGCCAATGTTTCCTACATGCTAATCAACCTCAGATGAAGTCAGGAAAAATTAGGATGCATTTGTGCAGGGAATAGAAAGCAGAGAGAAGARAGGAGAGGAAAGGAAGGGACAAAAGAGGGAGGAAAGAAGAAAAGAAGCCTTAACATTAAACAGACTTTGAAATCCATTAAAACACAAGTCATGAATGTCTGAACTGGAAGAATTTTGATGGGCATTGTTAAGTTTGAAGGAATTTTATGGCTTGCCTAGGTTAATTTGCTCTTCATTTGAACTGTGAGCTCAACCCAGGGTAACACATGAGACTGAACTGGSTTGTTAATGTCATGAATGCTTTCTATTTCAAATTTATTTGTAAGGGTTAGGGAGCATTACCCATATTATCATAACACATAAAACAATACTATTTACCAACCACACTGAATTTCCCAAGTGCTGTAAAGATCTGTTTAAAATGGAAGTGGATTGTAGACTGAATAGGCTGATAAAGCAGTGTCCATAACAAACAGCTTGAACTGAGCTTTCTCCTCAAAAAAAAAACCCCAAAAACCAAAAACCCCCCACCCTCCTGGCAAAACTGTCTGTGTTAAAATGTGATCATTGTTTTTCTGGCTAATTGCTGCTGTCCATGCCAGTGGGAGGCCTTGCTGTAAAGCTRCAGGARCATGCACCTCCCATCTGCACAGACTTTTTGGAGATTGTGTGAGACAAAAAAAAAAAAACGGAGCAGGGGAGAAAAAAAAACCCCAAACCAACAAATGAAAGCAGAGGTCTAAGTTTATTTTCCTAGGAAGAAAACCAGTGGAGTGCATAATGCAGCCTGTGTGTCTGCTGAGTTTGCACTGATACAGGAGTCACTCACTAATCACCTGATGATTCAATGTGATAACCAGGCTCATGTGCCTGCTGCCACTCCGAACAGCTCCTCTGAACCTTGGGCCATTTCCAGATTGGCCAAAGACAAATGTGTTTTAACTTAGGCCATTTTCATGTCATGCTTTAAAGTCTTGCCAGTCACATGGCCAGGAGTTTACAGATAGGCAGAGGACAAAGAGAGCAAAACCTGAATGAAGCACGAGATTAAAAAAAAAATACAAATGAGGAAACATTAAATTCACATTACTGAAAAAAGAAGTATTTTAGAGGTTTAAATGTGTTTGTTAGAAATTGGAAAGGTATACCTACATAGCAACAGAAAGATCACACTCATTGTTCTTCAAGCAAGCAGGGCTTTCTAGTTTTACACCTTTGGTGTATTTATGGTGTTTGCTCTCTGCTGTAGCTCTACAATAGCACTGGCAAAATGGCAAAAAAGAACTCCTCAGAATGAGCATTTCCCTGAACAGGCTTCATTGCAACTGGAATTGAAGATAAACTTTCCAGGGAAAAATAGGGGGTGAGACTGAATCCTTTTAAAATGCAAATCCCACAGCAGTGAAATAAAACAAGCTTTAAAGGCTTTCAAATGAAAATGACAGAAAAGCCTGATCACTGAAATATAAACCCYGTTTTTATGTTACGTGGTATTCATGAAATTATGTATGAAATATGATTTTGAGGGGAAAACCAAGAAGTTAACATTACAAGACCATGGATTTTAAAAGCTGCCAATTAAAGGAGACACAAATCATCAGCTTCACCAATTTGTTTTGATCCCTTCCTGCTGACATCAACATAAATGTTGACACAAACTCTGCTGGGAGAAGGAACAGGACACACACACACAGAAGTACAGAAGTTCAGCAAAATTCCTGAAGACCACAGAACATATTTGCTTTAGAATTTAGCACATTTTTCTGGAGCATGCATTAAACGCATATTTTATAGTTCATTATTAATTCAACCATCTCACTGTTTATTTTTTCAATGGAATCTTYTGCAGTGTTCCCTGTCACAAACTCTACTCTAATTTTACTGCTTTTGGAGCCACAAGGAAAATTTTACTTTTGAAAAAAATCCTGCAAGTTAATAATAAGTGAAAAGTGCTACTTCTAATCTGCTAAAATTTTGGCAAATCGAGTTTAGCAACCTAGATGATGCTGATAAGAGAAGGCACAACAAAGAGGTGATTGATTTGATTCTCAGAGAACTATCTTTGAAATCCCACTGTAAGTTAAGTTAGAAAAGAAATCACTCCATTTTTTTTCATTACAGTCCCCCGGCTAGAAGCCTAACATAAATTTTAATGAAATCATTTGAAAAGGCAGAGATAAAGAGAAAATTGTCCAATACACTTAATAATTAGGGCCTTTGTATATTTTCCCCCCCCAAAATTAGGGTATCCTTATTTTATTCCAAGCAGAAAGAAGGAACAACCCTCACACACTATTTTTTTATGATTATCACAGCTGTGAAGAGGGAAAGGAAAGGAAAGGAAAGGAAAGGAAAGGAAAGGAAAGGAAAGGAAAGGAAAGGAAAGGAAAGGAAAGGAAAGGAAAGGAAAGGAAA
>CADDXX010000301.1:539972-563257 GCA_902810485.1 Alauda arvensis
AAAAAAAAACCTTGTGCTATGTTAAGGGCATTAAAAACCTTTTACTTGATATCATGACTAAATCAGGTTATAATTACCATGAGTTAAAGCCTCACATGATGCTTTATCCTCCACGGAGAAAAGTATTCTTTCATTTTTCTTTCATTTTATGCTCTTTTCTTTTTCTTCTTTTTTTTTTTTAATCTCCAAACTATGATCAAAAGCTGTGTATCTGTCAACTTCAAACCATATCTCTGAATCAGAGTAAGAGAATAGAAGCCATCACCCCTGGGAGTTTTTCAATGAGAAAGAGCAGATCAGAGGAGTRGGATGGAAATACACACACATACTTTCCAGGATCTCTGCCTCTAAATCTGCATGATAATTTAAGTTACCAAATGCACAGAGAGTATTAAATCATGGTGGTTTACTTAGAAGTGTTTTGAACTTGGAATTCGTGGGAATGCAAGGCCTGATACCTGCCYTTATCTGCACATGCTGATAATTCTTAAGATGTGCAAGGAAAATGGAGTAACTGTTTGATTTCAAATGAGTCTTCAGCAGCCCATCCTAGTAAATCAATTCTGTGCAGGGAGAGGAAAAGGACAGCACTTGAATTTGCTTCCCAAAAACTCCACTCGAGCCTGGTATCACAGGAGGGAGGATATTTCAGTGTGATACTCACATTTTCCATGTGTGCTTTCTCCCTGGGCAGAAACTTGCTTTCCTAGGAATGGCCAGAAATTCCCATAAAGGGTTTGCACTGGAAACTAGACATTCCTAACGTGGCTACAGAGAGGACAGAACTTTCTTCTTCACAAGCTGCCATGCAGATGAAAAGATTTTTGGTTGATTTGGAACCTTCCCTTAGGAGGYTCAGCACTGAGATTCAACACCCCAGGTTGGTTCCCTGGACAAATTAATTGTTCTCAGGTACAAACTACCTCTAAAAAGGTTTTCCTCTTCCTTAAAACGAAATCCCAGTTACACATTAATATATCTTCTTGTTTAGTATCAGTTCAATTTATGAGATACAGAAAATAACAGAGACTTGACTCTTTTTTCCTCACACTTTACCCCTTAAACCCCCCAAATTTTCATATCTTCTGCAGGAGCTTGAGTCAGCAGAGAGATTACTATGAAATTGTTTGAAACCAGTAATTCCTCCAAGTGACAGAAGTGATCTTTGAATATTTTGGGTGGCAATCTTGAGAGGCTTGACCACAGATGCAGCAAAGCTGGTAGATGTTTTTTTCATGAAATGACAAAATGTGAAGTACATAAGGAACAGTACTGAAATGCTCCAACATCAAGTAACACTGATAGTATTTTGAAGAAACACAAAGAAGGTTAACAAGCATGGGGTCAAGACATGTGGATTTTTATAAAATCTTTATAAAATCAGACTAAAATACTCCAGCATTTAAAAAAAAACCTAAAACCAATGTATCCTTACAGAAAACTGAACCAAGCCATGTCTGCCTAAATGTAAACCAGAAATTATAGGTTCATATTTCAGCTACTTCACCTCTACATTCAGATCCCTGCTTCTTGCAGTGACTCCTCTTTTAATGATGCCTCATTTAGTGACAACAGGCTGTGGACTCAGTAAAAAGCCAAGTGATAACAAGGGTCCCTCAAAAGAGTGTCAGGACAGAACCAAAGTCTGGGTGATAAAATATCACTGACTCTGTAAAACAAAACAGCAGACAAGACACCAGGAGTGTTGTTCTGAAGTGATGCAGTTGCCTGTAAAATAGTTACAAGCTTTTCATTATCACGCAGCCACCACCAAAATATGTGCCTTGGCTTGGAAAAGCAGCCCACCAACAAAAAAAAAAAAAAGGAAGGGGAGAAAAAAAAGCTCTTTCCATTCCTCAAAAGCCTCATTATATCACAGGGATAACCCCAGGGTGAGCAGAAAACCTAAACACAGGGTGACCATTGAGTCCTTCACAGCCAGGGCATCACACATGCTCCAGCCAAGTTCACCAGCAGATGAAGCTCATGTAGCAGCACACAGGCGGAATTAAGAACAAGAAATTTGGAGGCTTTAAGCAGTTTCTCTATGAAAACAAAGCCAGGCAAGCAGAGAGGATCCAGACCCAAATTCACTCCCTGTATTCCCTTTTCTTCTGGAGTTCTGCCTCCTGGAGGGGGGGYGGGGATTGAGACCCATGAGAGGTGAAAAAAGGGGATGAAGATGGACTCACTGGAAGCTTTCCTCATGAGATAATGAAAGGTCTCCTGGTCATATCTTAACCCTGCCACTTTGGAGAAAAAAGCTTACAATGCTTTTATGGTTTTTTGGACTAAAAGCCTACAGCTGTTTTGAAGCCTGACATAGYTCTAGCATATAATTAATACCATTTCCATTTAACTCACCAGCTAAATCTTAAACAGAATGCACAAGCTGTGACATATTACTGAGAAGGAGCAATGCACATTGGACAATTGACTTGGTGGTGGCCTTTAATGCTGTGCCCTGTTGGTGGGGTGTCTTGTGGTTATCATTTTTCATTGGAGACATGTCAAACAGTTCATGGGCCTGGCAAGCATAACTATCACAGGCAGTCCTGCTTCTGCTGGCTTTCATCCTGGGAAGCAGTTGCATTTCCTGGCAGAGTGTCCACAGATTTATGGGTGCACATGCAACTTACCCTCTGCATACATCCATATCTGTTTTTACAGAAGTGTGCATTAGGATATAGATTGGGTCTGGGCTTTCACAGGATCATGGGATGGTTGGGGTAGGAAGGGACCTCAAAGAGGATCTCATTCCAATTCCTCTGCCATAAGCAGGGACACCTTTCCCTAGGCCAGGCAGCTCAGAGCCCCATCCACCCTGGCCTTGGACACTTCCAGGGATTTGTAGTTTACCTCTACTAGACAGCCAAGAAAGAGGTGAATTAGTCAATTAATCAAAACCAGTTAGTTTTAACTCACCTTGGCTGCCTGCATKACTGGAAGCCACTCCTGTCACTGCAGCCTGGCTACACTCTCCAAACGACAGATTCATTCTGAGCCCTGGTTCACAAATGTGCAACTGATGTCTTACATTAATTCATCCCTAGTTGGCAAAATTGTTTCTGTGATCATTTCTGTCTCTCAGGTTGTTTTTTATTTTTTACTGTGGTGCATTAATGGGAAGCAGTTGTGAAAAGAAAAACAAGCACGAGCAAAATGTTGAGTAAAGAGTGCAACTTTTTGGGTCCGTTGCTTCCACAACTCTGGACAACCAAAATTTGCTGTAAATTGCCCAATGTATTTGAATGACAATTAGGGGTTTTCCAGTGGAAGCTGCTCCTAGCAGGATTCCTGGCTGGTGCAGATTCACGTCATGCTCAGTTCTCACTAACAGCTGGCACAGCCTCTATCACTGGTGGGCAGATTTGCATCTCCTCTGCTGAAAGCAGCAGCAAAGCAGAACCTCCCAGCCAAAACAGGAGGGGTGAAGAATACCTCAGCAATGCCCTCCCCCACAGGGGAACTTTAAGGAACGTACTGAGGAAAGTTTCTTCATTCCCACTGTTTCTTTTGGCGTTTTTTATTTATTGTGAGTGTGCTGTTTGAGAGAATGTCTCCTCCTTCCAAACCTTTGATGGGGGGATGTCAGGGGCTGGGTCTTGCCCAGAATGCAATCAGTGTGCAAGCACTGCTCTGAGCTGCTGTAACCACACTGTGCTCCCTTGATGCTCTTTCCATCAGCCTGCCATAACGTGGCTGCTTGGCTTGCAGCTGGGATTATTAGCTCTGMAAGCCTTGAAGGTGTTGGGCCTGGCTGCCTTTTAGACATGGAGTAACACAATACCTGCTCCTTCAAGAATCTGCTGTCACTTCTCAAATTGGCAGGTGATGGTGTTTTTAACTGTGGGGGGGCCACTACAAYCCCCCTAAAAAATTATTTTACTTATTCCCTTCTAACTTTTTTAAACCTACCTCTACCATCTTTCCTTTAATTTCCAAAGGTGTTCTCAGATTGACTACTGCTGGCTCTATATTATTACTGCCCTCTCCAGTAGCTTTTTTATTCTTTTTCTTGCTGGATCTCTTAGGCTGTTTTTCATGTTTCTGTCTTGAGAATCTGGCACTCTATTTTCCTTTGRCTGTTTATAAATTTATAACAATTTTTTGTTCTGTTGAGCATCATCATGAAGACCAAGCCAATGTGGTATGCTGAAAATAATGCTGGGATTAGCTAATTGGAGATTTTCCAGTATTACCTTCTCTGTTGGGTTCCAATATAACTCTGTATGTTGTTTCAAACATGAATTATTGGATGTATCCAGACACAAATCCACATGCAGGCCTTGAGAACTGGCCCTCTTTGCCACAGTCAGAAAATGCCTCCCTGAACAGCCCAGCCCATGTAACTGCATTATTTTAAATGTTTATTGGCCTTTAGTGTGAGGCCAGTGCTGAAACCATGACAAAAGTCCTTCAAACTGTTTATGCATGCCTGCTGCACACAACAGAGCCACCACTGCTGCCTTCCTTTCTTAAGTGGCCTGACTCCTGAGCTCCAAATGGATTTTTTTTGGTTGGGTTCTGGGTGCAAGTTGGAGTGGGATTTGAGACAAGTGGTTTCCCACAAAGAAATTAATTGAGAAAGGCAGTGTTTGTCAAGGAAGCCCCAACATCTGGGAAAATACACRCTGCTTAGCTAGTTTTACTTGAAAAGGGGAATATGTAGCTTTTGGGGTATTTTTCCCCTGTGGCAGAAGGTAAAATTGCAATTTTTGTGTTGAGCAYGATAAAAATTTTCACATTCAGCACAAAATTAATGAAATATTGCTTGGAAGGGACTTCTGGCCAACGTTTACTCCAGCCTCCTGTGCTAAACAGGACTGAAACCAACCTTRAACTGAGTCAGTGGTGGCTTTGTCCAAACAAGCCTTGTGAACCTCAGAGGAAGCAGCCACAACTGGGGACAGTATGTAGGTATTACCCACAAAATTAAAAGAAGACACAGAAAAACAAAACCCAAACCAAAATCACCCAAGAACTTATAGAACTTACAGAACACTATCAGGAAATCAGCCCTTTGCTACATCACCCTTCTCTCCACCTCCTTAGCCACTGGAAAATRCTTTGTCTACTGAAAGCCACAGATTTTTTTTCTTCTGGTGTGCCACCATTCTGCTGCCAAGGAAAGAATGTAGCAGCAGCACAGAGTGGTTACTACTGTTTTATTAAACAGAGGCCTGCATAAATTCCAGCTGCTGGCCATGTGTTCCATCTTTTTATGTCCAAACTCACACTCATTTTGAGAAATTCTGAGTGCTCCTGTGAGCAAATGCTCTTGCAAGGCCCCAGGCTTTATATCTGAGTTACACATAAACCTCAACCTGTGACTTCAGCCTGAAAGATCTGCTGAGGTCTGTTGACTTTCCCYTTCATAACTGCTCTATCTTTTCTCCTCTGGAGATGAGGATCTGACTTTAGACAGTGATCAGATGATCATTAGATTATTTTRCTCGGGCATTACCCAGCACTGATAATCCGTGGAGATGAAACAAGGAGGTTTCAGCCTGTAATCACAGCAATTTGAAGGGAAAAGGATTTTGCCCRGACATCTGTGGCAGTGCACGATTGGAATTCAGGGGGAATGGTGGAGGGAAAGCAGGGCTTTGTTAAGAAAAGCCATCAAGCTTTTCACAGGGCTTTTGGAGYGATGGTTAAAACCCAGCAGGCATGACATTAAACCTAATATCTAGCTAGTGCTGCTTGTGAATGCTAACAACTGTTATCCCTCAGCAGTCACATGGGAATTCCTTTTTTTTTCCTGGTAAACTTCAGTGGAATTTGGAGGAGATATTTTGTAAGGGGATTTGATCCATTTATTAGTTTAACATTTCTAAATCCACCTAAAGTCACAAAATCCTGTATTTGGATATTGCCTCCCCAATGAGAATAGGGAGARAGCTTTGGAAGCTGTGTTGTTTTGACTTTGGCATTAATATTGGGCTGTGGACAACTGTGATATCTTAAAGGCAACCTCGAGGAAGGGGCAATGAGTGACTGAGGTGTGAGACCCTCAGTCTGAGGAGCTGCAAGTCACCACAGCATCAGTCACAGTCAGAGGAACTGCTCATTCCATTCCCCCACCCACTCCTTGGAAAGAAGAGCCCATTTCACTCTCATCCTCACACACACTCAATCAAGTGATGTGTGCCAGAGCACATCAACAAAAGAAATGAGCCTCAAGGACAGGGAGTCATCTGCTGCCCTCCATGGCTGGAGCAAACAGCCACAAACAGCTCCAATGCCAAAATAAACTGCTGCTTTTAGCACCCCAAAGAATACAGAGGGGACAGGAATGATACAAGGAAGGGGAAAACATGGTGCAATGCTTGTGTGATCCATTAAATTATTGCCTGCCAGCTTTCTAATAAGGTATCAAACAACCTGTATGATCAGAACATGATGAAACCAGACACCCTTTGCCAGCAGGGCTTCTCAAAGAAGGGAGATAAAAGAAAATCTCTCCTGGGAGTAGACAAAAAAAAAAGCCTAAGAAGGCTACATTCATGTAAGTGACAACCAGACAGAGAGAATTTGCTGTTTGTCTCACTCAAATTATTTAATAGTCAGGGCAGTATTCTTACTGTAGGTTGTAATTTTGGCCTTGAGAAAGGGTTGGTTAGTAAAATGCAACAAATTACTTCAGAAAGCTTCTTTAAAGATCTGTTTCTGTACTACTGATACCTTGTTTACATGCCAAGGACCARGGCATTATGGTTAAACTGACCACTACAAAAGTTATGTTGAAATACTTCATGCTGCATAATTTGCAACAGGATTTATTTAGGATAAAGTGTTGGTTCTTACAAGGAAAATCTATTTCAAGAAGAAAGRAGAGGGAGAGACACCCCTCTGATCAATAGTAGCAGAACTGAAACTGGGCCAAAGTCCTGTCATAGCAGGGTTGGAGAGGATTGAAACACAACATTTTCTGAGGAGAAAAACAGATCATTTATACAAATGGCAGGTTTTAGTTTTCAGAGTGAGGTTTCAATCAAGGGCACTGCATTTCTTTGATTGCTGGRCCCCCAAGGGGCAATGACAGCGTTGTAGGACCCAGGATATTTCTCATTTCTGGTGGAAAGCCAGGATCCACCAGCCCTTTTGTGACTCCTGAGCGTGGTGGGACAAGGTCACAGGCACACAGGGAGCAGGGGAGCAGCACAAAAGCCAGAAGGGAGCGGGTTAGGGCACGTCCCAGCCACTCCCTGGGCACCAGCTGCCCTGGGGACTCASCASCCCTRCTCCACGGAGCCCAAAGTCCTGAGCAAACTTAGATCTTAACCCCTCTGGAGTACAAATACCTGAAGGAATAGCTGAGATCCCACATRCTGACCAGTGCAGGGTAAGGGATAAGGAAGTGCAGCCATTGAAAACAGCTCCTTCTGCTCCTTCCTGAATGGCTGCTCTGCTCTGGAAAGGGAGGTGATTCTCTGGCTCTTCAGAGTGGCCAGGACAGAAGTACACAGAGAAGGAACAATATCTGCATGCAGTGCTAACTCTTGGCACGTGAACCACAACTGAAATCATTTAATGCGGATGCAATGCGAAGGCTTCTCTCCTTCTCATTATCTGCCAGAGAGATTTGTGAAATATGGGACTCTTTGTCTGCCAGAACCATGTGCATCTGTGACAGGAATCACATTATGTTATGTCTTTTTTTTTTTTTTTTTTCTCACATGGACTTAAAAATACAACCTTCCTAATTGCTTTTTATATAACAAAAAATTTAAGTTGGTCAGGGTTTTTTTTTTTTTAAACCTGAGACAGCTCCATATCTATTTTCATATTAAAAAGAAAACAAAAACTTGCAGACAGATTTTTTTTTTACTAATTTTTTTTATCCTTCAAATATATTTTTTTTTCCTTCTCACCAGTTATGTGTAACTTCACTAATTAGCTCTCATTTTTAAGGGGAGTAAAGGAAAGGAAACCTCAGTAACTTCTACACCTTTGCTGACTTGTAAGCCTGGTTTAATTTAGAAATTAAATTTAGAATTGAATTGAACTGAATTTAGAAGCTGAGGTAACTATTTTTCCTTAAAAAGAGAAGAATCTTAGACACTTTCTAAAATKTTAAGTGTCAATTTCCCAGAGAAATCAAAGTCTGAAAAACATGTAACTCAACCAAATAGTTTTTAAAGGAAAAAAACCAACCAAACAAAAAAAACCCCAAAACTAATTTGGGGGGATTCCCTTTCCCATATCTTCTCCTTTCAAATACAGTTGGACAATGAAACATTACTGTCCTACTTGGCTCATGTTAAACCAGACTTCAGACTTGTTATCTGTTTGCTTCTATTTCTCTTAAAAACATGGCAGATTTCCACACTTTGCTTTTGAGAGTGATGTTTCTTTTGTGTTCATTTTTTCAGTCTGGAAGCATTGCAAGCATGAGCACCACTGGCATTTCTTGGTCACACTGGGCTCCCCTTGCACACTTGTGCAAACTTGTTCAGGAATTCTGAGGAATTCCTTCTGTTTTCCAGGCCCCAAAGAAGAGCCTGACTCCTGAGCAATTCCTTAGGTCTCCAGAAGGGAAATCCCTCTAAAACAGATCATACCAGAGAACACAGTCAGAGCTGCTGTTAACCCCCAGCAAATTCCCTGAGACTTGGCTGACATCCTCACATTCCACAAATCCTTAAGAAATTTGTTCTCTCTTCCCCTGCAGAGTACTAACTTGCTTAGGAGACCCTTCATATGAACCAGTTCAATAAAARCAACAGACAGATCTTTGTTTATTGGAAAAACCGAAAAACACGGGGAAAGAGGTGCCAATATAAAGGAAAGCTTAGAAAATATGGGGGAAAAAAATTGAAAGACATGTGCATCCTGTTAACCCTCCCTCATTCTAGAATAACATGATTTCCCCTTGCAGGAATTTTGCTGAGAAGGAAAAGGTCGATACAGCACAACTCAGGACGCAGCACTGTTTTAGCTGAACTTAGCACAGGCAATTTCTAGGCAGTGATCAATTAATAATATTAATAAAAACATGGCTTGCATGTGTGTGTTGCTACCAAGACAGCTTCTAAAATGCTGGGGGGCTGTGTGCATATTCTGATTACTGAAGCAAATTCCTAGGTCCATAGATCTAGAGTCCAAAGAACTTTCTGTAAGAAATGGCATCTCTGAAACAGGGGTTGTTTCTCATCAAAGCTGCACTTTTGTACTGCCATCAATAATGGCAGAAGTGACTTCAGAATTTCAGGAGACTTTGAAGTGAGGGTTCCTATCTTGCCTCAAAATGCAAATGGCAATGCAGTTACTGTGATTTGGTCTAAGGTTTTGAGAAGAACAGCTGGACAGCCAGAAGATGCAACAAGATGTGGCTTGACAAGAAAAAGGGAAAGTGTGTAAAAACACACATCTGTGTAATTTATGCTGGGAGAGGAAATATTCCTGCAGTGCACATTAAGACTTCAGATTGCACCATCCTAATTTCCAAGATTTCAGACTTCTTGCACCATCTTAATTCCCAAGATTCTAGCTTGAAAAAAAACTGGGAGAGGTATCATCATCTTTTTTATTTATGACTTCTTTAATTGGGAATCACTTCCCTATTCCTTTTTTGAAGTGATTTAGTGCTCAAATGACAGCAGAGACTAAGCTTGAAGAGAAGAGCACTGACAATCAGTTGTTGTTGGCATCATTCTTCCTGCTGTACAGGAGTTTAACTAATGAATCCAGCTCTCCTGCTCTTGGAATAACAAATCCAACATGAGAAAATTGCTGGGGGAGCTTAGGAGCCAGAGTTACAACGTACAAGGCAAAAGACTGAGAGGAATCCAAGGGAAGATGGTAATCATTAAATGATCCCTTCTTTGAGGGTTTACGTTGGAAAGCCTCGACTGGCTCAGATATTTGAGCCAAGCCCCTTCAGCATAAAACTCTCTGGTGACTGTGAGGAAGCTGCTGTTTTACCCTGGAGTCCCTTGAGAGAAAGCAGAATGTAAAAGAAAGTGGGTTTTTTTAGTATTTCTTTTTTTTCCCAAATGTTCCTGAAGTAAGTTTCATAACAGACCTGAAGAGGTAGCAAAGTTATTGCTCCCACTCGGCAGATTTGGAACCTGAACCACCAAGCAATGAGATCATTTCTGTGAGATCAGGCTGCAAGCAACAGCCCTTGCCATCTTACTGTGGAGCCCCAGCAAACAACTTCATCCCCACAATTATCCTTCAAGGAGAGATGATATCATCCCCCGCTTTATAGCCGGGGAAAACGATGCCCAAAACACTTAGCAGCTTGTTGGAGATAGTACAAAAGCTCTTTGACAGGTTTGGAAACTGGAACCAGATCTGCCAAGCCTCAGTCTGATCCCTTAAACACCTGCCCATCCTGGTCCCTGTCCCTTTGTTACTTGAGCCAATTTTGCCCGATTTGACTTTAAAATCTTGACACACAGAACATAGTCTGCTCCTTGCATTCATTTTAAGGTGAGGAGCAGCAATGTGGCTGGTTGGATAGCAGCAGCAAAGGCTGTGRCAGTCCAGGGCACAGGAGGGCATGAAGAAGCAGGATTTTGGCAGATCCTGTACCATGGGATTCCATCAGAGCTGCATGCCAAAGCTGGGTGCTGCAAACAGGTTCTCTGATCAGACAAACTGCTGCTGAAAAGGTGAACAGGACATTTGATGCCAAAGAAAATCTCTGCAATACACCTTGTAGGTCTCACCCTACAGGCAAACAAACAACAAAATCCAACAAACAAACAAACAAAAAGCCACACAGAACAGGGGGTTTGGGGTTTGGTTTGTGTCACAAGGAAACCAACATGCTGGAGGAAACAATCTCTCCCTCTGCCCACCCTGTCCTCCCCCTGGCATCTCAAAGGTTTTCTGGGAACTTGCCTTCACAKCCCAGTCAACAAATGCCAAAAATCAGAAAGATGTCTTAATTGAGAGGATAAATTGCTCACAGCCAGCCTGGGCCAGCTCAACCCGAACAACAAAGCAGTTCAGTTTATTCAGGGAAGAGGGATTAGTGGGGAAAACTGTTATCAAACCACAGAATGACTAAGCAGGGACATCCCTGCTAGGAGATTTCCTTTCCTGACACACTRGCCTGCAGAGTTCTGCTCCTCATGCCACAGACCAGTGTGAGAGAGGGTGTGCAAAGTCAGGAGAAGGCACTGAAATCCCTCTGTGGTTCTGGTGCCAGCCAAGCCATCCYTTGTTTATTGCCAGGGAACTCCCTGCACGTTATTCCCTGAGCCACTGGAGCACCCAGGCTGGCTGAGGAGCTGYAATTCCCTGGGCACACTTCCTTCTGTCCCGGTCACATTCCTGGTGCTGCAGCAGTGATGAGRAACATCTGCTGGGGTTGTTTTTCCCTGAGACCACAAAGGGCCCACTGAACCATGGCAGAGCTGGATGAACAAACCCTGTTTGGGCAATTGTTTTATAAACTTCCAAAAGCAGCAAAGGATTTTTTAAAATTTTTTTTGGGGTCATCTTGCTTAAAAAACTGGCAAAACCGAAAGGAAACAAAACAAAAGGAACAAGAARTGGGTACAAGTGGATGCAACCAGAAATCCCTCCAACTTTTTGGTGTGCACCTTCTTATGCTTTCTGAGGTCAGTGAACAGCTATTCTTCTGGGGGGGAAAAAAATACAGTCCCTGGAGGGATGATTTTGGAACTCTCTTTATTCTTTTACAGTTTGACATCTGGAATTTGGTGGCCAGCATTTCTTACCAATAAATGAAATGCAACTAATTYCATGAAATGCTGTGAAATTATCATTCCCATTTAACTGAACAGTCTCAGTAAAATGCTACGAGTAACAAAATAAAATCTGGGGGAAATTATGTCATTTGAATAGAGCTTGTATTGCAACCTGTGGTAAATTTACATCAAGCCTTAATCTAACTTGCAGATTCATTACCAGTTCATCATGCAAAAATACCCCCAAATTCTGCAAAGATGTGCTGTCCTTTTACTGCACKTCACAAAATATGTGATGAAAAGCACAGGGTAAAAATATGTTTACGAAACTGCTCCACATAATCCACATGAGCAACTCATACAAGCATCCATAAAAATGAAGGTCAGAAGAGAATTGTTTCCCAGAGTAATTTGTCTGGCATATGAACTGACCCAGGACAACAGATGACTGTTCAGTGTGCTGCCTCATGTAAAATTCAACTATTTCCCAAAACACAGGAGGAAAAAAAATAAATAAAAACAATATGAGGAAGCAATTGATATTATCATTCCCCCATTGTTCTCTACCCAGCTAACTAAAATAACTCCAAGGACAGCATGAAATCCCCTGATAAAATATCAAGAAGCCTCCAAGAAGCATTTTGCTGCAAAAAGATAAAAACTAGAAAACATCCAGAGTATGACAGTTTATTTTCCCAGGAATAATTCTGGCACTTAGGAGGYTGTCTTTGCTGCACACACACTGGCCATTTCAAAAACACACAGGCTAGAAGGAATTCTGCTCAGCCCAGCTGGGCTCTGGGYTTGCATCAGGATGAGATYTGCCCACAAATATTTCTTCTTTGCCTGTGCCTTGCCTTCCCTGGGAAGGAAACTCAGAGGGAGATGTGGAGCTGGGGCTCCAGCAGCAGCAAGACCTCAGGACATGAAGGCACAGGGACCCACCACGTGCTCCAAGTTCGGAACCAGCCTCCCAAAAACACTGACAGACGACAAAAACAGAGGGTCAGACCATCCTGCTGCAGCACCTCCTCTGGCCCCCAGTTTGCCTAAGGAAAAATGACCTATTTGGTCTCCAAAGGGAAAGCTAAACGGGTTCCAGGGCAGCTGGGGGAGAGCCAAACTTGAGCCTTACCCAGGCACGTGTGATGCCCTGGGTGCAGCGAAGGGCGCGGATGCGCTGCAGCCAAAACCACAGAGCCTGCGTCCTGCCAGGGCAGGCAGGGCTCCTGACAACATTTATCATCGCTCTTGCTATGATCTAGTCCTGCAGGCATTCCATTTGAACACAAAGTAAGCACTTGGGATGATTGAGGGAAACGTGGAGTTGGACGGCTCTGTTGTTCGGTGGCCAGTCATAACACAGAATCTGCTGCTGAGTGCAGAAATTCGCTGTCCCGGGCTTTGTGTGGTTCCTGTCTGCTCCAGCTTCTGGGCTGATGCAGGGAGCTCTTCCACACAGGCTGTTCTCTGCCTTCRTCAGCCCCCTCCTTGCTGCTGCCACCTTTCTCTCAGAAAAGGTTTATAGAGGAAACCCACTCCTGTGGGTTCGGGGAGTTGTTTCACAACCTCGTAAGGACACGTAAAAGGTTCCTCYGGCTGTTTTCGGGCAAGAAAAGCCCAGCACAGCACTTGAACCTTGGGGGGAAGAAGGGGATGATGAAAGGAACCATTTCCCCTCAGCAGAGCAATTAACGCCTAATTGCATTCAGGGCTGTTGGCAAATCATTTCCATTTGTACAGATGCAAACAAACAAACAAACAAACAAATAAAATACTTGGGAGCATATAGGCAGAGAGAGGGGGAAAAAGGAAAGATTTGAGAGGTACTTAAAAAGTAACTTTTAACATTTCTGAGAATTCAAGCTGAAAAAAACAAACAATAGGAGGGATTCCTACAGTTCACCGTGGACAAATGGGTTTTTTAGACTGAATTAATGCTCTGCTTTCCTATTCACTGTGTCTGCAGCCTCCAGGAAAAAAAAATACAAAAGAGAAAGAACTCCAAATTCTGCTATGATAACCCCAACATGAGTCTTCTGCTTTCCTCCTGCTTTCCCTTTTATATTTTTGAAGTGTTTTTTTTTTCCATTGTTATTGCTCTGATCTTCCTGCTCTTGGTTTGGATCCCACTCTGCAGTTCTTCCTCTTAATTTCCCTTCCTGGCATTTCCAACAAAAACACTCTCRTTCCTCTGCTGCCACTTTGAAATCGGCGGAGCTGGACTGGGTTAGCCTAGAACGCAGTTGCTCCTGTGAATTCAGAATGAATTCCCCCAGAGATGTTCCAGTCCTTAATYATGCTCCTGTTACCATCTCCTAACAAGGATTCCTGGGTATGACAAAATACAAAACAAAAAAAACCCACCCCTACAATACCTGGTAGTGGTGTAAAAAAGACAACTCATTGCTTGGCTGCTCTGTGGCTGGSTGAAGGTGTTGGGTGCTACCCACGAGCAATAAATGTGAGGTAGTTAGGAGAGATCAAATGTACACCGTCTGATTTTCCTCTCCTTGGCTGCTGGAGTGATTTAAGCCTTATGTAACACCTTGGTGCATTGAAACAGGAGCTAACACTTTGAGATGGTGACAGATGATAACCTTTTACATGTTAAAGTAGACTTTAAAAAAAAAAAAAAAAACAAACCACCAAAATCAAACCCAAACCCATGTTTTTATCCCATTTCCCCCACGGGAAGAGTTTTCTCTCAGGAAAAGCATTTCTTATTGGGGAAAAAAAAAATTAAAAGGGTATTTGGAAAACGTTGGGTAAGTAGTCGTTTTTACTTTAGAAATACCTGGCCAGCGTAGGTGTTGATGATGCCCAGGAGTTAAGAAGTATGTGTTAATATCACTGAACTCGCAAGTTACTTTTGTGAGTAGGAGAGGAGGTCAGATTTAGGAAGCAGACAGCCCCGTGTGGGCAGCACTTTGCTGAGATCCAGGATGGCGTGGGCAGCACCAAGGAACTCCCCTTTWCCCTTCCTAAATGTGCCCAAATGAACTGTAGGGCTTCGGTTCTTCTCTGACACTGCTGGGGACAGATTTATTCCTTCTTCTCGTTGCTGGAAGCCAAGCTAACACAGACAGGCTGAATGGATTTCCAGGTTCACTAATGACCTCACAGGGATTGAATAATGAAATCRTATCTGCCTCTTTGCTGAAGAGACACAGACCAAACTTACACGGATCTAATTATTTTATTTCTTGAAGATAAATTGCAGCCTTGAAGGCGTCTTGCAATCAGTTATCAGGCAGAGCTCCATGGGCACCAGCTTTCATTTTTCTCCAGTGCAGTGATGTACTGCCAATATTTAACATGGGGCTCCCACTAAAATTTCCCTATTAATCTGTACCCCCGTGTCCCTGAGGCACACATTCTTGCCTGGAAAGAAAATAGCAATGAAGAAAATCTATTCATTTATTTTTACACTGCTGTTTAAACAGTTTCTGAGAGTTCTCAGCCAAGGAGGAAAATAAAACCACTTGGCAAACAAACCTCGATTATATGTACTTTTGCAGGAAATGTTTATACTTTACTTCATTCCTGTTNAAAAAAAAAAAAAAAAAAAAAAAAAGGAAAACAGGAGAAAAAAAAAAAGCTGGAGCACTTATAAAGTGGTGTTTGACTGGTGATATCAGAGTTGGTAGCAGCAAAGATAAGGAGTTACCTTTCTGTGAAAAATTGGAGAACCCTTACAAAAGCCTGAGAAGCACCAGAACTGGTATTATCAGGTAAGAACAGCACTGGGCTGGGTGGAGGGCAAGAGATTCGTGGAGTGATCAGCACCTGACAGCGCTGAGCGATTCCATCCGTTCCGGTGGAGAGGAGGAACACACAACTGAGAATCAAATGGAAATAATTCTGCCCTTGATTKCACGCACGGGCTGGTCACTAGACAACGCAGTTACAAGAGGATGAAAAGAAATGATCAGATTTAACAAGTACCTAATGGGTGCCACAGCTCCAGTAGTGCTAGAAAACCATCCCAATATTCCTTTCAGTTTTGGCTGCAAAACCTTAACAAGGCTCTCAAGGAACACCAGGGATTTGTTCCAATGATGTTCACTTTTCTCCTCTTTTTGAACCAAATCTCACAGTGTTTTCAAATTGGCTAATCTTTTACTTGCATTTGCCTTAACAAGCGACCAGAGATATGTTTTTAGGTTTTAATAGATTGATTCCAAATGTGAAACAATTGCTACTCTATTTTTATTGGTGCTGTAGCTGGTAGAAGTGTTAATGTCCTTATACAGATTACACAGGAAAAAAGAAATTTTAATTCTTTTGTAAGTAAAAGACTTTTTTTTCTTACTCTGAAGTGAAAAACTACTTATTTCACTTGAAAGTTCACAGCTTGCATGAACTTTCTTGTTATTGTTCACGTCCTACTTGACTTTTTCAAAGAACTGATGTGAAAAATATTGGGATGACGTGACTACTCATCCCAATAATGAGCCCAGCTTCCCCACCCCAATAATTAACAAGTAGCCGCCCGTTATTAAGCAGACCAAATATTTCAATAAAAGGTCCTGCTGAGTTGTGTCTGTCCTGAAACAGATTTCACTTGAAAATTGGAGTAATGAGGTTCCCCCATAACCGATAAGCAGCCCAATCAAGCCCACTGCACTGGGTTCAGAAATCTTGAGCAGGATTTAATTACGAGCAGAGGTTTCCTGACAGGGCCAATAATGGGGCCTTTTCCTCTGGCTGTGGTTCCCATGGTCCCGGTAAATCTCTGCAGACCTGCCTGCGAGGAAAACAGTCGGAAGCTCAGACATCACTTGAAAGGGGATTTCAGGGAGCGGCAAAAACAAAGCCCCGATGATGATGATGACGATGGCTGTTGAACACTGGGGACAGACAGCTGGAAACAAAAGACCCAAGCAAGTAATTAGCAAGACCAAATCACTTCCAATTAAGCATCTCAACACCAATTTTATGTGGTCTCAGAGGGCCACTCCCTTTGAAAGAAGAAGATCACCTCTAAAAATGTACCCTTCCTCTTGYCTAGAGGAAAATTTGAGAGGAAGGATGCAGGAAGAGCGGGCTGTGATAAGGTGGGGCCATGCAGCAATGTACCTCTCCTGGTGCCCTGGGAGCACTCACAAACCCTTTGAACACACATATTGTCCCAAAGCCATGCAGATGTGGCCCCTGGGCTCGAGGTTTAGTGCTGAACACAGTGTTGGGTTACAGCTTGGGCTTGACAATCTCAGAGGTCTTTCCCARCCTTAAGCACTCCATGATTCTGTGTTCTCCTGATCCCATCTGGGGATGCTAAGAGCAAGATTTAGGATGTGAGAGAAAAAGTCATGCTGAAATAAATGGGATTAGCCAGTGCTTCTTCTTAGAAGATCATAACTCTGAGTTGGCACTTCTGTCTGACTGCTCAAACACAGCAGTGAATTGGCTCTGAAACTGTTGGACTGGGGAGGCTGGTAACTGAAGCACTTTTTGGATCAGAGAAGAGTCAGAACTCTGGAAATTCAAGTCAGTCAACCACTCAGTGCTGAGGTCTYTGCCTCTGTAAAGCAGGAAATAATGCTGGATGCTGCTGAAATAAAGGTGTCTTACTGAAAAATCCTACACATACTATCACAGCCAAACCATTAAGTTGCCCCACGCTCTTCAAAGGGGAAGAAAACTCAAGAAGATTAGCTCTGGAAGAATTCAGACCTAGCAAACCCTACAAATACAGTTTACACAGAGGTACAGCAGAGGTTTTGTTCTTTTGCTTTTAGAGATACCAAAGTCTGGAAAACAAAGCTCAATGAAAGCAGTAGAAATAAAAGATACCTGAAGACTTTAGCGAGTTTTACTGTGCATTAGGTTGAAAACTTAAGAATAATGTGTAGTTCTTTAAAAAAAAAATAGCAGTAAACATTATGGAAAGGCTTCCTGTTCCACCTAGGAATGAAAATTGTTTACATCTACATAACTCTCCCCTCTCAGATCTCCTGACCAACCTGTTGGTTTAATAGCCAAGCCCCAAATTTCAGCCTCTGTTTCTAGTCTCAGAATACTTGAGGCTCTTTCTTCCTGAAGTTAGTAGGACTCCTGTCAGGAATTTGAGTATGAGTAAGAGCAGTGAGGGTGCTGCAAAGAACAAACTTCTTCATGTCATGTGTGTGCTTGGCCTCCACTTTGTGACTTTTACAAAGCATTTTAGTTTCCACAAGCCATCTCTAGGCTTTTTGCTGAATATGAGGAAAAAGTTATTTCCTGTTCAAGATGTCCCTCAAGTGCTCACCAAGGTGTGGTATGTGCTTGTGCAACCTTCCTAACTTTCATTTTCTTTTTGAGAGGAATTCAAATTCCTAGACTTCCCCCCCCCTCAAAATCTCTTTAAGATTTTTCCATGTAATGAACATGAAGTACAGAAGACAGGGTTTCTCTTTAATGGTTCTTGACAGTTGGCTAAAGGGGAGACACATGTTTAATCCATCCACTCCTACACCTTTCATCTCCAATGAGCCAAAAAGAAATTTTTCTAGCAACACCGAACCTTATTAAGATTTCTCCAGACCTTCTGTTGATGACATAATTAAAAAAAAAAAAAAAAAGATTGGAGTTTACTGAGTGTCTTCTCAGCAGTGGAGAAGTCCTGCTGTGAAGAGAACATCCACAGTAAAACTCTCCCAACTTCGTGTTTAAATCCTCCCCTATGCATAGGAATGAAAGTACTAACCCAACCCACCTCGTGCTATCTTTAACATAACAATTAACTGCAAAAAAGGACCCATTTGGGATCACAAGCCAGAACAGGAAGCAGCAGAATCTTATTCCAGTGCTCCAGAACACAGGCCCTCCGACCATAATGGCTGAGGACACACTTAGCTGGTTAATGCCACCAGATCATTTAGCTTTGTTCATTATTTTGATGTAGTGTTCCAAGAGGTGAAAAGCTCATGAGCAGTTCCTACATCAGAAAGAAATTTATGAAGTCAAATTAATTTCAGCACCTGAGCCGAGAAATCAAAATATTAAAATATTAAATCAAAATAKTAAAACTCTGCACTAAGCAAACCTTTTTTTTTTTTTCTTTTCCCCCAAGCAAAAGTGGTTTTAGCWGAGGTGTAGGTATTGCAAAAATAACTGCAAAGGACATGAAATAAATCTGGTGTGTCATTTTCCAGTTCCTTCCAGTTTTGACTGCACAGTTTAAAAAGTTCCTCTGTCACTTGCCCCATTACATTTTCGTGGTATCAGAGCCACTTTAAATCATATCTCACACCTGAATTTCCCATTTAGTGCAACACTTATATATATGCAAAGGATTTCCTCATCTTTACTAAAATTCYGGCCAGCTAGCCATGTTTTCTTCCAGGATGAAAACATTTAATCTGTCACAGAGTCATCCAGTTGCATTATAAATGCTTTCCTAAATGGCAGTTCTGTCTTTCCCTTGCTGCTTTGCAAACCACAAATATTTGTAATATGTTTCAGAAGCTTTGTTTTTTTTTTTAGTCAGCTTCTGCTGCCGTGTTTAACTTYGCCATTTGCTTTTCAATCGTTGTGCCATCATCAGCAGGCATTGGGGTGTTAAGTCTCACTGCCATCCTGGCACGATAGAGAATAAAGAAGAGACAATCTGATTACTCTGGGCTAAATTCTGTGCAGATTGCAGAGAACAGTGGTGCAGAAGCTGGCACCAGGGGACATCAGGCTCAGAAGAGAGTCTCCCTGCCCGAGATGTGGTGCATCGYTTAACACAAGGCAATCTGAGACTCAGAAAAATGGCAGGGGAAAGCTTTTCCAGCACTTTGCTGACCCCTGAGCAGATGAAGGAAGACCTTGAGATGTTCACAGCACTGYCGGAGTTCACCTTATAAAGCAAACTCTTCAGGAACTGAGCCTGGAAATCAACACCCTCCTTACAGGAGCCTTCCCAGAGCACAGAAGAGTGGTAATAAATTAAAGATGTAACATTGTTTTAAAAGAGACAGGGAGATCTAGCTGACAAAGAACAGCATTTTGACCATAGGCTTTGCCTACAGTCACTTGGCACACCCCAGTGGGGCAACACAGCATTTAATTAATTAAAAAAAAAGGCAAGGAGAGAGAGCCACAGCCACAATTCTCCGTGCCTGGATGATGCAATATATATTTATATATTCTTTTGTGGAACCTGACATCCTCAGCCTGCRAAGAGAACACTTAGCTGACTTGATTTGTTGAAACAGTGCAGTGTTAGTAGAGCATTACATAAATATGAAGTAAGTAGCTCTCCCAAACTTAGTGTATCTTGAAAGAGAGTATTAAACTGAGGATTGCCAATTCCCAGCTGAACTGCAAACCATTTCTCACTTCAGCTGATGGAGTTCAGTTCCATTCCTTACTGTGTCAACCCAGCAGGAAAGAAATGTMATTTCAGACAATAGGGACAAATTCACAGTCGAGGAAAATAAGCATGCAGCATCTTGGATGCTCTGCCCTGCCTTTCTAAGTATCCACTGARATCTGTAATTCCAAACACAGGGCCCTTCTTGCTTTCTGCCTTCTGAGCAGTGGAAGGTCGGCTTCCACAYGTTCCTGTGTCACAGTCAACTGGGAAAAGCTGTAGGTTCTTTTGTTTGGGGGGTTTGACTTTCTCAGCCAAGAGTGTTTGATTTTGCCACAGCTGATCATAAGAAAGCCTTTGGTGTTTAGTATCACAGCCTTTGGACTTTTCTAGCTCACCTCAGTGCTGTTTGCAATTCTGAAGAAACCCATCATCCCCACACCGTTTCAGACAGCGATTCTCTTTGCCATGTTTCTTAATTTGCTTTATTTGCACCTCTGGTAACCTTCTTTCAACTTCTGGACAATGACTTGTGCCACTCRTTTGAGCATAAGGACTCACCCCTAAATAAAATAAAAGTAGAAACATCCCAAAAAAGTAATGCTGCACATGCTGTCCACTTATTAGAAAAAAAAAAAAAAGTATTACAAGAAATATTAATTCTTCAAGTGGGATTTTGGAAGTCCTAAGAGTATGTAAGAAGCCCAGTGTTCTTAACTGCAGGAAGAATGATTTCAGTTTTATCTCCCCATTCTTTCTGAAGAAAATGAAGTTGCTATTTAATTTCAAAGCCTGGGATGCTGCCAAGCATTGGTGCCCATTCGTTTTGCTGAACTTCCTTTTATGCAGTGTATTCTTTCAGTGGCAACCATGTCAACAGATTTCTGTTGTCCTTATTTTATCCTGCAGAACAGGAAATACTTTTTTTTTTTTCCTCTCTGGTGTTCTGAAGGTTTCAGCATTGTAAGCACAGCTTCAATATTCATTGTGCTGAACCAGTAACAAAGGAGAGATGTTAACATTTTAAATACCCCGGGTAGGGTACAGGAAGATAAAGAGGCTATCAGAGTTTGCTGGACTAAGAGAAATTACTGCCACTGCAAAAGATAAATTGGGTTCTGTCGTAAATGGCCTTGAAATCTGGGGCCTTCCACAACTGGTCAAAAGTAATTTCAGGGGTCTGCTGGTTTAAATGCATTAGCAGAATATTCAATGCTGGTTATTTTCTTTATAATATTTACTGTTCAGTACAGCTAATGCAAAACACTGCTGGAGTCACAGTGGGGGGATTTGGCAGCCAGAGGAACTTGGAGAGTCTTGCAATGACAGCTGAGGAATGTGCCATGCAGACAAAAAGGAAAAATGCTGTCCTGTATACACACACAGGAGCATGAACCCAATCAAGAATTACTCTTCCATCAGCCCTGTCTACTCTGAGCCAGTGTGTTSGTTTTCCAGAGACAGCAGCACTTACTGGGTAAGTTGGATAGTCTGATAATATTTCCTGCTGATGACCAGTACAAAACTGAACTCTGTTCCCTAAATTTCCCAGATGAATTTATTTTCCATGCACCCACCCCTGCCATTCACACAGACTTCATTTTCCATGTCACTTGAAGACCATCCACGTGCAGAATTTGCTTGAGTATCAGTACAGGTGATATTTCAGCAGAGTTTTAGCAATTTCCAAGCCAAGTCACGCTTGGCTAGCAAGGCTTGGGCACRAGGTGCTTCTGATATTTAGCATCTTTATAAGAAGTATACGAAAGAAAAAGGTGAAAAATGAGAAAAAACTCACATCTTTTACCTGGCTTTTGATGGGTATAAAATCTGGATGTCTGTCACAGTTTCTTGAGACCACAGTTTCTTTCAGGAATACTTCAGAAACTTCACAAGGCGAATAATAACATGAATAAAGTTCCAACAGTCCTTTTCCCAGCAGGGAGTAGAAGAATACAATCCAGGAAAGATTGTCTGCTGAATGATGGCAATGGCAGTGATGGTGGAAGCCTTGGATATTGGTACCAGCCCAGAAAAGCATGTGGCACTCACAGTCATTTTAAAAAGGAAACAAAARTGAAATAAATCCAGATAGCAGTGCTGTGAAGACTTGGCCATTTGAAGGACTACCTGTTTGCTGTTAACTTCACCAGCTCAGTGAAACTCACAGGTAGGTTTTTGGGAGCAGGCTCTGCTGCTCTGTCCCACATTTTACCACAACAATGATGAGAATTTGTTCCCTGGCAGTTCTRTGGCAGCACCAGGAAAGACATGAACAGTTCAGGATGACCAAGGACAGTGSTAACAGCTGGGCTGGTGGGACATGGAGAGATCATGGCTCCCAAAGGTCCTGAGCTTTAACCTTTAAACTTTATTTATTTTGTATCTATTCCATCTAGTTGGGTGCAAGCACAGCTTGGGACTGCACAGCCATCTTTTTGGGAATTCTATATGCAGAAGTGGAGAAGCATTTTTTAACATTTCCCAGCATCACACTTGTAAAAGAAAATGTCCAAGTCAATAAAATACATAGATAACCCATGGAAGGCAAATAGTTTCCCTSTGGAAGGGGACTTCATTGGCAAGATCACTCATGTGTGAAAATGCACTAAGAAAAAGCTAAACTAMCACACAAAATCTCAGCTGATTGCATTAGAGGAGAGCATAATTTACCATTTGCCAGCAGGTAACTGCATGTATGATCTGAAGGCTGGTTGCTTATTTGGGAAGTCAGGGCTGCAGAGAATCCATGTACTTATTCAATGCAGAGCCCTTCCCTTTACCTGAGCTGCAAGACATGAGACTGCTCAAAGCCAGTGCCCTTCCACAAAAAAACAAAAAACAAAAACAAAACAAAACAAACAAAAACCCAAACAAAAAACAAACAAACAAACAAACAAACAAAAAACCAAAACAAACAAAACCAAAACCAACCAACTACAAACCAGCAAACCCACAAAACCACTTCTAAGAAGTGACACTGAGAACCCAGTTCCTTTTGGATATCATATCCCGTCCATGTTTCCTGAGCTTTACACTTGGAAATGCTCTCAGGCACAAATCACTCACCCTTGAGTGACTGCAGGGTCCTGCACGGGATGGGGTGGGGCTGCTCTTAACCCCATTCTGTGTCACAAAGCCCACACAGATAAGGGGGAGAGCGATAATGGGTGGCACATTTTGCCAAAATAGGCTGAGAAGCTCCTTTCTCACGTCACGGCTTTGTCCCGAGTGCTTAAATGCCGATGATTCAATGGGTTCTGTGAAGCCGCTTTGCCACGCTCAAGAGCTGTGAGCACGGGTAAGAAACACAAGATCAATTTTAATTC
>CADDXX010000301.1:563913-646084 GCA_902810485.1 Alauda arvensis
AGCCCCAGCCCCAGCTGCCGGGCGGCTTTTTCATCGTTCGGTTTCTTTCGGGGAACGGGCTCAGTCTTTTGAACTCTAGGAATAATTATTATTGCAGAGCAGCTCTCGCTTTCCAAAGGGGCTGCTCTGGGGTCAGGGCAGCTTCCAGGCTCTGCGGGCAGCAGAACAATGGGGCTTTGTTGGGGCTGCAGCGCTGTCCCTTCCAAGGGGGCCGGCGCTCCTTGTGTCTGCTCGCCCCCTCCCGATTGTGCCAAAGCAAAAGGCTTTAAATTAGCACCTCACTGCTGGCAAGGGGCCTGGCAGCTAATGCTAAAATCCCGGGCGGCTGAGAACCTTTTCTATACSCAGGTATCCCCTTCAGGGTGTAAGGTGGTTTAGGAGCCTGAACAACGCCCTCATGGGTTATTTTCTCTCCTCGCTAAGCAAAGTTTTTAAAAAGAATCGTTTGCAACTTTCAGCTGGTCACCTAAAGAATGTGTATTACTGCACTTTGTGAGAGAAGAGCAGCTCCATTTCTGTCTGGGAAAAGGCTGATGTCCAGTGACACGACCAAGGATCATTATGGAAGAGAGATGGAAGCTGCAGGAAAAAAGGGAAGCGCTGCTGCCTGTAGTAACCTTGCCATGATCCGAGTGACTATCAGACACTCAAATGGACTTAGCAGATCCAAATAATTCTATAAGCCTGACAATTAGCAAAGAAGGTCGATTTTTAACTTTGCATCTTCATTTCAGGTTCAAAAGCCTGGCATGTAATCTTGAGCCATACAGAATCTCTCTTGACCCAATCCCTTCACAGAAGTAAGAATTAATTAAAAACTTACAGTTTCAAATACTCCTCTTGACTCAGGAAATGAAGGAGATTTTGTTTTAGAAGTCAGAGGAATCGTATCTTCATGATTTAACGTCACAAGAACATTGGTTTCACATGACACGTTTATGCAAAGCCAGGCAGAATCTGACAGAGCTGCTTTGCTGTGCTCTTTGGAGACCAAATACAGATCGGAGCAGCCTTGGGGCTCACCCCTAATCTCCACCCCAGCTCTGAGCACCAGAATTGCCGCACTGTGGACAGCACCAGGGAAGGAGCCTTATGGCTTTCTTACTGGTCCAGAAGAAAGAGAAGACCTTGTGAAACAGATAAATCCTGTTTTCATCCGCAGCTGTGTCTTTGGGAAATGCGAATAATGCACGTGGCAACACGGTGGGGTGGAAGGAATGGCTGAGAGGCAGCATCAGAGGAGCAASCAGAGGTCACAGAAACCACACCATCCCCTGTGCTCCACAGCTGTGTGGGGAACGCAGGGATGGGCTCCGAAGAACTAATTAAAGTCAGCAGTGTAGTTTGAGGAACACCGTGTCGGGCCAGGGACAGAGACACTGCTCTCATTCACAGCACAGCCCAGCAAACCTGACCTCCAGSGGGTCTGTGGGCCAGGGCAGCTCTGCCTTTTCCAGGCACAGATGTCCCTGTTCTGCCCTTGCTCTGTTCCCCTGACAGGCACAGCTGGTGAAAGGAAGCCCAGTTAGATGCTAATTCCAGGTGCTAATTCCAGTCAGGCCCCAGGGAATGTGAAGTTGGTGGGCCTGCTGGATTGTTGGATTCTCCACTCTTTTCTTCCTAGAGGCCAGTTGCCATTCTCAGGATTYCTCTTCCATCTTGTAGCACTCTTTTTTTTGTTGGTGTTTGTTTTTTTTCCGAGAAGCCTGACCCGGTCCTGTCCTCGACATCTTCTTGGAGAATGTTATAAACCCCCAGTCACAAATCTGCTCTGTGCAGGAATGATAATAACTGCTGTTCAAGTTTGCTACCCCACTGCACAAAGCATGCCAACCCTGATGAACTGCAGACGTAAAACCGGCTCTCACAGTCCCAGGGCTGCGCACAAGCCAAAGGACAAAAGGGGGTTTCAAAGTGTGCGAACACTCCCTTGCCTCAGGCTGTGGGTTTGAGGAGGGGGGAAACCCAGGCAAAGGTGAGCAGCAGGAGAGGCTCTGAGGTGCCTCAGCTGTGGGAGCAGAATCTGCTCTTGCTYGAGTGCCTGATCAAGGCTTTTGTGCCCAGACTGCTAAGTCATTACATAGTCCTAATTAAAGCCACAAATAAGTTGACAAAAGACAACTTGATTTAGGTAAGTGTTTTCCAATGCCTGGTTTACCAAGACAAGAGGGTTAGCCTTAAAATACAGGGCAAATTCAGTTCGAAATATTTTGTAATTTTGAAGAGTATTCAAGACCAAGTTTAAAGTTAGAATTAATATCTTTTTTCAATCCTTTCTGACAAGAATAAAGGGGGGGGGGAAATAGGGATTTGAGCAGCTTGATCAAGTGGAAGGTATGCCTGCACATGGCAGGAGAGTTGCAAAGAGACAATCTTTGAGGGTCCTTTCAACTTTAACCATTCCATGASTCTGTGATAAGAAAATCTAGACTATGAGTGACATCTACTATAAAGAAAGACCCARAACTTCTTCCATGTGAAGACAGCAGCATATGGAGGAGGAATATGGATTTCCCTRCACACAGGTGGAAAAGATTATACTAAACATTACAGTTATTTTGAGTCAAATCAGCTCCAGGTTTGAGAGACAGGGGGTTGGAATGGGAGCACCCAATTTTTCYTACCCACCCACCAGTGACTGATGCTCAAAATAAGCTGTAGGTGCATGGCACAGTGCTGTGGTGTTTGGTTGGGTTTGGGATGCTTTGAATCCCAGTGCAGGAGCTACTTGCCTTTCARCTAAGTCCTCAGTCTCCATCTCTGAGAGTGGGAACAGCCTGTACAATCCAAACCTTTGACAAAGCTCCYGATTTTAAGTAGGTAGGTGAAAAGTGGAAAGGAAATGCTAAATAAAAATGAAATCCAGTACCCCACAAACTCTAGAGGAGCACTGATGTATATGTGACACGTTCTGGGGAAAAAAAAAACTAAAGAAGAGCAAAGAGGGTCACCCACTGAGGTTCATTTTTATAACCATTGTATAAGATTTCTGTTTGAGACTGAAAGTACATTAAACAGTCATGGTCTGTCAGTGACCTTGTATTTAAGTGCAGAGAGGTAATATGGGATTATTGGTAACACATTATTTTACAGGGCATCAATAACCATGTGTAAGAAATTACCATAGAATTACAATGTTATTACATGGTTATTTGTGGCTTTGCCAAATGCAATGTTACTTGATCATCCTTGGATTAATGGGGTGTTGATCGGGTTTGGCCATTTACCTCCATCCTGGGTCATAAACCTGATGTTAGCTGAACTAAGTTCCCAGTCTAGCAGCCATAGCATTTAACATTTCTTTCCCTCTGCAAAAAAAAAAGTGTTGCTCTTGGGAGGTCAAATCACAAAAGACCCTGGTTCTTAAATGCAGAGGCTTTCAAAAAGACTTCATCAAGAGCTTTTCAATAAATGCATGTTATTTCATATTCCCCACRGTCTGTTAACAGATTCTCAAAGTTTGGAGGTTTGTGTTTTCCCAAACTATTTGGATTTTTCCATCAAGACAACACCGCTTGCCACCRCCTTCCTCTGCATTGTAAATGCCTCACAGACTCAGAGAACAGAATTGGAGAGATTTGAAACARCCCTGAAGAGTCAGACTAACTCTGCACTGCCAAACCCACCACTAAAGCATGTCCCCATCATGATGAGCACTTCCAGGGATGATCACTCCACCATTTCTCTGYTCCATTGCCTGACCACCCCTTCACTGAAGAATTTCTCCCTAATATCCAGATTTCCCCAGCACAACTTGCAACAGGCTAGAAAGTTCACCAYAGTGTGGGTTTTCTGTTCCTTATGAGTGAGAGCTTCAAGGAAATTCAAATACCTTAGGACAGAAGCAGAGCTGAAATTCCTATGTGCTTAGACTGGCTTTATTGGTATCCCTCACAGCAGCAATAAAAAAATAAAATCATTTCTAAAAACATGACTGCAATTCTAAGAGCTTGACCCTGTCTTCCACCTCGTGTTGTGGTCACAGTGCCTGATGCTCAGTTTGTACTCACTGCAAATTGAAAACCTTGCACGGTCATGGCCACACCTAGCCCTTGTCTGCTGGTCAGCAAGGGTCACTCCCTGCCTCACATGACCCTTACTACAGTCTGACATGTGAGAAAGTGTTTTTGTTTGTTTGTTTGTTTGTTTTTTTAATCAGGGACTGTCAGATTTCCTTTGGCTTCTTTTCAGCTTTGCCAGAGAGCCTGGATTGAATGCACAAGAGATGAATTTTGTGTTTGGACTCAGATGTTTATTAATTCTCATCTACATTACAGCCTCACAAGTCATGAGTTCTGCACTCTAACTAACTAGGCACAAAATGGAGCACTTCTCTATCCCTAGCAAGTCTTTTCCAGGACAAATAATCCCATTATGAAATGCCACCTAGATTATTTTTACTTTAAACCCAATRACCARCTACTTGCRGTCCTCATTGCAGACTTTTCTAACCAATCACAAAAACTGCCCGAAGTCAGGAAGAAGAAGGTGAAGAAGAAAGTGCAAAAAGACAACTGACCTATGCCCTGAAACCTCCATCTTGTCATAAATGTATTACTATGTGCTAAAATTTTAAATTCTTAAGTTTTTCACCCTGTGATATCACACACTTCCAATCACACTGCACACCCACAATCTCAGTGCTGTCACTCAATGCTGGAAGCCTGTCCCAAGGCCTCAGGTCAGATGCAGTGTTTTCTTGTGGGTCAGTGCCTGTGAGCACTGAAAGCCTAAAATTCCCAGCTTCCAGGGTTCCAACAAGGGCCTGTGCTGTGAAAGGCCAGGAAAGACTCAGGAGGAAYGAGCAGCGAGGGCTCAGCAACACAAGCTTTATCCTCACAGCTTTATCCTGCTCTGCCACTGATTCCCCCTGCCAGTCTGAACAAACTGACCCCAGAGTATCTCAGTCTTCCCCAGATCCCAAATGCAATAATGGTGCTTCCTGTCTCCRTAAGTGATGGAGGGAATTTGTTAATATCTTCAAGCCACTCCAGCCTCTCAGCTGAAAAGTGCTATTCACACTCCGATTATTGTGTTTGGAGCTGGGGATAATGGGGATATTCAGCTGTGTGGGCTGTCTGGAACTCAGGTGCCTTTTTGTCCCTTGCTTGAAATGTAGAGCTCTGAGCTAACTGAACCCCTTCCATCAAAGTGACTGTCACTTTTCACACTGAGGCAGCTGCCATTCATAATTCCTCTTCCATAATCCTGTGAGGAACCAGAAGGGCTAGAGCGATAGCCACAGCCCCTTTCCCAGCTGGCTGCTGCYTCCTCAGCCAGGAGGCTGCTGTGGAGGGCAGGAGCTCTGGCAGGACTGGCAGTGAGAGCTCCCATCAGCAGCTTTTAATGAGCCCCTCCAGCCCTGCTGTAAGGGGACTGTCTGTCAGCAGCTCTGGCAGYGCAGCGCCCAAAGTGCTCCTTGCTCTGCAGCCTAATTCAGGAAACAACTCTTCTTTAGCAGTGTTAGCATTGGCATCCACTGCCTCATTCCAGCCTATGCTTTAGCAAATAATTTCTCTTTCCTTTCACCAAATTCATCCTCAGTGGAAATTAGAAATATGTATTGCCACACTCTTGGAAATTCCTGAATAAATCAAGGGCTGGGTGATTTGAATTTATAACAGCACTATCCATCACTCCTTGAGCTGCACAACACATATATAAATGCTCTTTCTTCCATCTGAAAGTAACCTTGGGGATTAAGTACTACTGTGTATAAAATCACCTCACCTTTCTCACCAAAAACACTCACAACACGGCGATTTCACCTCCATCAATTTGTCATTCCAGACGTGGAATACTTCCACCCATGGAACAGATTTTGAGACCCTAACGCAAAGGAACACGTGCAGTTCCCACAACCTCTCACACCTCTCAGAATTCCCTGTTGAATGATTTTGGTTTTGAAATTGCACACCTCAAAATGCCAAGGCACTGATTGCTGGAGTCACCTGAGCAGAAGGCTTTGAATGTGGCCCGAGAAGATGTAAAAAAAAAAAAAAAAAAAACCTAAATAAATTTTTTTTAAAAGAATAATTTTTAGTAGGATTCTAGCTTGATAATTAACTGCCAGATACAGGAATTAAAAAAGAAAGATGCAAAAGAAGAAAAAAAGACTAACAACTTCTTTTTTTTGAGATCAAGTTAAGTTTTAAGTTTAAAAGTTAAACCATAACTTGTCAGATCTTAACAAAGCTCCTTAAAAATAAATGAACAGCAAAAAAACTCTGTTGCTGTCCCAGACCTCCTATGAGGGAAGGACCACCTGCCTGTGCTCTTTGCCATGGTGTAAACTCTACAATGGCCTCAAAATGGCTCAGCAGACCCTGATTTATGTCCAATGATAGCCATGTATTGAGTGTAAAATTCACCAATATTCGAGTCAGTGAAACTACAGCCAGAATCATATGCAGAATTAGGGCTCCAGACTGGATGAAGTCTGCTGCAGTCTCTGCTTATGTTATTTTCTTTTCTGGGGGGACATCTTCATCTGGAAAAGGAATTAAAAACTGCATGTCTTGTAATGTAAAAATGGAATAAACATCAGAAGACACGAGGAAATGAAGAGAAATGCACAGAACTTTGAGTGCAAGTTTTCATGGAATTCCCTGAACTTCATATAAGAATAATTATTTTTCATCTTTTGGAATGGCGATAAATAAATATTTTCCCCAGAAAAAGTAAATATTATTGTTTCTTGAACTCTATGCAAAAGAAAGAGGGAAATACCTAAAATGAAAGCCAGACATATTTTATGTTGATTGTAGTAATAAAATCTCAACCTCTGCAACCATCAGAATCAACGTTACTGTAGGGGTCTGACCCAGAATTCACTGGAGTCTAGGGAGAGATTTGTCCTGACTTCAATGGGCTTTGGATTAGGTTCTGCAAGAACAGCCAAACCCTGAAAAAAATCTGTCCTGCCAAGTTCAAAACCAGATCTTTGAACACAAATAAAACTGAACCTCAATATCATCTCTTCTTGCAATAAATTCTTCTAAGTTCTTTGGGTAGAAGGAGCTGAGATTTCACAATACCTAAAAGCTCAGTTTCCCACATTCCTACAGAAATAAAGAAACCTGATGGGGCTTTACTGGTTCCATCTTTCCTGTCCTCCCAGGAATACTGAAGAGAAGGCTTCTCCTCACTCCTTGGTGGAACTCCCTCTCCATTCCCACGTGAAAGTGGGTGGGAACCTCCACCACAATTGCATTCTCAGGGTGGGAGGGGGATGAAAAATGCATCCTCCTCTTACTTGGTTTCCTCAGAGATTATGGATATAAATCCCATGCCCAGATGGAAGGGATGCTTTTTTTTCCCCTCCCCCCCCCTTTTTTTTTTATTTACCCTTTCCACAACTTCTTGGCTCCCATCTCAGACTTGGAATTGAGTTTTATTTATCTGAGGGAAGGTGTGGGCTGGATGGTTGCAGTCGTATTTCATGGCTTTAATTGCTCATTGGGTTTTTTTTCTTCCGCTCACCATTTCCCTGCTGCATCCACTCATCACTGCAAAGCCAATGAAGCCCAGCATGAATCCCTTGGCTCTGCAGCCCACTGAAATGCACTCAGGAGTCCTCCAGGAGAGGGCTGGCCAGCCATCACAGCTCCCTGACTGCCTGCTTCATTCCCAGCTGGGATGTGCAACCCCRGTGCTGCAGCACTGACACAGCCAGGGAGATGGGCTCTGGCGTGGCTGGCAGCTCCTCAAATGCAGATTTATTTCCATTTTACAGCCCTGATTGCTACTGTGGCTCAGGGGATTCTGGGGGCATGGCTGGTCTCTCTGCTGCTGGTGTGAGGTTTAAGGCTGGGCTGGAAGAAGAGTGGTCTCCAGCTTTTAATCTCTTTTTTCATTAGTTGAAAGAGTAATATATAATACATCATTGCACCAGGTAGCTTCTTCTAAACAGCTCTTGCTATGGTATTCCTCCACCAATTATACTTTAAATTAAACAGCATCAGGAGAACTCAGCCACCTGGCTCACCATGATACACAAACAATTTCATTTAACCAAAACAGGGACTTCTGCTTCTGTGGCACGTGCCACAGTAAAGCCTGAGCATCATCTGTCCTCTTAGGACACATGAAAACCTCTGCAAAGTAGCAAACTGCAAGGAAACCTGCAACAAATCTTTCTGTTTTCAGGAGAACCCAACACTGACTTTTCTTCACCTATATCTAACAAGACAATGTTTTGATTTTCTCTAAAAATTTAAATATGTGAAGAAATTCTGGAAAAGCAACACTTGGTTTCTCCCCCCTCATTAGCTACAACTAAAATTCATAGCTCACATTCATTCAGAGTAGATTATTTTGGGGGGTGAAAAAATGAAACATGAGCAGGAGAAGGTCTAGATAAGTCTTGTGCATCATTGGGTAACAGAAATATGTCAGGAGCGTGACAAGTCAGTTTTTGTGAGAAAACCCACTGTCACGACTATTATTTTAGGTAACTTCAGAAAAATGTATAAAAAAGTAAAATCCCACACAGGCTCTCTTAAATGTTATTACTGCAGGTCCATAAGCCAACGTAATACCTGGATTTAGCACTCATAATCCCTACTTTTTTTTCTGTTTAATAAATGCATATAAATACACACACACACATATTTTTGCTGTCATGAACACAGGCCATATTTAAGCTTCCTTTCTGTGTGTCAGGACAGATGGATTGAAGTCACAGCAACACTAAATATAATGTTTCTGTCTGGTTAACATGAGCAAGTATCTCTGTGTGCAACGTTCATGAGTCAGCTTCAGTACACCCAGCAGAGCAGTTCAGCAATTTTAYCAGCTCTGATGTAACACAAATTTAAAATATATGGTCACTTGCTAAAGAGCTGCTGAACAGATGACTCTCCCCAGCTGATGGATTCACTGTCAGCTTCCTCCAGTTTAGCTGCCAGCTAGTTTCTCCTATCCATCAAAGATGTTTTCATTAAAAGTGATTAGCTGCTGAAAGCAGAGTGAAAGGGGACACCAAGGATTTTTATTCTWAAATTAGCTGGGCTTTTTWAATTTTTTTYTTTTTATTTCCACTGATGTGTCATGTGAGCAACTTCCCTCACAACTCCTTACTTCCAGTTCAAAAGCAGGACCCAACCATTACGTATAAGCCAAAAAAGATGGAAATAGTGGGAGAAGAATTCTGATTATGAGCATGGTCCCTTACTTTGCCAATTCATCTGCAGCAAATTTCAAATTCTAATTCAGAGCTTTTTTTCTCCCAAGACSTACATACTCTATTACCAAGCAGAAAAAGCACTGGATACTCTTTTGGTTTTTTCCTCCTCTGGACAAATCTTACTCAGGAGAAGATATAACCCTCAGTTTGAAGGCATTTTCAGACTGCCCCAGCAGAACACTGAGATACCCAGGGCTGCTCTCTGCTAAAATCCTGCCACTGTTCACTGCCTGACAGACCCCCTTGTTCTTCCCTCATTTACTGCAGATAATTCCTATAATAGAAAGGAGATAACTCCTGCAGGAAAAGCCATTTCTTTGGTTAAATGATGCTGTTTGGGAGTGGGTAAGGGGGAGGGAAACACTGCACTTTTCAGAAACTCGAGAGTTTTTTGTGCTAACAGCCAGAGAACCCAACACAGCAGCTTGCTGCTTCCCTGGCTGCATCAGGATGGKGTATCCTGGTGTATCCTGGCTGCAGCTGCTGCTCAGCACTGCCTCTGACACATGCAAGTAGCTCCAGGCAGTAATTTGCTCAGAATTAGAAAGGGGAAGCTCAAAAAGACACAGCAGACAGAGATGATGTCCAAATGTTTGGAGAAGGAGAGCTTCTTATGATGATTGAACTTTCTGTAACTTGGTTTGCTGTGAAGATCGCCGATTCACTGACTTTTATTATTTTAATATGCCTCTGTAAAGCTAACAATTTATTAGGAGCCAAATCCGCAGCTGGAATAAATTGATTTATCAGCCTACCTTCACAACATCCCTTTTGCTCTGGCCTTTAGTGCTAAATCCCACTTCAGCCTCACCAGTAAAAGCCTTTCCCAAGTTTAAGGTACAGAGAGGAAGAGCTTTTTCCTGTTGTTGCTGATACTGCTCAGAAGGCTTAGCATGGATTTTTCAGGCTAAGGATTTAATTACAACGTCTAATCTGAGTTGTCCTCAAGGCCTGGGGGCAGTTCATGAGACAGATATTTTTCTGCTTCCTTTTTTTTTCCCAAAACTTAAGCATCACAAAAACAAGATTGTATAAGGCTGGAGCCTGGAAACCCTCTCTAGGCAGCTCAGAGGGACAAGGGTGTTCCTAGAGGGAAATCCTTAAAACCTGAAAGCAGAGCTTCTGGGAACCTTTGCCAAAGCACTTTGGAACTTCTTTCTACAAACCTGACAAACAGGAGGATGTGACTGAAAGAGACTGAGGGAAAAAAAGAGTTCAGGACATGAGGTGTTTTTACCCCCAAACAGCCTCCCCAATTAGCACAGTAAGTGTAAGATAGCTGTTTTCTGCAGTGTTGGAAATGCCTTTCCAAGGCAGGATGAGCAGCTCCTGCTCAGACACCCACTGTATCTGTCTGAGAGGCTTTCAGCACCCTCTGCACRGTGGGAAAACCTCTCTCCAGCACACACCTCTGCAAAGCAATCTGCTTAAAACAGTTCTGTCACTATTTCATTCCTTTTTGTACTTCAAATGCCTTTAAAAAAAAGGACCAAAGCATCCAAGTGAAAACATGTTGCCTGACATGTCAGTGGGCAGTTGCATTTTTCTGTATTAGGGTGTATTCAGAATTTCCTCCATTTATTTTAATCRTTATTTTATACAACAAAATGTAATAAAAACATCTGTTTATTTTTAATTCYATTTTTAATAACAAGCAAAAATTAACTCAATAAACTTATTTCTCTGTTTGGACTGTGAAACTGCATATAKTCAAGAATTATTTGGCTGCCAATCAAATCACTAGCAGAAAATCTCTTATTTTTTCTAATTTGCTTCAAAAATCTGATCTCGAGTTCTTTCTATAGTTGCTTTATGCAGTGGAGCACATCACTAATTCCAGATGAGTCTCACATGTATTTGTTGTACACTGAATGTAGTTTTAAYGGATGGGTATAAATTGAGGTATTTGACATTTCAAATCATCCAACAGACAGGCTTTATTTCTTAACTTTTTTTCCTTCCCATCTCTTTTTTTGGTGCCCTTTCCCTGACATTTTCCCTGCCACATTTTCATAGTTTTTTTTTTTTTTTAAGATGATGTGTTTCTCTGCAACTCAGAGAAAAACCACAATTCCTGTGGATTTATTGTGAGGTATAAATGGTGGGAATATCAGGTTTAGAGCATCACCATCTCTTCTCAAGCTACTGTCCCTCCTCCTCCCTAACACTTTGGAAATTACACTGTTTTTCTGAGGTTAAGTCTTATCCATGTTCCCATTTGAGGCAGAAACAAACAAAACCCAGCTATCTCTGGTGAAGCCTCACAAATTACAACCTTCCAGCCCAAAATGATAACTTAATCTCCCAGGAAACAGCACAGACAGACAGTRTTTGAGCTCTGGGGGAATAGTAGCTCACTGTGGCATGAGAAGCCAGAGCTCCATCCCTTCACATGTCCTGGACCAAAAGATACGTGCAGGGATKCAAGGGCTGAATAATTTTGCTTCTGATTTTCMGGTTGATTTTCRGGCACAGGAGAGYCTTAATGCATCTGGCCTCRGATTTTTCAGTTTCTAAGATCTCTSTGACATARAGGTGGGGTTATTTTCCCACTTTCAGTGCAGTAAGAATGCTGGGTTATAACRCCAGTGTTCCAAGCAGGTGTTGGTGCCAGCTTTTTTGGGATTTATTGCCCCGTCACTCAGCGGTGGTTCCTGCCCTGCGAAGGAACAGCTCTCTGCTCCTGTTCCTCTGGCTGTTTAAAAACAATGCATCCCAGAAGCGAGGGGGGGAAATTGCAGGCATTCAGCCGGCCCTTCCTGGTGCACAAAGGCAGGAAGGCAGTGCTGAGGGGCCTGCATGACCTGATAGAATTCTGCCAGAGAAATGCAGAGAGCGCGCAAAGCAAATCCACGCGCAGTGCTCGAGCTCTGTGCTAAAGGACAGGTAACGCTGGATACTTCAGCTGTGAAAATGTCTCATCTGCTGGTGGTAAATGCTGATTAATCCTCAGCATGAAAACCTTCAGAAAATGGCCATTAGTCTTAGGTATTCATTGGGGTAATTTTCCCATCCTGTGTCATTGTACTGAATGACTCTGCGTGCTTCTGAGAGAACACACACCATGGCTGAGAGAGCTGGGGCTATTATCCTGGAGAAGAGAATGCTCCAGGGAAACCTCAGAGTCCCTCCAGTACCTGAAGGGATGACAGGAGTGTTGGAAAGGGACATTTTACAAGGGCCTGGAGCGGCAGGACAAAGGGGAATGGCTCTGAACTGACAGGCAGCAGATTTAGATTGGCTATTAGGAAGAAATTCATCACAGTGAGGGTGGTGAGGCACTGGCTCACAYTGCCCAGAGAAGATGCCCCATCCCTGGGAATGTTCAAGGCCAGGCTGGATGGGGCTCTGAGCAACCTGGGATAGTGGARGGTGTCCTGCCCATGGCAGGGGGTTGGAACTAAACAATCCCTGATGTCCCTCCCAACCCACATCATCCCAGGATTCTTGCTGTCCATTTGAGAGCTCATAACACTTCAGAYCACAGATGCAAGTGATTTGAGAGGGGATGGGGTAAAAAACAAAATCACTGAAATACTCAGAACAAGGCAAATTATTCCAAACCCTTTCAAGTCTCAGCCCCCTGCTCCTTCTGACGCTCAGTGACAAATAGAATGTGGTCCTGCAATTAAAATTACTACAGAGACAAAGCAAACAAACCCCAGAGCAGAGGAGCAGATTAGAAACATCTAATCATGACAGAAAAATTGCACCACAGAAGTATGCTAAACAAAACACTTATTATGAATACCTTAAAAAACAATGACAAATGCAAGATCGCAAAGATCAACAATAAAAATTAAACGTAAAAAAAAAAACCCTCAAAACAAACGTCTCCCAAATTAATGGCAATATTTATAGAACAGATCTAAGCACAGACCTAATATTTAGCTTTATTTAAAATTTGGCTCCCAAGAGAATTAAAAAGCCAGCTGGTATTGTTGATCTAACAGCGCCATGGCGTCCCAGGCAGACGGTGTAAGGACTGTGTGAGGTTCAATGTCAACAAGCCACAGACTCAGAARGATTGAGTTTACTATTTTTACTTCATGTTTAAATGCTGTGCTGCAATGAGAGTGGAATTAGATGAAACTCGAGAGCAAATATACAGTTTGGACCCTAATTCATTTAAGTCAGTTTAAGGAGCGGGAGGAATAAATATCACCCCACTCACTCCAGCAGGCTGGACTGTGCAGCTCAACATCCACASGGAGCATCAGCTGCCTGGGGAACTTTGTCCTCTGGAGCTCACTTGGGTCTTCAGGAGGGATCTGCAGAGCTAAATTAGGAGCAGCACAGCAATCCCAATTCAGTTCTTCATTAGTCACCTCCAGAGACGGATCAGTTTATTGTTTGGGGTTTGAAAACCTGACAAAAATCAGTCTGCCTAGGTGTTTGTTTGTGGATTATAATGTCTAACATGTGGCAATGRAGATATCACTTAGGATCCTTTCTCTTCTAAATAAACATCATTCAAAGCATCAACAAAAAACAAACTCAGGAAGGCATTTTGACCTGCTGCTGCTGGCCAAAGTGATGGTTATCTCCAGGGTGACAGTGTGTTCTGTGAAACAGGCTGCTCAGTTACAGCCCTCCATTGACTCTGCCATACATTTGTTCAGTGGTGCTGAGAAAATATCTGGGGCTTGTCCAGCACGAGCAGACCTGTGTGAGAGCAGTCTGSTCCAGCTGAAGCTGTCCCTGCCCATTTCAGTGAGGCTGGACCAGATGACCTCCAATGGCTCCTCCCAGCCCAAACCATTCTGTGATCAGTGAATCAGCTTCATCACCTGCCAATATACACTGGTATTTCTAAATTTACACACATACACGTATTCATATGATGCTGCTGACAAACTAAAACCTCTTTGTTGCTGCCAAAGCTGACTCCACGCTGCATGTACAGAGTTATGCAAGCCACTGGGGCTTGTGGAATGTGTAGGAGGGCAGGAGAGCAGCCAGCTCCTCCACCCAGCCCAGCACACATGTGAGAAACACCCAAGGGACCCTTTGATTTGCACATTACCCAGGCTGCAAATATTGAATTAGGGTGGCAAATGGGATGAGTGGGTCTGAGCTGAGCTCTTTCTCATGTCGAGGGAACAAAGCAAAGCACAGGGAGGGCAGCCTCTGCAACACCGCAAATGCCTCCTGCCTGGAAGGATRCTTCTTCCCTCCAGCTCTTCCAGCCTGGCCCTTTTCCATCCCATGTGGAACAAATGTCAGAATAATCCTGACACGGAAACCTCTGAGCCATGCTCTGGAATCTGTCTGCACGTGGAGGAGTGGGAAAAAAACCCCAAAAWATCTGATACATGCATCAATATGGGTGTTCCCTAATGGGCAGAAATCTGTGGGTCAGTGCTCCTCCCTGCCAGGAGTGCCTGCCCAGGTACGTGCCCAACCCTTTGCTACTGCTATCAAAATCTATCCAACATTTCCCTTTTTCCTCTTTACATTTATTCATACTGAGAGCCCATAATCTTTTACTAAGAAGAATTTTTGTAAGAAATAACAGAAAAGTGCTTCCTAAGCCSATTTTATAGGGAAACTTGCTTTTTTTGTTTCCAATCATTGGATATTTTTATCCCCACTGGAATGATTTCTGGGTGATATATGGTGCTGGATGCTCTTTACCATCACTTTCTTGGCATAGAATTGCACTCAGTTCAGTTCCTGACACATCCGGTTGAACAATAAAGTTTTTGGAAAAAATTTGAGCCCTGACACACAGGAGCTGTACATAAATTTCTTTTAATGTTCCTCATGGCATCCTTTGCATTCAGGAGACCATTTAATATCAGCCTTTTTTTTTTCTTTTTTTTTTGTACTCTTCTGCCTTCTTTTTTGGAGCAGGTCAGCAAGAGGAACAGAAGCCATGGAAAATCTCCGTTAACATTTCCTTATAATTTCCTTGCAAACTAAAAATTTAAAATTATTTTGTTATCTGAGTAGGGAAATTACCTCTAAAACAGCTTAGAAACCTGGGTTTAGCCTTCACTCCTCAGCCTAAAAGTCATGGATTTAGTCCTGTTTTAGGAACAATTGCTGCAAACCTTGGGAATGACCTGGAATTTCAGTCAAGGTCATTTTTTCAKGTCTGATGGTAATTTCAGTGTATCTCAATCCAAAACCTGCCATATTTGCTGGACCATGACAGATACATTAATTGGGGTAACCCTACTTCAGCCCAAGCACTTGACCTTACAGCACAGGGCAAGCCTCTGAGCCAGATCCAGCTCCCACCATGGGAGATGGTCCCACATGGCATTCTGCTCTTCTCTGGACAGCTGGCACCACGCCTGCCCCCTGCACACTAAATATTTTTAATATTAAAGGTCTCCTCCTCCTTGTGAGCTGCTGAGCCACGCAGAAGCCTACATTAGCTACACACACTTCTAATACATAATTTAAAAAGGATAAGCTTAGCGTGTAGCCCGTGAGCTGTAATTAAGTCAGCAATTCCTCGTGGAGTTCTCATTAACTAGGAACAGTAGGAGCAGCCATAGCCCGAGGTAGTCCTTCCTGCCTGCACTTTTGTTTTGTTTCTCTGCACATCTGCTTCCTATTGTGCCTTTTAGTACCAACACCTTGAGCATGAATGGTTCCCCTAGGCTTTCTGGCTGGCCACCTTGCAATTGTTTTTCTCCTGTAAAAAGTAACAGTGAAAAAATAAAAAATCCCCTGACCAAAATGATTCAGTTCTCCACAGAGCACTACTGTCTTCACTGAATCTCTTTGGTAGTATTTACATAGTTAATCCTTAATGCTGGGAGTTCAGTGTTTCCTCGTGAGTACTGCTGCACCTCATGCAAGAAATACAACCTGGTATTTTTTTTAGGTATAAACTATAAATTTTCTTGTCTAAGATCCTCCATGTGTGTAAAGGCAGGAAGGCCCAGCAATATAAGCTGATTTCCAGAGATCCAGGCTCAGTTCCCTGGCCCAACACCGATTTTACTGGAAGGCAGAAGGGCAGAATTTGCCATTTTCGTATGTTTGGGTCCGTATTCCCTGGAAAGGGCTCACCTGAATTTTGGCACTGGTGACTCAGCAATGAGAAGATGGAGAGTTTGGTACTTCCCAGGACATGCACAGGACCCAGCCCTCAGGGCTGGCCAGAAAGGAGCTGATGAGCAAGGACACACCTGAGCAGCTTCCCCCAACACTGGTGTCTGGACTGGACTGGATTGCAGGAGGTGTTCRGTGTATTAAATCAATTTCTATCAGAGATCCCCAACCTGTCTGATCAGCCACACTCTTCAGCAGTGGACAAGAAGACAGCTCTGAATGCAGGTGGGTACATCTCAAAGCAAAGCCCTCAGCAATTGCCCAGCAATTGAAAATCCTCTGGCTGATGCTGCCCAAGCCCATCTCAGATGTCCAGGTGGTTTTGCTAACACCAAGAAGTTGCCTGCTGGGCTTTCTTCACCTTRCTATTGAGCAGTTTTTCATCATAAGAAAGGCTTGTACGCAGCAAAGAGAGTAAGACTTAACATGGCCTCAAAGCACACTCACTAGAGAGATCATGAACAGTAGTTGTTRCCCTAAGGAGTTTTTTACATTTTAACTGAGATTTTAACAATGGAAAAATACATTGACCTGGTTTAAGTGCTTCTGCACCCATGTGCTAGGAAAAAATAAGGCAAACTTGTATGTCTTTTCCCTTTTGCAGACATTTCTGGCTTGYTTGTTAATAATAAAAAGAAAAAAAAATTAAAATTATCTCAGGTCACTCTTCACATTTGAACTTTGGCAGAATTTGCACTGCAGASAGAGAAGTTTCAGAATCTGCATATAGCACTTCATATCAACAACCAAAGCCAAGAATGCTTTGGGCTGTTCAGAGACTATTTACATTTTACAGATACGGTTTTCACACGCTGACTACTTAATTGCATTATAAAAGGCTCCTTCTTGTGCCAGGGCTGGCTGAAAAGCAGGCCGTGCCCAGATGCTCTGCTCCCTGCCAGACTGGGATGCTTGTGTGAGTGAAGCAGAGAAGCACTTCACTTCCAGAGAGGCACACATTGCATCTGTCTTGTCTTTGTTTTTATGAGSTCTGCTATATCAAACAGGATATGCTGGAGGCCCCAACTCAAGTACACAACTCCCTTTATGCAAATGTTTATGAGCATGGCTGAGTAGGAATGGCTTTGCCATATTAGGAGCTAAGCAAAGGGAACAGTTCGAAAAGTGTATGTCCAAAATAATGAAGATTTAACTGCAGATGTCTCAGCAAAACTCTTGAAAGGAAAACAAAAGTCCAGATAGGAGCAATGTTGTTTATCGATAAAGTTCATGAACTCGTTTGTCCCTTCAAGGAAGGCAAAAAAAAAAGGGTCAAAATATATTTGTAAGGGGTAGAAAGGGGGAAATCTTTTACTTTAAGATCACAGTTGTCAGATTATGTGAAGTTTAATAAACTATGCAAACACAAAAAATGTTTTTCATAAAAGGATGGAATCTTTCTGGCAACATGACTCCCATAGTAACTTGCTTCTTTGTCTGTCATAAAATCCTGGTTAATTTAAGCAGGAAACATCTTATGGGCAGTGTGGCTGCCCAGCACCAAGGCTTTCAAAATGATGCCAAACTTGCACAGCYCTCAAGGCTCCATTTCCCCTCAGTTTGCCACTTCCTGCACCACTGTCYTCTGCCATCTCCACGAGGTGCCAGAGCTCTGTGCTTCCCACAGCAATGCTGTGAGGAGATGGATAAAGCACAGACCCATGAAAGCAGCTCTCAGCTGCTTTATAACTTTTTCTGTCAAACGTTATTTGGTCAAGAAAGGACTTTTCCTTGGCTAAGCAGAGAAGGAAGACAGGCTGTAAAACAGAATTCAAAATACACCTCACTTTCTAAAATAATGTCTTCTGCTGGTCCCTCCCTCTGTCAAAGCAACAGACAAAGTGCCAAGATTATGAATCCTTWGTTCAGAACACCTTGAGTCTGGCTGGTTTCCATTTGCAAATCACAGTAATAGAARCCTTGCAAAAAAGAGAGGGCCAACAAGCTGAAAATTGGAGCTGGAACCTGCCAGGCAGTGACCCAGTGGTTTGTGAGCACGGACTCAATAGTTCTTCCTTTTCTTCCCACCCCATTCCCAATTACTTATTGCTTCCTCCCATCTGTTTAGCTTTGAAAAACTARACATCACCCACCATCTCTATCAGCCCTCAGCACTTGCCACCTAACAGGCCATTCCTCAAATTGTCCATACTTTTGCAAGTTCTCCAAAGTTCTTTATCTGACCAACTATTCCAGATTCTTACAAAATATCTTCTAAGAGGCATTTGGCCTCTTAGATGCTGCCAACTCTTGTTTCTCTGAAGCTATTTYATTTAGTTTGATTTCCAATGCACTTTTTGAAAACTTTTAATTACAGAAACTTCAGAGCTTTTCCCATTATGTTTGGTATTCAAGCCCCCAGGCCTGCAAGTAAAACAATACATGAAGACAATATTCAGATGTTTCCAGACTTAAATTCTTGTACAATTTCCTTCAGTTTAGAGCAAAAAATTATTTTGCATCGTTTTTTCTTCACTAATTTCTTGTATCAACAGCCTGGCTGCTCTGTGTTACCCAGCAGTCTAATTTGCTTTATCACTTAAACTTGGTGAGCTACTCATATAATTCTCTGTGAAATAAAGTAAAAGAAACCTACTCTGTAAATGTTGCCCATAATGCGTGCCTTGTTCTTCAGGAATGTCACAAACATCAATTATTCGCATTGACCATACCACACTGGAGAAATAAAAACATTGTTCCAGGATTTTATTCCCAAGGCTTTCTGATTGCTTTTGGCACCCACAAATCATGTGACAGCACTGAAGACCTTCTAAATCCCTCAAGAAGACATGTCAAAAGAACTGTAAAAGTGAGGCTTCAGAAAACATCTCATTCGATGTCTTTTCATTTCATTCCTTGTTCTTCAACTGGCCAYGACCCCCTTAAAGGATAAAAACTGAGCCTCAACCCCCTTTTCTTCCTCAGACTCTTTTCTAAAAACAGCATTGTAGTGTAAGCAATTTGGGGATGTTGCACAGGCTTCCCCTAAAGCTTCTGCCAGAAAACACATTTAGAAGTTATAAATAGCACATGTGTGCACTGGAAGGACTTTACCCTGTAGGCCTGGTGCTGTGTGCAATTGCAGTTGTTCTCTGTGCTCYGTGCACAGCACAAAGCAAGCTCCACACAGCCCACGGGTGACAGCCTCAGTCCTGATGGTGCATGAGGAAACAGCTCTAAATCTTTTCTATCTGCTGAAACATCAGAAGGGCCCTCGCTGACACAACAGCAGGSAAGAAAGGCAGTGGCTCTCAGCCAGTTAAAAGGTGCCATTTTCACGGGAGGGTGGCAGAGATGAGAGGCTCAGTGCCTCCCTCCCTCACGCTGCTTTCATTCTCCTCTGCTGCCTGACAAGGCACTTTTGTTCAGCTGGATGTGGACGGGGAAAGCTTGCAGACCTCCAAGCTTCCAGTGGGGATCGGGCAGCAGTGAGTGCTCAGCAGCACACACGACTGGATGCTGACCCCAAGCAAGCTGTCTCTTCACAGGCAGCCCCCAAAACCTGGCAAGCCCCGGCTTGCCGGCGCTAATTAGAAAGGAGCSGAGCCAAATGTGTTTGCACGAGTGTCACGGCCACACTTCTGTCTGCATGCCTGTGCTGTGATCAGCATCACAACTGCTCATCAGAGAGGCTGCTCAGAGTGCTCAGGAACCCAGTCCTGGCAATCTGGGCCAGAGCTGCTTCAGCTTAATGTGTGCAATYAGGGGATGCACAAATGAGCGGGCGGCTGGGTCATTTTCTCCACGCCTGTGAAAGCCACATAAAGGATGCTGAGGGAAGGTGACACTATTGATATATTTCTGCCAGGATGAAAGGCAACACTTCACAATGACAGGTCTTGTTTTGACAATCAGACCTTAATTACGTTCCTGATGCTACAAACAACCTCAGATAGGCAGAATCACTGTGCTGTACAAGAAGAGATCTTCCAAGAAGTGTTGCTCCAATACCCCATGAAGACTTTACACGGAGGGTCTTGGCTATGCTAGATGTGCACACCAGTAAGAGAAAATGCCTCTGAATCTGCTTCAGTAGCAGGAGAGTGGAGGTTCAGGTGGTAAGAATCCTTAGATCTCCCTACCTGCCCCAGGTGATTTCACCTAACAGATGCATTGTGAAACAAGTGGCTAAATTATAAAGGGCATTATAAAATGTCACATCATCCTTATTTTCAGAAGTATTATGACTGGCCTTGGATTTTGGTSACAGGTACCATGAATTTCACTTATATATTTCTTTACTAGTGTCTGCAGCTGCTGCCTCTGTGGAGGACATGTTGGGCAATTTCATTTTAAAAAGAGGTGTTTCTGTGAATTACAAAAATCAAGCCTACATCTTTGACAGGCTTGTAAAGAGCTGACACCAAGCTGTGTGAAGGGGCCTGAAAGAAGCTCGCTTCTTGCCAACTGAAAAATGTGGAAAGGTGGATGGGTCACTGGCTGTCCAGTCCCACCTGACACCTCTTACATTAAAGCATATTGCWAGTAAAAACTCTCTTTGATACCAAGATTTAAAAGCTGAAGGTAAGCACGTTGTACTTTAACCTGTGGGAGATCAGGGCCCAGTTACACCCTATTTAGAGGAAGCTTGATATACAACCCAAAACTGGAAGAAATACTCATATATGTGTTAGTATTAGGACAAAAAAAAAGGAGAGAAAACTATGTGATAAATGCTTATTTTTACTACACTAACAGTGCAGACAGTTTCCTGATGGTCCTTTAAAAGGTGAAAATTCAACTACAGCTCATCAATTCTAGTTAAGAAGCAATTAGGACACTGACCAGCAGACAGCTTCGGGAAGAACAAACACAACATCCATACAATCCATCCTTGCCTTTAGAACTGCTAATTATGACACAATTGGGGATGGATAACTCTGACAATTGGAAATAATGGGGGAGAGCATAAGGATGTGAGTGCTGAAAAGACAAAACAGCTCAAGGTTTTGTATTCCTTGCAGTGAATTTTGTGATTCTGTGATTCTCATGGGCAAAGAGGAAGACTTACTGTGATCTTCACCTGAACCCCATATTTTTGAATGGCCAGATTTTTGAAAAGCTTTCCAGTAAGAGTTTCTGTTGTCTCAAAATAACCTTGGAATGGGTACTTTATGCACTGTGGGATGGGAGAACAACTTAAAAGCACTTTTTGGTAGAATCYGTGAAGTTACTCTGAAGAGTAGACATCCACAAGGAGTTTGTACAAACTGGCTGAAACAACTGCCAGTAAAACTGAAAGCAAATGGGATCACTCTGCCTTCTGTAAATGGCACTTATTTTATAGAACCCTGATTTTGGATGTTCCTCGGAGAACTCAAAATACATTTTATAGGCTCCTGCTCTCCATCCCCCTTTTGTGAAGCCCCGCACCACAAAACCATGAACAGAGCTCAGAAAAACAAGGAGAGCTGACGTGAACACGCCTCCTTTTGGTGGAGTGCTTAGTAATTAGGAGCACCACTGCACGGGCCATTAGAACAATGGCTGAGATTGCAAAGGACGACCATGGAAAGGCCCAAGCCATGTGGATGGGAACCAGGTCAGGATGTAACACATTCCTAGCACGGAGAGCAATGGCTTGTTGGAGCCGAAACCTGCAATAAACCCAGCGCCAACTGCTGCAGCAGACTCCAATCTGGAGCAATACATCTATCTTAAATAAATACCTCGTGTGGGAGGGGGCAGTGCATGTGTTTTGGTTATTGTTCCAAGGCAGCTGTTGTTAGACAGAGACTCTGAGAAGCCATGAGAAGCACGCTGGTGCAAAAATATTTTGTAGGTGAAGAGGTCAAAAGTGGGGTGCCCTTTAACAGAGGTGGGCTCAGTTTATCAAGTGACCCTGCAATTTGTCATGGTGGCATGGTTACCTCACTACATCTGTTTGAAACCTTCATGTACTGCATATAACACACCCACATGCAGTAATTTTTCCCCCCAGTATTTTGTATGTGCGTGCCTGTAAACTTCAGGACAGACTCACAAGGAGGACTCTGCTCTTTTTCTGTTTCATTCTCCAGAATCACTTAGATCAAGCACACAACAGGCACTGGCAGTGTTTGTGTACATATCCAGTTGGAACATCAAGAAATTAAGTAAATWGATTGTGATGTCACAGTATTCTTAGATTGCCTGAGGCTATGCATGTTTCTCCCAGTTTGTATTAAAGCATCTGTGTCCACAAGCATAACTGGAAGTGAGATCCTCCTTTTGGCTCTTTGTCTCAGGCCTCCAAGACTGAGAAGCCAGTTTTCTCTATAACACATCTCAGCTCACCACAGGATGCCCTGGGTTGAAAGGGACCTTAAAGATCACCTAGTTCCAATACCCTGCCATGGGCAGGGACACCTTCTGCTGGACCAGGTTGCTCAGAGCTCCATCCAATTTGGCCCTCAACACTTCCAGGGATGGGAAATTGTGGATTGGTAATATCTGCTTACCCCAGGACATTCCAAGAGAGGGGACTTTGAAAGGGAAATGGGTGCTCCTCTTTGAGCTCTTGGTAATTTTGCCAGCTTGCTGAACGCGCTTTTCTTTTACAAAGCAACTGGACAATAATGATGAGAAATTACCAGATGCCACCGAGTCACATAAAACCCACTAAGCCAAAGGAAGCATTATTTTCATTTCATTTGATTACAGGGTGAACTSTGACATGTGATCTGGGCAGAGAAAAGCCGTCGCTACCCAGACGGTTGTGGATGAGTGAGAATATGTGCTTGAGAAATCTGAACCAAGCAGAGCTCTCAGAGAGGACGTTTTGGCCTTTAAATGAATGTAATYTGTGGATTGATGGTGACTAGGCACAGTCCTGACATGAGCTCCCAGACACTGCTAGACAATAGGGAAGTACAGGAAATCCRTAAGTCGGATCTTTCTCCTCGGGGGATGCACTTTGTCTGACCTGGAAACCACACACTCAGCCCTGTCCAAGAAGGAAAGGATTAGTCACTGGTAGGTGGGCTCTCAGCCCTACCTTGCAGGAGCCTGATGACAGCCTGTCAAGGGTGGGTCCATGTCTAGAGGGACTTGGCTTCAAAACAGTATGTTACAGTGGGAATATAACCATTTGAGCTCCCTCATGCTTTCTGCCTGAATGCAAGACCACATATTTAGGCAGGATGCAGAACTGGCATCAGTGGAAGCAACATTCCCCCCTTTAACTATTAGTATGTGACTGCAAATTTGATGATCTTAGTAATCTATATCTCATCACATTCTCATTGAGTCTGACAAATCAGGAAATAGTAACTGGCCATGAAATTACTCTGCACTCCTAAGTGCTATGCATTTGTAGTGTCTACTTTGTCTCTTCCAAGTTTCCTGTTAATGGAGAAAATCATCAATGCATTAACTGGATTAACACAGCCCCCAGATTTTTTCACTTCRACTGTGTTTGGGTAGTATCACTTGGAGTTAATAGAAATAGTTATTCTCTGTGTTTCTGGTTGTCTCTGTATGCTGGGTACACACCACTGGCCTCAAAAACTGCCAGCATCACTGCTTCAGCTTCACTGTATGAGGGAAGCATCTACAGTCAAACTACTTTTAAGTGTGKTTTTTTTTCACTACATGTCCCGATGCAAGTGGCTCCTTATCCAAAAATCAATCAYTGAGCTGGGTTAAGACAACTGCTGAGACTTACACACCTTAAAATGGCAACTTGGGTTTCTCCTCTGAGATGTTCATGGATTTTACAGCAGTTTTCAGCCACCACTTCTCCTTTACTGGAGCTTTCCTGTTTCTCACTGCWGGCTTTCACACTTTCTCCTTCTGTGCCTTGGCCCATGAGCTCCTTTAAAGGGACTGAGGAACATTTCCCACATGACAAATTGGCAGCACTGGATCATTATTATTCTTTAGGTTAAACAAACAGTTTGGGTAGGGAACAGGTCTAGGTTAACTGAGGCAACAAGAGGAAGGAGCTGCTGCTGAGCCCARACACTTGGTGGGTGGCATTTGCTTGCTTCACTATTGCTGCTCTGGATTGCATGGAGCTGGCAACTCAAGTRTTTTGCAATCAAGAATCAGGACCAAAATTCTGTGCTGTTTTGGCACTGAGGCCACAAGTTAGATTTTGGGTTGGGTTTTTTTTTTATTGTTTTCCTCCTTAGATAGGAGATCTAGCAATTAACTGTTGCTTTTTGTTTTTCCTTCTTAAGCAGATCTGCTTTTCTTACAAATACTTGTCTTTGCAAGGTCAAGGCTTGGATAGAAACACCCAGTGCAGAAGATGTGATCTGCCTGTGATGCCACCAAAATCTCAATCTGCTCTGAAGGGCAGCTTGAATAGATCTCCATGGAAAGATGAGGAATTGCCTTGTTTTCAGGACTGCTCTGACCTCACCATCTGCTTATTTGGGGGAACCTCACGGGATCTATCCCTGTTATTGCTTTGCACAGGGAAAAGCTAGTAAAAGGTAGAGCTTTCATATTAAGCAAATCTTGGTGTGTGGTATGAGACCTGCTGCAGTGTCTGGACCAGAAGGCAAAATTTCATCTTAGTCAGGCTTTTCCAAGAGACAGGTAAGTCCCTTGGTAACTGCACGGAGGGATGGTTGAATTTCACTGTTTGTACAGAAGCCCATACCCACACTTTCAAAGGAAACCAACCTAGATCCCCACAGGGTCTCTCAGACTGTTTACTTTTAAACTCCTGGAAAATTTGGGGTGGTGGTTTAATTGCCTTGTTACCTCGCTCTCCTGGCAGCTCCTTCAGTACCTTTGCTCGCTACAGCAAAAAGGAAAACAGGAAAGAAAAGGAGGAAAAGAAAAAAAAGAAAAAAAAAATCCAATCCCATAAAGATAACACAACAAATGTTGCATCAGCAGTTTTCTAAAAGGATTTTGTTGTTATCAAAACTGGCAGACATTGAACAGACAGTCTCAGAATAAGTGATACGGGCAAGGGGGTGAGCATTCAGTCCCCCGGCAGGCCAGCCACCTGTGCAAACAGCACTTCCAACTTCTAGTCCTGCTGCTGGCTCCTGAACAGTCAATTATTTAGGGCTTTCCAGAGATTTCAGTAACAGAGGAAAAAAAAAAAAAACCAAAACAATATCCAGGCCTGTGTTTGAAAGGTAGCTTTATCAGCACAGCTCAGTGGTGCAACTACAGCCTGCCTTTGTTCCTCTGTAGGTGAACACAGGTCCCAGCCAGAGCTCTCTCTTTTTGTTTAACTTTTGGGGAGCAGTGATAGCACCACTCCTAATGTCCCCATGTTCCTCACACAGTCCTGCACAGCCCTTTCCACCTGCAGCCTCCCTGCACACACTGCAGGGAAGCAGGAGGGGTTCAGTGAGACACAGAGAGTTTTATCCCCTCATTTCCTCCCGAGAAGAGATAAAAAACTCCTGAATAACTTATGGGTGGTTTCAGTCATGACTGAATACCACAGAAAATAAACTGCTTGGAAAGGCCTTTTCCTGTAGTTGAAGCTTTCCTGAGCCATCCTTCAACAATGCACAATCTAAGAGTGAGGAAAGATGGACAGGTTTATGTCACTCATCTGGATTAGACATTGGTGTACATAATACGTATTTTTAGGTAAGGCTAATAATAACAAAAAAAAATTAAAAAAACCACCCCAAACTAAAAGGAGCTATATTTCCTCCTATTTTTGGGAGAAATAGAACCACTAACTGCTAAATTATGCATTGGTTAAGCTGGTTTATGATTTCCTAAGTGTCTGTTGTAAGKTTTCTTGTACACATGGCAAAGGAGGATATTTGATTTCAGAAACCTTTGATGATCTACATCATGCCTTGTTCTGCACTCCCAGGGGATTTGAGAAGAAATTGTGCTACTTTTATTTAATGAAATGAACCCTTTCACACAAACCAGAAATAATTCATGTGGGAAAACACGTTCCTAGAGAGATGTATAAAATGTTTGGCTCTGATCTGCTCATTAACACCCAGGAACAAGGTTTACCAGTCAGTGCTGACAGCTCAGCTTTCAGTAGTGGTCAGGAGATGAAATATCAAATCATCAWATACCCTCATGCAGGCAAATATTTTCCCTGTGTGTTCTTCTCCTTCAGGGATTGTTTACAAGTCATGTATTTGTAATTCTACCTTCACTTTTTTTCATTTGGTGTCTCTCAGAATGAATAGCTCCAAATTCTTCAAGCTGTTTAAACACTGATGCCCGGGACCCAGCATTGCTCCTTTCCTTCCTGTTTTATTTGCCCAGKAAGGTACATGCACAGCCCCTTGATGTCCTACCAAGTTAATAGTCTCTTGCCAAGTTTTTGACTGCAATCCCAAAGCTGCCTTAGTGAGTATTTTGGGATCAAAACTGATGCCAGTTTTGACCAGTCAGCATCCTATTTACCCTTCCACTTTTTTTTTTCCCTAGCAGATTATTCACAGCTCACTTAACAAAACAGATTTATCATTTTGTCCTTCTGTTAGGCTCCAAATCCTGCTCCTTATTTCMTCCTGCTGTTCCCAGTGACATTTCTGTCAAATGGTTATGGTGCCATGTTCTTCTGCCAACATGGCATTTATAACTTTGGTYTTAAAGCATCTCCTGTTACCACCAATGAAAGAGATTGCACTGCATTATGCAGGCAAAGTTTAAACAATAATGCWMAGTTTAAGCACCTTTTTAGCCACCTGAAATTTGCTTGGCCTTTTTTCATTGAAGGTTTTTTTTCTCTTTGAAACACTGAATCCCTCCCAGCCTAGGGATGTTCCTGCACCCACAGCACCCTGGATGCACTTCCCAGTCTCCAGAGGTCCTAMCCAAAGCTCTGCTGGGATGTCCTCCTCCCTCCCTGGAGATCTTACAGATTCCTGCTGCTCTGTCTGTGCAAACACAAAAGATGTGGGGTTCTCTGAGTTCCCAAACTGTTCTCTCTCAGCAGGAGTCTGTGCTTCCCACTGTGGCTGCTCCTGTGGGGGCAGCCAGGCCCCAGTGAAGTGCTGATGGACACCCAGACAACGACTGCAGGCAAAGAAACACCCCCAGGGAGTTCAACTCTGACTTTCTGCCTGAACTCAGCACAGTTGTTTCCAATAAGCAAGGGAAGCATCAGCTGAAATATCTGTTTTCTGCTAGGAGAGTAAACTGAGATAAAAACCTTTCCAGCAAAACTTACCCTTATCCACAAAAGTAAAGGGAGGCCAAARTGCATCGGTTTTGTTTGCTTCTTATGTCTTTTTTTTTTGGGGGGGAGGGAGGTTGGAACATCAGGCAAATGCTAAAATATTCAAAAAGCCCAGTGTTAATAGACATTTGGCACCCATCCTGCATCAGCTGGACTTGTAATCACCCACGGGATTTACACAGGCCAATCTGTCTTGCTTTGGCTGGCCAACATCAATCTTAATACMGGGTGCTGGTTTCTACAAAGTGTCACTCATGCCTAAAGCACACAGTCCTAGGGCAGATATGCTAGGAAAAATCACAGTGTGATGAAGGTTGGAAATGATTTTTTTAAAATAAAGTCACCACAGCAATGAGATTCAGTCTCGTTTAGATTCTTCATCTCTTCACTTTTGTTGCCCCTCATAAAATGACAGATATTTTAATCCCTTTATTGCKAACATTTCTGTGGTGCTTTGGGTTTGCCTGGTGGGTAAACTCCCCTATTCACTCCCTGATGTTTTTCTAAGGGCCTTTTTTATGCGTTGGTGTGTGCTGCAAACTTAACACAGCCCGGCCCATTTTAAACTGTACAGTGAAAACACCGTGGGCTCATTTCTRAATGAACCAAATGGAAAATACAGCTTTACAGCAGATTTTATCTTACACTCCACCTTTTTTGTACCCCCTCTTAAAATTTTATTTTCATTTCTAGACCTCATGTCCCTTAACTGATTTCAGAAGACACAGCGTGTCTGCACCTTCCTCTTACTCAAACTCCATGAAGATCYAAAATAATGTTGGCCATCATAAAATTAGCTTTCCTTTCTACCRCCAAAACAACTACAAAAAAATTAAAGCCTGATGAACCAGCTTTGCATCTGTCTTTTCAACAGCAAAACTGAGGAATTCACATCAGTGATTCGTACAGTTTTCCAATGACTGGAAAATAAAATGGTCAAAAGCATGGGAAAGAAGGTTCCTGTGTGGAAAGATTGGTTTCTGCATGTACCAAAGTGCAGCTATTACAGATGTTGTTACACAAAACTGCAGATATGCTACTCCACACAATGCTGGCAGATGATAGAATCTTTGTGTTTGTTGTAGCAAATGGGACTCTCCATCTCAGATGTACAAGACTTCCAGCCCTTTTCCAAAAAATGGAATGGAGGACCTTATAAGACCTYTCAGGATATTTTGCTCTCAAGCTTTTCTTATGTGTACACTGACTGGGAACTGATGTTCCCAGCTCAGTCAAAGAGCCCTCCTCAGAGGGCTCCAAGTGCAGATGCAGAAGCCTTTGTGTGTGCAGTAATTACACAGAGAGACCAGGCAGTTAAATCAGACTCTGAGAATTAGACTTCATGGAAATCCTTAGCTCCTGGATAAATGTCACAAAAGAGACAGATTTCTACCCACCCCCCACACGCCCCCCAGCTGCAAAATTTGTTAATTCATCTCCTTCCCTTGGTGAGGCAGGACTCACTCCTCCAGCTTTACACACATTCCTCTGGCACATCAAGAGAAAAAGGCATCATGACTGCTCTGTCATGATTTCCTGTGAAGGATATTTTAATTGGATTTAATTKTCACGGTACATTCACTGTGTCCCCAATCTGAAACGGGGGGCTTAGCCCCTCCCCCAGGTAGCCAGAGTTAATAAAATAAGCAATCCTTTTTTTTTTTTTTTTYCTGCATCCTTATCTGCCATCTGGGCATTGCTGGGGTCAGTAATTCCCTGTACCAGTGGAAGCACAGATGGATTTGGGGAATCAGGGCTTCACACAGATTGTGATGCAGATTCCCTCCAAATGGGAGCTTTTGTTTTTAAACAAATTAAGTACCTCCTTCTCTGCTTGGTTACAAAGGCCCTTTTCCAATATCCAATGGCATATCCCTGTAATCCCTTTGTTGTTGCAGTCTCAGTAACTRCCTCACAGGGAGAAATGAAAGCCCACCTCTGCCTAGAAATGGTGGGCAGCCTCACCAGCTCACCCTGACACCAGGCTGGGAGCCTTTTGTGCAGCATCTGACTTGACATACGACTCCCAAAAGGACCACAGAAGCAGCATTTGCACTATTTTTGCCTTTCCACCATCATTTCCTCATCATTTGCCCCACTTTGTCTCCTTCCCTGAGTCTCTGGAAAGTGCTTGAASCTGGGAAGGGCTTTTTGGAGCAAGATAACCACGACAGAAAATGAATCCTTTGCCAATCCTGGCAGCTGTTTGCCATCAGTTCTGCTTGGACACCAAGCTCCTTTTCAATGTGTCTGTACCACAGAGCTCCTGCATGCAGGGGATGTCACTGGGCACGCTGTGTTTCTAAGGAGCCAGTTTCAGCCAGTGTGTGATGTTTGCATGGTTTCCACAAAACACAGGRAACAGAAAATTAGCCATATTTTTCCCAATGATTTAGAGCTGCTATTAAATTCTACTTCTATTTCTAATAAAAGCTCAAAAAAAAAAAATCAGGGTTTTTTTTTTAAATTGTTATTTTTGACAACCATGGAACAGAAAGTAAGCCYACTAGACCAGAAACAATCTCATAGTCTCCATTCAAGTTAGAGTTTAATAGCCAAAATGTATTAAAGCCATTAGAAAGCTCAGTAAACTGTTTTTACAGTAAGCTAAAAAAGGTTACAGTCCCCAAAGTTTGCCTTGTTTAAACTACATTCATCACCAGTTTGGAGACAAACATGCATTTAGACACTTTGTCTGSCTGCAGAAATATTTTCCAGCATCTATTATTTTCTGTCAGCTGACAGCACTGCATCTTCCAAGTATCATGAGTYTAATGCTGAAAGTAGAAACACTATTCCTGCTTCTCCTCCTGCTGCCCCAGGGCACCCTCCAGGCTCCAGCTAATCCTGGGCTGGGATTCCAGCTGCTGGTCAGTGCTGGGGCCCCAGGGAAGGGAAGGTGGCCACCTCAGAGGACTCCCTGCACCCTTGCATTTCTAAATACCCGGCCCCATTCTCCTGCCCCAGCTGGTTCCTAGATTGGTATAAAAGTAAATTCAATTTTCACCAGGCCACARTGAGGCCAGGAAGTGAGCAAAGAGGTCACCTGTGATGTTCTGGCCTTGAGCTCCATGGACATTCAGATCTGGGTAAACATTTTTATGGTGCTGCAATTGCAGCTGACAAAGTTAAAGGCTGCAAAGTATTTAACCCTATTGTTTGATCTATTCCAAGGAATCTTATTCAGTATTCTGGGAAGCAGGGTTTTTTTTTCCTTTTTTATGCTTTTCCATTACTTGCTGAGTAAGGAAAGGATTACAGTAATGTCAAATTCCTCACATTCTCTCAACWGCAGAAAGCTGAGAAAGAAAACTCACCACAGGTTTTCAAGGAAGAAAATCCTGAAAAATACCTGTAAAGGAGAACTCCAAGGGAGATCAGCCATGGGAGATGATAATTTTTTTGTTGTTGCTGCTGTATTTGAAACATTTTTGTATAACTGAAAGCCCKTGATTGAGAATGCAAGGCTGAAATTTAGATTATCCTGATATTCATCCACTTTAAGAGGTGGGGGAGCATACCTACACAAGCATTCCCTGAAAACTCCTAATAGCCTCTCCTTTTACACAAAGATGTCCACTAACATCAGGAGTTATTCCTACCTGCTCAGTGCCCTCAGATGATTTCAGTTGGATTGCTGTGAGYAGTTTCAGCTGCAAGCTCCAGTGTGCAAATACTTATCCTTGCAGTCAGAGCAGAGGGAAAGCAGTGCAAGTAGAAAAGATGTTTGAGGGCTGTAGGCTTTTCTCTACTGCCTAAGGAGCAAAGAGAAACAAGAACTGCAATATTTTTATGCTCATGAATTATTCAAATGCTCCAATATTTTATTTTCAGACTAGGCTCACTACATGCTGATGCAGTCTAATGATAACAATGAACTGGAAAAGGAAGGCTTATTAATCTGATGCTTTGTTTCAGCTTAAAAAACTACTTGATTTAATATGAAAAACCTACAGAGGCATTCAGAAATATCTAATTTTGGATTAGCACAGGTATAATTTGACAGATTTTAACCAGGAATTGTAGCATACAAATGCAGAGTCACAGTTACCTACTCTAGGCCCACAAACACTCTTTGTCTGCTACAAACACAATTTTTGACAGAAGTGTAGAGACAGGATGGTGTTTGGAAGGTGAGCTGATGATTTTTTCCAGGTTTTTTTCACCCAGCTGACATGGGTGACATTTCAAGATGCTACAGATGACCTGTTCAGTGAACTGCAGGAAGTTTTGTTTCAGGTCAGGTTTCGGATAGTGCGTGAAACRCTGCTCTGGAGCCGTTCTCTTCATCAGACACGGCTCAAGCCCATGCAGAAAGGTCAGGGAACTTGCCCTGAGTGACAGAGTGACTGAGTGGCTCCCAGACCTCTGCTCCCAGCTGCCAGACCTCCCATGCTCCCCRGCCACATCACAGAAATTCAGCAGCCTGTGCCTAAAGCGTCACTGCCTCAAGCCACGTCTTGCTGGAACCGTGTCTGGAGGGGGAAGTCAGCATCAGCTGCAGGAAAGCATGACTTCTGCCCTCATCAACGAGCCTGCAAATGCCTGCTTCCTCGCTCTTTTCCCCCTGTCCCAGCTGGTTCAGCAGCCACCAGTGCATCTCCCCTCCCCAGCAGCCTGCATCTGCATCTGCACCTTTCCAAAGGGATTGCAGAGCACACTTCTGCTGAGGGGCTCATTCCCTCTCAGCCATAAYCTCCTGGCTCATTTAACAGACTGAGTGTTTGGGATGGAGCCCAAAGCTTTGTAGCTGGATTCTGCTCTCTGTCCCTCAGGGCAGTCCAGTCCTCCAAGCAGTGTGAGCCTGAGACCCCTCTGTGGTGCTGCCTGCTTGATCCAGGCAGCAAGGACGCTGAAAATGAAAGGAAAAAACCCCAGTCTGTCCAACCCAGCTTATGTTCCCAGCAAAATATTGTTGCTTTGTTTTAAAAAATGCTCTTAAAAAGACCTGAACATAAAAAACAAAGCAGCCAGCCATCCAGGCCCAGACTTGGAGTGTGTTACCCAGACAGGTTGGCCACAGGGCTCCCACTGGCTTTAATGGGAGTTTTGATACAAGACCCATCTGCAGGGTATTGGTAATCTGAACATTCACTGCCACCTGAGAAAGTTTTAGAGAAGTAAAATGTCTTGGGGGGGACTCAAGCTAATGGAAAAACTCTGTGATGTCATGACAGCATGGCTCAGATCTTATTTTACTSCTGAGTGTCTGAGTGGATTGGTGATGCCATGATTGCAGAGCTCTGGTATGAGGTTTTACATGCTGTCTCATTTCCACACGTCTGAAGAGCCCTGAAGTTTCCCCTGCAGTCTATCACAAGTCTTTGCAAATACGAGGATACAAGGGGGGAAAAAAGTCCTTCTTTCTCAAGGTAAAATGCTACACTGCTTTTTAAATTAAAGCTTTCTTTGAGGGGATTCTAACTTTTAATACTGGCTTGCCACATGCAGATAAAGGCTGTTATTTTTCTAACCCCTCTGAATATTTAGCATTCCACCAGAGGTATTTTTTTTATTGGCTTGTGCCATAAATCTCAGCRTCATGGGTCTTCTGTGCATACTAAAAAGTTAAAGAGGTTCACCAACTCAGCAAAGCCACACATAACTGCAAAGCTACAAAAACAGATTGTTTCTGAGATTTTTAGGAAAATAAAATGCCCAGAATTATGAATTGATGGGGTAAATCTGCAAGGATATAGCTGCATTAGCAGTGAATATTTATAAGTTATTAGGTATGCCTGTCAGAATGATCCTTTAGAAGCCAAACATGTTGCAGTACATCTCTTTTTCTCTCCAAGGATTTATATCTTAATTTTGGACTTGACACTTGGGTGTGTGAGTGGATCAGCTCAAAGGGCAGATCACTATTCTCTCTGAGAACACTTCAGCAGCACCACTGCTCTTCCCAGTGCCCTCATTCCCTCTCATTCTGGAAATCCTACAAAAGCAGCAAGTTTTTCTGTCGGTGCCCTTAAAAGAGAGGGGAATCAGTGAGTGAAATGAATTTAGAAATCATTTCAAGCAGTCTGTCACTCTCAGATGATCTTGAAAAGGTTGCTGTACAAGGAAGGCAGGCAGCTGTACCATGTCAGTCTAGATTGCATARGAGACAACAGAGGTAGCTGAAATTTGGTAGTGTGTGAAAAAAGAGCTGCAAGATTTGTTCAAAATGTGGAGCAAAGTGGCTACACAAGAGTAGGGAGAATAATTTTAACAGATGGTTCTTCAGGAAGGCTCAGAAAGGAGAAAGTCACAAATAGCAGAGTGGGAGATGCCCAGGAGATAAACAGATTAAATGGAAAGAGAATGTGGATTTTGCTGCTCCGTAGAAAAAGCAATGACAAAACATTCTATGTCATGCAGGAGGGATGAATAAAAACCAGCAGATGTCAAATGGGATCAGCTGGGAAGAGTGGAGTCCATTCCAAACACTTGGGAGAAAATAAAAATTAAAAAAAATATGGTTTATATATCTGTGTCTCAACAACTGATATAAGGAGCAGAGTTTTCCAAGATCCTGTTCACTGATTATCTGGACAGGAGACCTGGCCAAAATGTGCTGTGCTGAGGCTCCTTTTTGGCCAGTGTTCCTGCACTCAGTTCCACAGAAACTATGGAACGGACAGGTAGGAGGAAAAGGCCTCGAGTGCACATCCAGATCCCATCCCAGCACAGATCTGGGCTGTGTCCAGGACCTGCACTTGGGCCCAGAAGCCAGGAAGCACTGCCAAATCCCACAGCACTCACATGGGCTCAGCAGAGCTCAGGAGGGTCGTGAAACCATCAGTGAGATGCAGCTGGGAAGGAGGCAAGGAGCTCTCCTGGGGCAGAGCAGGGGAGGGATTTATTTAATTAGAAATAACTTTTGTTTTAGTCCAGCTGAGATAAGGAAGCATTAATGCCTTGGAAGGCCCTTGTCTGGCACACAGTGTACTTAGTGTCCTCCACTGTTTTTGGAGGAAAACTGACTTGTGAAGGAAGATGTGGAGTCAGGAGCTGCCTGGGGAAAAGAGAGGCTGACGCTGAAGAAATCAGTGAAAGACAGAGCTGGGTGGTTCAGTTTCAATCACTACATTTTGACACCTGGGGACATAAATGCCAGCTAATTCCCATCCACTTACTCCTCAGAGCTTTCCAGCACTGCCTGCCCTGCCCATCTGGAGGGCGACAGCATCACCAGCAGTGACAGCTSTGGCTTGCTGCTGCTCTCCCCTCCATGCCACAGCTGCTCTTAAGGTGGAGGAGAACTTTAAGTTTTCTCCAGGTGTTTTCCCATTGCTGTTTGTCCAAAATAGCTGTGTTGCTCAGGCCCACATTGCTGGCTCTCTCCATAAATTCAGCTACTTGACCGTGGTTTTGGTTTTAATTTTTTTTCTGGCTCGTGGCATTTGGTCCCAAAACACACCCAGTGGCTCAGGCCAAGAATGACACTTAATTTTCAAGCAGCCTTACTGATGGTATTACAGCTAATGTAAATTACACTGAAATAGTTAAAATAGCAGCAAGTTCATTTTGGTTGCCCAAAAATAGCATATGAGCGACTCTGTATTTTCATTCCGTCGTTTTCATTCAGCAGGTAAACACTTTGCAAGCAGTTGCTTCTAATGCAAAGCCAAGTCAGGTATTACATAGCAGGGGTCAGTAAACATTTGGGTTTGGGAACACTGAAACACTGAGAAATGCTAAAAAAAAAAAAGAGGCAAACTAGCCAAAACCACCCCTCCCTAATGAGCCTGACAAGAGGTAGACATTTTTTAGGAGGAGGCACATCTGGGGCAAGATCACTGATTTGGGCACCCAGCCCAGACTCACCCRGGGGCCGCCGAATTTGCCCATCTGTGCACACTCTGTGAAACATTTGCCCTGCACAGAGAGCCTTCAGCACAGAAACCACCCCCCAATCCCACTCCAATCCTCAAAGCACGGCCCCAAAGTAGTGACACAGTGACACAGACCCATGTGCAAGCCCTTTGTGGAGGAGTAAACYGGGTCATTTTTCAAGCATTGACACCTGTGAGCACAGCTGATAGATTCTCACACCTGGCCAAACAGATGATTTGGTTTGCACCTGGAAAATCCATTGCAGGAATGATTTTTGCATGTATAAACCGTATGGTGTTACAGCCTCTGCAGGGGTTTATGCTTGGAAAAGGCCATGCACAGCGCTGGTAATTTGAGGTAAAAGTTGCCTCTCAGTGCAGAGAACAAAAGAGAAAAAGATGGGGACAAGAAGAATTCTTATCCTGTGCTCCYCAACTGTTATTAAAATAAAATCTGGAAGCATGTTTTCCCTCCTTACTTCCCTCAATACTTGAAAACCACTTAAGGCTACAGCCTAGCACAGGAATGTACTAATCTCTCTGTCTTTTCCAGGCTTTGCCAAACTTTTTAAAGTCTTTGCACCCTACAGTTTTGTATCTCAGGTTTCTCAGTCTGAGTGGAGCAGACRAAATTACAAGCACTCTGGTCCCTTGCATCCTTCCTCTGACTGAGCAGCCCCAATTCTTCCCCCCAGATGGAGGAGCAAAAGTCAAATGGAGGGCTAGGCAGCAATCCTGAGGCCTGCCTTCCCTGCTGCTGCTGGCAGCAGGGAGCTCTGATGGCATACCCAGGCACATCCCCAGCGTGGCTGGGCTGCTGGGATGGAAAACTAACCTCCCCAACACCAATCCCAAAGATTCTAACCTAACAATCATCATCCATGTGCTGTGCCCATGGGCTGTGGGTGAGGAGCCATGCCTCCTCCAAACTGGGATCAGAGCAGGCAGAACACCCTCCTCTTATTTTGGAGSCATTCTTTTCCTCACCTTCACCATAGAACTGAATTTGTATTTTCATCTGTCAGCAATACGGTGCAGACAATACCAGATGCCTCCAGGATTTGCACTGAATACTTTGATCTTGAAAACACTCTCCAAAAAAACATGCTGCTGGCTGCAATGCCTGGAAATAGCCCATGCAGGAGGTCCAAATAAAGCTGGTGAGCTGTCAGAAGAAAGAATCTAAGTGTTTCTGTTGCTCTAAGAACAGTAGGAATTAAACAGAAATGGAACAGAGGAGCAGTCAGAGGCTATGGCAGACCAGGAGCAGCAGGATTGCCTGGAAAGGCAGCAAGGAGCCCCTCCAAGAATAACTGGTGGCTGAGACTGTGCCACACTGGAGAGCCATCACCATCCAGGGGCTTGCTCAGCAAGCTAGGAAATGCCTGGGTGCAAGCATCAGCTTGGAAACACCAGTGGAATTTTTGCTCCAGCAAGACCAAACAGGACTGACCCGTTAGGTGTGAGAGTTGGCAGCCCAGTGCATGGAAAATGTGGGGCTGGGGGAGGCCAGGGATGAAGCAGGAGTTTCTCTGCTGTGCCAATCAATCCTTTAACACCTCTGTCAGCTCGTGCTGCCCACATAACTCTGGTGGGGTGTTCAAGCACGGGGGCTGAATATCCATCTGCAGGAAAATGTGATGCCATGYTCAGCAGTGCCTTGCTCTGAATGGGTCCCTCATTGCTAAACTCTTCCATCCAGTTACCTCCCCAAATAGCTGTCATCATGACAAAGGATGAAGCAGCAGAGAGCTGGAAGAAATGAAAGAACACAGAAGAAGGAAAGGAAACATCCTTTTGTCATTTGTTGGTTGCAACGGAGGAAAATGGACAGAGCCCCTTTGTCTACCTGTGAGCCCCATGCCCAGATTCTTAGAGGCAGCAAGAAGTACAGTGGCAGACTGCAAGAAGGAGATGGAAAGAATTTGATTCCTCTTATTTCACTACACAAAATGATTGTACAGGTCTGTGATTTGAGGGAAAGCAGGAAAGCAAAAGAATCACCGTCTCCAGGCCTGATTCAAAACCAAAACATGCATTACTCTGAAAAGKGACTGCAAATGGAGTGACTTGCCAGTAAGCTTTACGCTCAAAACTCTTCCTATCTGCCATTCATTACTGAGTCAAAACTGCTGATTTCTGGAGCAGTACTTCCTGTCAGTCCTGAGATGCATCCAGAAGTTYCAAAGTAAAGCTGAGTTTATTTTCTCTAGAGAGTGCAGCAGACTAAATTAAGTCTCCAGTGGATTTGCAGAGGAATAGCTTACTGAACATCTGTAAGTGGCTTTATTGGTATTCAGAAGAATTAGAATCATCTCTTCTGCTTTTCAGCAAAACCCACAAGGCTACAGGGGAATAAATGTCACACCTCCCTCCCCCAAAAGCCAGCAGCCGATTTTGAACAAAACCCAGGAACAGATCTGCTGACAAGAATCTCAGTAAAGCTCAGGATGCTTACTTTTGTAACTAGATTTGTGTCTGAAAACAGTAGTCACACCTCACTGAGGTGCACTCTCCCTGCCCTGCCCCATGGACACTGAGCCTTCCACACAAGGTCAGCCCCACATCTGCACCAACCCACCCAACTGGGGCAGGGAAGGTCACCACAGCCTTGCCCAAGCAGCCCAACAAGTCCTCTGCAACCCCACAGCACTCAGGTCAGAGGGGTTTCACTATTTCATGTCACAGCTTCAGTGTTTGCTTCAGCTCAAGAGGGGAACATCCCTGGCTTTGCCAATGGCACCAGGCAGGAGGCTGGGAACGTTTTTCTCCCACTCCTTTTTTTTACCCAGCACCTCACTGGGTTTTGGCATCAGAGAATCAAACTGCACCAKCAGCTTATTACACCTGACCCCTTGGTTTTTAAAAGCCCACAAACACAAAGGGCTGCTGAAGTTTTTCCAGCTTAGCATCTGTGCCCACCAGCTCCTGTGTTTCTTTGTGATAAAGTTATTAAAACTGTGTGTTTTGGTTCTGCAGATTTATTACTTGGATGCTTTTCAAAGTCTTATTCTTGGGGTTTTTTGAGACCTTAAAATGTTAGAGAGTCTGGGTTAATCTTTTTGCCTTTTATATTCTCGTCATTTTGGTGCATTAAAAACAAAGTATAAATAACTGGCTTGACTCCTATCTGCTCTGCCTAAAGTTTTGATAACTTGAATGCAGRCAAATCCTTCTTTGAAGCCAATTAAACTGAAGACTTTTGCAAAGAACAGGATGTGAAGTGGAAAAAACCAGATATCATATATAAAATAATGCAAGATTCCATTCCTTTTACCGCAGTAATAGCCTTGAAGGGTTTGCTTTCCTCAAATAATTCAACTCCATGAAAGTGATGTAAGTCAGCKGAGATCAGAGGAACAGCCCTGAACTTTGATTCACTGTTTTGCTCAGATAGTTTGAACTCTCAGCAGCGTGTGATTTAATAAAGACAAAATGGAGCTGTCCACCCTAGCTGCTACCAAGTAATTCAACACACCTGCAGATAAACAGAAAATACAGTGACAGGGCCACATCAGCTGTGGAAACACTCACTTGAGAAGGAGACTGATCTTGGAAGTCCTCCTGAAATAAAAGTGAGTGTTGTTGCTCCCCTGAGCTCATCCTCATCCTGGCCAGCTGCAGGGCCAGGAGGAGGTGTGGGATCAGCAGTGGGGACCTGAGGGGACACAGGGCAGGGTGACAGTGCTGCCATGCCAGCCAGGAGTGTGACAGTAGCTCCACAGGAACAGCCTGTGGTTGAAGTGTGCAGCTGAATTATTTCTGAATTATTGATAGGTGATTTATCCCCCTGTGTTKAGTTGAAGTGCTGCAGAGCAAACTGAGCCTTATTCCCAGGTTTTACACCCAAGGCTGCCTTACATGGGAATTGTGATGCCTCTCAGCCTTGCTGCTCAGTCAGCTCCAGCCTGGGGCAGAAAATCCTGGAATAAATACAGTGTTTCCTTCTTTAGTGCTGGCATGTGGTTTTCAGAGGTGTGCAGCAGCTATTTCTGTGCCTTTTCCATGACTGCCCTTTCCAAGAGTAACTGATGCAAGCAAAGGGCTGGCTCTAAGTTTATATTTGATATCCCAGGTATAAAACACTTCTTGCATGCCCACTGTCAGAAATCAGAGCTCAGGTGTTAATAATGAAAGAGCCAACACCTTGGGGCAAACCAGACATCACCAGGAATAACACACAAACTTTCTAGGAATTTCCAATTTGGAAATGCCAACAGTAACAGAGGGACTGTTAAACACACCACACTTTCTCCCTTGCTGCTGCCTTTACCCAAAGAGAAATTCTACAGCTATTAATTTGGAGAAATGAAATAGTAGGTTTYGAATATTACATTTGCATGTTAGTTATAAGAATGTGCACACACAGGCATTTTGGTCAGCAACTCCAATAATCAGTCATTTTGTATTTCATTCAAAAACATACTTTTATCAGAAATATTAAAAGCAAGAAATAAACTACTCTTTTTTATTCTGGGTCCTGTCAGTGAAACGAATTGATTCATTTTGATGCACTTATGGTTGGTACAGGAAACATCAGAATCAACCCTTCCTTTTTTTTTTTTTTTTTTCTCCTGAATGTACCTTTAGTTGGCAAAACTACATCTCTACAGTCATTTATTAAACAAGTGTCAGAACTYATGTGAGGCAATCCCTAGGAAATGGCACAGGAGAGACAGGAGTTCTTCAAAGGACAGCTAAAAATAACCAGTATCCCCAATTGTGATAGTAAAATTGTACAGAAGATTCTTCAAAGAACAGTGTTATTATGAAAGGTTTCTCCCAAATGGCCAGAAGCAAGACCTGGCCACTAAGACTGCAGTTATTACTGCTGAGATAATTAGCTCCTAGAAAGCTTCTTGGAGTGTATGTCACTTCCTTTCTTCTAAGGAGAAATAACATTATTTCCTCTCARAAATTAACTTCATTTGCCTTCTTTACATTAGGGCCAAAGTAAATATGTAAGAAACCTTGGGGCTGAATAATATTTTATATTACAAAAGAATACAAAGGCAAAAATGGACCCCTATACTTTAATGGGCTGCTTTTTTTCCATCCAAGACCATACAATTCATCCTGATCTCCTGATGGAGGAAGAGGCTCTAGCTAAGCAGAGGGGGTGGAAATTGCAGGACCATATTCTCTTCTACTTCTCCTAGAAGGCACAGTCAAAGACATTCTTTGGCTCTGAAGTTAAAAGAAACCCTATTCATTAAAGGGCTGAGTCAGTAAGAAAGACACAAAGTTTTACTTAGATATTARGACACTGCCTGGGATGGAGAAATTYCTCCTCAGCCTCAACCCCTATTTTAAGTTCAATTTGTCCCTTTTTAAATGTGGAAGATATGTAGGTACATATTTGCACACCCACCCAGGCACGATAATTTAAGGAAAAGCGGTATCAAATACTTGCAAGGTGAAGTCACAACAGGAGCCTCTAAAACCAAAGYACATCTGGATTGCAGAGGTTTAAAGGACTGTTAAGCAGCCAAGTCTGCTTTTGGAAGGCTGGAATTTCAGGTTTGGCTACTAAGCTGTGGTTTTAGCTGCATGCACACATCTTCTCTCTACCTGGAAATGCTACTTCAGTGCCTGGGTGTTAAGCTGGCACTCAAGCCTTAAGAGATATTTTATTTCAGAGTTCTTAATTCAGTTTTCTTGGTCCAAGTRTGAGGGTATTTCTCCATTTCAACGTCTCTAGGGCTGGTTCAACCCAGGGTTATTTGCTCTCCAGACTCCCTGCTTTGGAGAAGCCCCTGTTTCTGGCACACTGCTCCTCAGCCACCTCCCAGCCCCTCAGGAACCTGAAATCAAGAGAAGCTTTTCTGCCTGAATGTCACCAGAGGACAAGTAAAAAATGATGGGGGTGTCATGGGTGGGGMAAAAATCCTGGGGGAAGAGGGGCTGAGTCAAACTGCAGGGAAGTGAGCAAGGCAATGACCTCTGAGCACTCAGCTTTTCCCATGGTGAGCCACGGGTGATGCTTGAGGCTCTTCAGAGAGCAAGAACAAGCCTCAGCTTGTCCTTAATTATCATTTCTCACCTCTCTCATATCTTTAAAAATCTATATTTCTAATGTTTTTGTAAGGGGTGAGAGCAAGGAASAGGCAATCAATTGATCATTAATCTCCCATCTTACTGTCAGCAAGGAAAACAGTCTTTCGACAGAGCTAATTTAATTTTTTTTATGGGGGACTTAAATATCATTAAGAGCATTATTTAGTAACAGGAAAAACCCCAGGAGTGGAGGCACTGGAAGGCAAAACTAAGACTGTTTCCACATGAACATTCCTGACCCTCCCTGAAGAGGGACTTGTACAGCCACTGCCACTTCACTTCCAGGGACAAAAACCACCCCAGATGAAGAGAAAGAGAAGGGGAAGCTCGGGAACAAAGCAACAGAAAGTGGATGCAATTTACCATCCACGTTACAAGTTTGTCTGCCTGACATCAAGTTAATTTGCCTCAGCTGGATGAACCCATGGGCTCATTGGTGTGGCTGTTCCAGGTGCTACAACTCCGTCTAAAAGCTCAGGTGCCCCTTGAGGTCCACGGATGTGGCAGAAGACAACAAAGGATCTGCAAATCCTGGGAGTCCTGGAAGCACAGAAGCTATGACACCCTGCAGTCTGCCAAGGGAGCCTTGGCATGGACAYCCATGCTCTGAACATGCAGATTTGGGTATCCATGCCAAGGACATGTCCACAGGGTGAGGATGAGGAGGGTGGGGAAGGCACCAGGGCAGCACGGCTGCACCCTGCTAGGGTCTGGTGGCCAAGCCCTGAAAGGCAGGGACATAAAACAAGGAGTAATGTGCATGAGCAAACCCTTCTGGAGGAACAAAGAAACCTCTGCTTGGAATCTGGCCCTCGTAACAAATCTTTAATCCATAATGCTTGCCTCAGCCAGTGTTCCAGAGCTGGGTTTATTGACCTAAAATTCTAGGCACATGCRAGAGCATTTAAGAGAGGCATGTGCTTCTTGTCACACTTATCTTTCAGAGCAGGAAAAGGAGGACAATTGGTTTTCCTCCATGTTTCAGTTCCAGCCAAAACCTGAAAGGAATAATAGGCCAGTATCGAGGTCTGAGCCTTTAGGCAGTTTTTATGCTAGATAAAATTCAAACCAGAAACTGTCCTACCATAAAAACAAATGCAGAAAGATAAAAACTTTGTAGCAGAAAGTGGAAAATGAGGGTAATAGACTGCATTTTCCTGTAGCTGTTTGAGTAGGAAAGTCATGAACAGAAGGAGCTGCAACATTTGGATCTGGAAAGTTTTGATTTGGGCCCCGAAATTCTGGGTTGTTAATAAAGGACATTCTAAGAAAATCTCACACTGAAAGAATGCGAGATCAGGTCAGTGAGGGAACATTTCCTCACATGGCACAGAAGGCTGAGTCTGGAGGCATTACCCAATTCAAACACAGAGCTGGAGCGGGGCTGCAGCAACATCAAAAGCCAAACGTGTCCCCTTCAGCTGCCCTGCTGAGGCTTTGTGTTCACTATTTTTAATATGAAGGAACTGAGCTGAAATCCAGAGCTCTGATATTTGGTTTATCAATTTGCTCTGCTTYACTCAACCTCATGTGTCAGGAATCTCAGAGCATCACCAGGAGCACAGATGTCAGCAGTTGGCAGCCAGTGATTTCTGGCTGCTCAGAGGTCATTTTTCTCCTGGAACCCCCCTGTGAAAGGTTTCAAATTCACCCTTAAACAATATCACATTTCATGCCTGCTTGCTACTTCAGGTCCAGGAGCTAAATTTCTTCTGAGCAGTGTTAACAGTGAAAGCCAGAGAGGCTGTTCTCTTTTTTGATGTTGGATGTTTCTAGGTATGACTGCAGTGCCATAAACTGTTTGTACCTGTGATCAGATCACAGGTTGTAAAACAGCCAACACACCCTTCTAGCTACAAATGCATCAGAAAAAAAAAAAGGAACAACACTTTTTTTTAACAAAATAGGAGAATAATTTAAAAAATATTTACCGATTTTAGATTTGATTTTGCCACAATGTTTTTGAGGTGGTTTTATTTTTGATAGCAAACACGGGGTTGTGCTGCATATTCCCAATGAAATCTTTTTCATCCCTGTATTTACCACTTCATTACATTTATGGACTTGGAGCTGAGCTTGAATAGGCAGGATTGAACAGCAGTGATGGCACTCTCTGCTCCACASTTCAACTTAGCTATAAAGCTGGGACGTTCTGGATTTGAAGGGAGTGAATCTGGCTTATGAGAAAAAAGGAAAGTTGGACCAGAAAAATAACTATTCTGCTACACATTGAATAATTTGCAAAAGATGAGCAGTTCATGCCACAGACATGGACAGAGGAATCCCTCAGAAAGTTGACAGCTCTTGCTTGTGCTTCTTTAATAGCAGGCAATGATAAGACAAGAACATGCACAAAAATTGGTGAACTTTGTTTTACAAAGGAAAAGGAAAATTGTGCTTTTAGCAGAAGATGAACTGCCTTTCCTAGAGTGGTGCTGCTACTGAAAAATCAAGCCTTCTGAGAAGATCCCACTGAATGTCAGTGCCACAAAACCAAGAAATATAAAATAAAAAGATACACATTAAGTAGGCCTGTGTGTCTAAATATCAGGAATGACCCTCAGCTCCCAATATAAAGTTCCTTTCACTCTAAAAAGCTGTTAACAAACATGCATTGAGTGTAGCAGAAGTCTGTGATGTCACCCAGACAGAAATGTAATGGACACTTTTCATCTGTTCTGGAGACATGTTGTAAAAAAAACAACATCATACTTATGAATTTTTTTTCCCCCAAAAGGTGGGATAATCCACAGTCACTTTTCTGACATTGAACCAACAAGCTCATCAAGCTGATRAACTTCATATTATGGGGCTATGAGCTGATCATCTGAGTTATGATTGCTGATGAACACATTCTACAATCAACAGCAATTAATCAGCTTCATTGAGAGGGTTAGTATACAGTGAGTTAGTATACAGTGGGGTTCACCTCCAATAAATCAAGCTGTGTGAAAGCATAAACACACCAGGGAATGTTTACAGATGGAAACTCTGACCTAAGGCTTTAAGCAGGCTCAGACCACCAGAGTTCTGTCCTCTTAGGCTTCACATGCCCACTGCAGAGTTGCCTGCATGGCACTTGGGGCTCCTCAGAGCAAATCCCAGGAAAATCCCCTTCAGCCAGGAATCTCTAGCAAGGAGAGGGACACTCAGTGTGGCAATGATGATGCCTCGGGAAGGCAGAGCTGGAACAGAGACTGGACAGAGCCAGAGAATAAAGTAGGTATTTATTGAAAGGCCTTTAGGGTACACCTTGGGCAGGACCAGAGCCTGACCTGGGCTAGACCCAAGGTGGACCCAAAATGGTCACAAAATGGACAAATGGTCACGAGGTCCCACACTTTGATAAGTTTTTGTCTATTTGCATATTGGGGTTTAATTGTCCAATCACAGCTTCAGGCTGTGAGTTCTCATCCTCGTTTTCTCCCTTCAGCCCACCCTTGTTTGTGTTTTTGGGCCTGAAAGTTGTCCTTCAGCAGGGAAAGGATTTGTTTTTCTCCCTGCTCTGTGAAGGGAACTCACTGACACTGGATGTGAGGCTCAGAGCTGCACCCAAGGCAGCACAGAGTCTGAAAAATGATGAAAGCTGAAACTTAAGGCATCAAYGTCAGTGAGCAAAATTTGGGACTCCAAAGGGCAGTGCTGCTTGGTAGGTGCCAGAGATAAGCATTGCTGGGTGGTTACACAGAGAAATGGCCAGCACTCATTTCTCAGCAGATGGTTTTAAACTGAAAGAACAACAGCAAAAGCAATGGGGCATTTTTCCCTACAKCTATTTGTTGGGCATTAGGGAAGAATGGAGGAGGAAAATTAGGGTAAGGCCTGGAGCAAAGAGCTAAACTGAGCTGCTGGAGTCAGAATAGACATTGCAGTGGGGAAAGAGCTTCCATCCAAGCAGCATGAAACCAGTTTGCAGTTTAAGGAACACAAAATGCACAAAAGAGCAACAAAAGGTCATTCTTTATATTACTATTTGTTTTCTCAACTTCCCTTGCAGGGGGACAATCAATCCCCCTTGAAGGAGATGACACTTCCATCAATGCAAAATAAAATAGAATAAAAAATATGGAGGTATTTATATATATTTAAAATACTGTTAGGAAAAAAAGGAATGGAAATCCCACAGATAACAGGCTATCTCAGAGCAAAGTGAAAGTATTTTATATTCATTCATTCTATATGATCTTATGTTTTCTCAGTGCATCTTCTGTATTACATAGGATTTCTAATAATAATCTGTATTATCATATACTCCAATAATAATGTATGGTATATTCTGTCATTTCAGCCAAAAAAAAGCTCAAACATTTACTTTGGAAAGAAATCATAAAGAGCCAGAGCTGCCACTGAAATGCAACAAAGATAAACATTATGTGATGGTAATTAATTGATAAGGCAGATTTTTAAAAAAAGTTTAAAACAAAACAAAAAAAACAGTCTTGCAAGCCTGAGGTAATTTTTCACTTATTTCTCAGCCATGAATTCCCTCTTTATCCTTTGCACAGAGAGAGCAAAAAGTGGATTCTTTTTGGTCTCTGGCACAACACACATGTCACTACTTTTTTACAGTCTCTTTAGCTCATTAAGGTATCAAAAGTCTCCCTCAGCTTCCTTCTGTGTAGGATGCTGGGCACTGTTGGACACGGGATGCTTGGCAGAGGCTTCAAGTGCTGGACTTGCCAAGCCTCCCATGCCAGGTTTGCCTTTGAAGTCTTCCCCTACTTGCCTGAGGACCACTCTCTCCCCATGGTAATCCCATTTCCAAACCCCAAAGCTGAACCATGAAAAGCTCCTTTGACCCATCTAATTCTTGGAGGCAGARATTTCGTAGCCATATGGCAAGGGAAAACAGCTCCCAGCAAGTCTTTGATTAATCCCATACCTGTGTCAGGGAATGGGTGGGCTGCTGCTCTTCCAGCAGCTCTGGAAAACWGCTCTAAACCAGTAGCTGACATGAATTTCTTTGTTCCTTCTGATCCAAAAAAAGGAGCAAGTGAGAGAGCTTGCTCCACAGCTACACCCTAGAAAAACCTAGCAAGGCTTTCACCACAGGTACCTTTCTGCAGTCATGACAGAGCACTGAAAYGATGATCTTGGAATCATGCCCAGTRGACAAATGTGGATTACAATTTGGAAATAATTTTTAATTTTTTCAAGAAAAACCTTTTCATTAGGCTGTTAACAACTAAGTTTCAAATACTCCTGGCCTAGAAATGAGTAGTGGTATTTCCTACTTTGCCAAAAAAAAAAAAACCTGGAGGAAAGCAGTTGGTCTTTGCATGTACTGCGAAGACATCAGGAAGACAAGGTTTTGGAAAAGGTTTGTGCTTGAAACCCAACAGGAAACCCTTTGGGGATCCATACAAAAAAACCTCAAACACCATAATGTTGCCTGAGCAAAACTGACATGCCAGCTCCTTGGAAGGGAATTCCTGTCAGGTGTGTGCACTGACTCACCCATGTAAAGAACTGTTCCTCTCTTGGTTTGTGCTGCACATCTGGGCCACTGCTCCTGTCAGACCCAAGGAACTGCAGGCCAGGAAGGGTGGGCTGCAGTTATCCAAGGAAAAAAGGAAGGAATGTGCTATCCTGTGGGACCATCTGACCTTCAATAGCATAACTGAGCTTTTAACTAAAGAAATGTGAAATTGAATTTATGAACTGGTTATTCCCTCTCTATTCTGGTTGGCCTCCCACAGAAATTTTACCTGTTCTCCTCTAATCACCTCTACTCATTTCTTCTGTTGACTGCCTTTCATTAAAAAGCCATTTAATCCTGTTTTTTTTTTCCCCCAAGCCTTTAGATCCCATTCTTTCTGTAACATACAAGCCTGGTTTGATTTACTGAATATGAATATYCACTTATTTGTATGCATCTGGATAATCTCATGTGGAAGCTCACTGAAGATCCATCCTGCAGCTGTGGGAGATTGTTGCACCTATATTTATGATTTTTGCTTTCACAGTATTTGAAGGCCCTAGCAAAAAAAAAAAAATCACATTTGTAACAAATAGGAGTTATTCAGATTACTGAACAATGGAAGGTAAAGACTCCACTGTCTCAAATCAGGAGATTTCCCTTGAATAAGCAAAAGATTTTGTGCACTGCACCTTGAGAGAGTTTGCCATGATATTTTTCCCCAGGTGTTGAGTATGGAGCCTTTGGGTATTTTCTTTTTGAACATACTCTGCATATGAGACCTCTAAAGRATTTCCTTTTTAAAGACTAAAACCTAAGGTTCCTGCTGTCCTGATCACTGTCTTTCAGAACAGAGCAAGCRTCAGCAAACTTCTCTTTAAAGCCTCATGTCAGTGAAACTTGGAAGAAATTGATTTAATTCATATTCATGGGAACGACGTATTTCMAATGGAATTTCACCAAATTAAAGACCAAGCATTAATAAAAGTCACATGAAACTGCATGAATTGAGAACATGTTGCTCTCCCATTCATAGAGAAATAATAATAGAAGAATAAAGGTCAAAATAAAAAAGCCAAAGGTATTGTTTGCTTTCAAATTAGTGCATAGATCGAGGCACTCGTTTGTATGCAATCATGAAAAAATAAAARTTATATATACATATCTATATATAGTGTCCTCAAAAAGCTATGGGAAAGCTGTACTGTAATAATTCTGCTTCTCATGTAGCAGTTAACCTTCTTCTGTTTCACAGACAGTTAAACATGCAGTTACTTCTCAGTCATCACATTAACATTGCTGCTCCTTCAGAGCTTTTCCTCTGGCCCCATACACTTCATGCTCTAGATACTGCAGCTCCCAGCACTTACAAATGATTTACACAGATTACACAATGCTTCATTTATGGATAAAAATCATACAAACGTACTGGAGTATGAACTGGCAAAACAGAGCCAGCTTTATGCAGTACATTTTCCAGTTTCCATAGCGTTTTCCCAATTCTGTCAAGTTAATTCATGTACTGCGAGACACTTGACTTTAAAACAGACTCTGATTGTTGCTTCAAGAGCTTTATAATGGATGTTATTTGCTCCCCTTCACTAATATGCACTTGTAAATGCCAACAGCTATGTTCCACCAAAGGAAAAGGGTTTCCTACCACAGGAGAACCCTGGTTCTTCCCCTCAGACCTGCGTGCTTTCCTTCATGAAGGCAAGCCTCATCAAACTTCACCATCAGACAGCACCAAGGCGTACCCTGGAATTCCTCACACTGCTCCCCTATTGCTGACACACATTTTTCTTCCCCAATTTTATCTTTTTTACCAATCCTTTCCTGCTCTTCCATTTCACCTCCTACCAGGCTGGGCTTGATGTTGCTGCCAGATGGTGTTTCAGTTTAAATCACTCAACCAGCCAAAGATTTGACCATCCAGGTCATGCTGAAAAGCACTGGAGGCTGTGGTTGGCTGGGATAAAGAATCACCCAAGAGCTGCACCCCCAGGATGCAAAGTAACAACCAGCAAAGCTCTTGGCAGCTGCCAGCCCTGAAAAGAAAAAAAAAATAAAACTGGAAGCATATCCAAACTATTGTTAACAGAATCTGAATATTTTCCAGCTTTTCCTSAGCAATTGTTAGAAAACTGAATATTCTCCTGAGTGATTATTACAGAACTGACATGTCCCTGGGTGCTTCTACCCCCTCCTCCTCTCCTGGTGCAGCCAGGAGTGCCAGGGTGCCCACCTGGGCAGCACCAGGACATTCCTCTTTCTCCACAAGTCTGGGGGTTCCYGGCTGCTAAAGACCAGTGAAGCTCAGGGCTGGTGGTTTCACCACAGCTTTTGCCCCAGTTAGCTGCCCTCTCCATTGCTCCTTAACTATTTTGCAGTGCTTCCACCTGTGAAAATGCATTTTAAAGGTTTAYAGGAGTATTTCAATGAAAATATAAGCAATGACCTTTTTTTTTTCCCCCCCTTTGCTCTCTAATGGGTGCTGTATGCTATTTGCACTGTTAGAGCAAAGGCTATTTCAACTTTTTTCCATTATATAATTCTCCCCCCCTGCCCCCACCAATGGTTTATAACTGTGCAATAAAAAATTCACTCAGTTTGAATCTTGGCAAACAAGGTTTTAAGTTGGAAAAAATGTCACTAAAGCCAAGTTGGAGTTTAAAGAGTGTAAAATATGAAGGGGACTGAATTTTCTTAAATACATTTTTGTGCCTACACAAATGAAAAACAGATTAATTTTATATATTTATTGAACTTTGATTGCCCTACACAAAGTAAGTTCACTGGTGAGGGTGTTTTTCTTGGTCCAAAAATACAGGCACGTTAGGTACATTATTTATTGTCAGACTATGGAAAGGAGCAAGGTAGTGCCTAGGAAAGAAAAATAATCATATGAATAATTAACCAAAGCTTGAGATAAAGCTCAYAATATGAGGTTCTCTCCAGGCTGTCCACTTAAGTAATGAGGCAAAGCATTCATTTAAATGAAACACAAACTCTGCACCAGTCTCAAAAACTCTGGGGCCCATTTTGACACACCACAGATGATGGGTTGTATTTTTACCTAGTTTTTATTCATCACTAGGATGCCTTCCAGGAATCTACTGGAAGAAAATGCTTTGATACATCTCTTGGTTGCATTAGAAAGACTTTTGAGATTGGTGGCACAGACTGAAAACACCCAACACCTCAGGATGAGCGCAGCAGAATGGTCAGAAGAGCACAGTAACTAAAAGGAAACCYGAAATATTCCATATTGTTCACAAAACCTCACTTGGCTGTGACTAAGCAAAGCCCTTATGGATGCCATGAAAGGCAGATGAATTATTTTATCATTCTGATCTCAGTGAGGGAAGGTGCTGTTACCAGAAGAGCATCTCAAAGTGCCCAGAGCTTCGTCATTCAGCTGTGTGAGACAGGTGAATGATGKTTTCAAATCCAAGCAGATGGAAAAGAGTCTCAGTTTGAAGACACGTGAGAGGTGTCYCATTTGGTATCTTTACAAAGTGTTCTGTGGATTTTTCTTGCTTGAGCAGAAGGAGCTGTGAGATCTGGAACAATACCTGAAAGGATTTTAGCTCTCATCATTGTAACAAAGTGTCAGACCAGGGGCTTAATTAGAGATGAAAAATCATAAGGCATTTAGTTCTATTAATAACCCTCATATACCAAAATAAAACTGACTGAGAAGGAAAATGAGAAGGAAAAAAAGGAGTAGAAAGCCAAGATCCAAAGTGAATCCAGTGGTGACAGGTCCCATACTGAACTCCAGAAGTATTTCTCTCCTGAAAGAKGCTCTGACCTCTCCTCTGAGTGCAACAAGTTCTCCTCTGCCCAGTCAAAACCTGAAGACATGAAAGACTCCCCACCTATTCACTTGCTCACCTTTACCAACTAGTTATACATGTCTCTGGTGATTATATGGTTCTTTCAATCAAAATGCCTCAGACTTGGGAAGCTGGAAAAGACTTCCTCAATGCAGTTTGATTATGTATTTCCTCCCCAAAACAATGCCCATGTAGAATTGCAAACTAGTGCTTAATGGTTAAAATAAAGGTCCAAGAGTCACACTCTGATTTTTATAGCCAATGTTTCCACACAGTTGTTCTCTGGCTTTGGCAAGTCATTTGCTCAGTTTCTCCTGATTTCTCRCATCACATTGATGTGAGGTGTATAAAACACCTGATCTGTGTTATGCAGCACATACCATGCATTTTATAATAGCAGAACAAACAAACACACAAGGCAGACATTGTAAAGAACTCTGAAGGCCTCCAGTAGAGGTGCATAAATGACATATTCAACAACCACCATTCCAATAGCTCATCAGTGTACTTCAATGCACTGCGTGCCATGGATGAGAGAGAATTTAAGGAGCACAGTAAAATTTCTCAGGAGTTGTAATGTCATATACAGATCTCATGGGCTTGGCTTAGTGCTGCACCAAGAATAAGCTGGTGGACTATAGCCTGTACTTCTCTTCAGAGATTAGTATTCATGAGAAACTAAGAAATGGATTCCATTCTGTGCTGTTTCCCACAACAGCCTGACACAAAAATCTATTAGGAGAACCTTGGCAAGCATCTGATATAATAAAATATTCAGTTTACAAAGCAGAAAGTGTGCCCCGTGCTCTCCCATAAATCTACCATAATAGGCACTTGTGGCAAAAAGTACATTTCTGAGCACACAGAAAACACAGATTACAGCATAGTCATGATGTCATTGGTTGAGAGCCACCACGGCTGCTTTCTGCTGCAAGCCATAGAAAAAGCTTTTTTTGACTATTTTAAGCCCAGGGCGGAATGAAGTGAGAGGAAGCCTCGGCAGATTTGACTTTGCTGGAAGTCACATGAGCAGATGAAATGAGATCAACTTGTAAAGCAGAGGCAAGCTGTGGCTGGAAAGATTTCCTCATGGCTGTGGTGTTGTGAGCTCAGAGGAAGCTAAAGCCATGCAGACCATTACTGTGCAGTACTGAGCACATCACCCTCATTTTCTGCACTCTCACAGCAAGTTCGTGAGGTATGGATGGGGCTCCTCCACTACTCAGCACAGCAAAGGTAAGCCTGAAACGTCCAAAGTGCYAATGCAGAGCTCCCAACCAGTCCTGAGCATCTGGCTGAGCAAACAAGGGGATTTTTTTTTTCCAGGAAGAAGTATTGGAAATGACTCACAAATGTGCTGCATCGATCCAAAACGTTTATAATCATTTGGGGTTTGGGCACATGATTTACATTTGCACTTGCACCCAGGCAGACAGATCCTCCCTGTCTCTCTCCCTTCATGCTTTCCTAGAAAAGCAGTTGCTATTTCCTGACTGGCTTCCTTCCAAATTTGTGGCCTAATTTAATTTGGCACCTTTTAACTCCTTCCATTTTGCCCACCATGGACAGAGAAGGGAACTGAASGGCCAGGGAGCCAAGTGTGCCAATGCTGGTGTACAAAACAATCCAGGAAATGGGTGTGTGGCTGCCCTGAACACACACTGTGCCTCTTCCCCAGGAGCTCTCAGAGCAGTCCTCCAAAAGGCCCAAGACATTTGGCACACATTTTCCTCCTCCTACCACCAGGAAGAAAATAACTCAGCTTCTAAGCCTGGACTGTGCAAAAACTCCTCAAGAGAAAGATTCAAAACAATTGCATCAGCCCAAGTGCATCCTCTGCAGCTAGTGAGGGATCAGGATCCCTCATGCAGCACATGTGCAGCTTGTGTGGCACATCCACAGATCTTTTAATCACCTCCAGGGCTGCTGATGCCAGCTCCTTCCCTGGGCAGCCTATTCCAGTGCTTGGCAATCCAAACAGTGAAGGAAATTTTTCCTAACACCCCATCCCAACCTCCCTGGGGCAGTTTGAGGCTGCTTCCTCTTGTCCTGTTACTTGAAGGAAGAGACCAATCCTCCCCTCCCAGAGAAGTCTGGGGCCCAATTAAAAGGACAGGATTTGGTTTCTCAGAGCTGCTACAGCTCTGCACAGTTAATGCCTTTGGGAGTGGAGATTCTTACTGAGGCACATGACAAATTCAGGATTTGCAGCTGAAGTGGCAAAAACCACTGATCCACCCCAGCAGAAAGTGAGGCACATGTGGAATTATCCACGAGCCCCCACCAGGGTGAGGCCAGGAAGGTGTGCATGGCTGAGGAGGGGGTAACAACTGTTCTGATGCCCTGCAAGGAGATTCTCTTGTATAAACAGTGCCCCGAGATCCATCTCTGCATGTCATCACTGCCAGCYTTGCCAGAAGCAGTGTCTGAACCACTGCTGTGATGTTACACAGGACTTGCACATTTCCACGGGTCCAGAAAYCCCCCTCTCCCACAGGGACAACTCCCAGAGGAACTAACATTGCTGTCACAGCAAACCAATACGGAGCCTAAACAAAGCTCCCAAGTTGCCTCTGCCTTGTAACCAGAATTTCCCAGCATTACCTGTCAGCATTGGGGATGGAGAAACATCCATTGGATAACTTTGTTAATTAACCTCACTAACACTTTKGTCAGAAGAGTTTTCTCTTTCTTACCTACACTGACATCCCTCTGCTCTAGCAACRTGTCGTTCTTAAGCCTGGAAAAGAAACCCCAATGCCAAAATTTCTCTTCAATAAAGCAAAACCCACACATGGCTGAGGCATCTTTTCCAGTCACCAGCTCACAGCTGTCTGAGTCCACTGTAACCAACTCCTTCCATTAACCCAGTGCTCATAGTTTACATGTCACCATTAGAAAAACTTTGATTTTTATCCTTAGAAGGCAACTTCTAGAAACAAAATAATGACAAAAGATGYACTGTTAAAGTAACATGTTACTACAGTGCTGTCAACTGTTTCAAATTATCTTGTACAGAGGCACTTCCTGATAAATCTGTTAGAGGTCATTAATAATCACAACTGAATGCTCTTCTGTACATAAGCACACAAATCAGACAACCTTCTCCTTTTCTCCACTTGCCAATGGCTTTTTAATACCTTGTCTCCAAAGGGAAGCCTCTTTACATAGCATCTTCATGTTGCTATATGATTAATAAACCCTTTCTGCCAATGTTCACACGTGAATAAATTTAAACTGGATTTCACACATGTACGTCTCTCTTTGAAATGAAAACTGAAATTTATTCCTCTCCATGTTATGTTGAAACTGGCTTTGYAAAAATTATTATTATTTTTATTGTGTCTAGAAACAATTCTTCTTGAAGCATTCAAAGYACAAGGCTGTTTTCAATAGATTGACAGAAGCTTTGGGGGAAATCCTTTGCCTTTACTGAAGCCTGGTCGGGCTGGCAAAAGAAATTAGGAGCAGCTGCAAAAACTACTAATGTTAAAAAAAAAAACAAGGCAATGCATCCTAAAATATGAAGTCAAATGCCCCCTTCAACTTGTAGAAGTTGAGGAGAGGCAGCAATTTACCTGCACCTCCTCCAGCCCAGCTCTGAGAAAGGTGTGAGGGCATGGCAGCCACACGAGGGAGATGGGAGACATGGGGTCATAAAAGGGAAGCACAATCACTTTCCTCTCTGGTCTGAGCACAGCCTCAAGGTGTTTGATTACAGCAAAAAAAAAAAAAAAAAAAAAAGGTGCCAAATCATCAGAGGGAACAGACGACGATGAGAGCCATAAATCTATTTAGATTAACTGAAATTTTCACCATTTGGCTTCAAGTAGAGGAACTAAATATTTTTCCTTGCAACTAATCTGTTTTGACTCTATGAAAAAACATTTTCGTTGCAATGAAGTTATTAAAGCCTTAGCACTTACTGTTTTGTAGTTAATAGAGCAACTTCTTTTCTCCCTTGCCTGCTAGTTCCTCTGCAATAAATTTCTTTGCACAGGTCGGCTCCTCACCCTGCTTCTCTTATTACTTCATTTAAGGGAATGATTTATTTTAAACCCCAAACCAAACACAGGATCGAAGAGTAGAGGTTAAGAAATGAAATAAAAAGAAAACAGACCTTCACCTTTCATTATGCTTGTCTTAAGTATCCGCTTTATTAAACTTACTCAGTGTTTAAGTCTGGTTTATTAAAAACCATCAGTGTTTAGCTTATGCTATTTTTGAAGCACTCTGCACTGCCTAGTGTTTAATAGGCTGTGCAAAACCAGGTTTTTTGCTGTTGTTGTTTGAAAAGCAAACTAATTTAGACTGCTCCAAGATACCCATTTGTGTGATGCAGTCAGCAGTCACAAAAGCGTGGCCAAACATAATATCAAGTTAATTTTTAGTCAACCAAAATCTGAAGTGTGTTTATTGCATCTTGTAGGGCTACTCATTAAAGACATCATCTGGTTCCCTATTGGAAGTCTCAGCACAGATCAACACATCAGTTCTTAACCAGGCTCTTTACCCCATATGAAAACCTCTTTACACTCTCAAGAACGTGCAAAAAAAAAAATCACCTGTCAGCAGGAACCTGCTTTTCTGTTCCACCCCTAAAATCTCAGTTGATGCATCAAGAATCACTCAGAATCAGCTGCACTTTACTAKTTGTAATATGCATAAAATATAATTTTATATATATATTTTGCACTTGGTGCAAATCAGTAGGAACTCCATTAAGGATTTAAATGAGAGAAGGGTTGAAGCACAGTGAATTCAGAAGCAGGATCCAGTTGCAGACACTACATTTAAAATGTTACCTCTGAGCCATGACGTCCACAAGGAATTCTGTCAAAATCAGGCACGAGATTTTGGTCATCAAGTGTTACTAGCTCTGAAGCAGTGTCACTGCATCACCTGCACTGTAGCATCATTTTCAGAAAGGGGGAATTTGGTATGAATCACGTGCATCTCTTTTCTGGCATTGCTTTTCCCTATTTCTTTGTATTGGAAAAGCTACAGCAAGAAACATCTTCATCCAGCCAGGAAAGCCCCATTTCCTCTGGTCCTTTTAAAAATGAAAGGGCTGCTCAAAACATAAGAGCAGCTACACATGATGCAAGCAGCATCAGTCACAGCTGAAACCTGCATCCACAGAAGCCAGAGGRCTCCTCCTGCCCTGGACACAAGTCCCCCTGCAGCCACCAGAGAGGGACCTCAGTGTCACCAAGGACAGCAGGATCCATGCACAAGGCCACTCACTGTCCTTTCCTGCAAGGGATGAAGCACAGCTCTCTGGGAGACCCCATAAAAAAAAGCATCAGGGCTTTGCAAAAGCAAACCAAAAACRCCCCAAACTCTGCTCTGTGTCAGAAGTGGGCATTTTAAAATTCCCAGCAGATAAGGCTGTGCTTGAGCAAGCCCAAACTGCAGGACCTCACAAGCTGCCACACAGCAGAGCTGTTGCTGCCCTTCAGTCAGCTCTAATTATGAAATAATTGAAGGAGTTTTCTGCCTCATACATTTCTGTGAACAGCCTCGAACTGCAGAGCCACAGCCAAACATCTCCATCCCAAAAGCTGCTCCTGCCTACAAGCTCAGACATACTGCACACCCCCCTTTGGAATGCCCTGGGAAGCAGGTAAATAACTCAAATTTTGTGGCTCTCCAGCTTATCCCAAATCTAATTTCTAGCACCTTATAGAAATAACAGTGAGGGAAATAAATGCAAGAGAGAGAAGACATAAAAACAAAGCTCTAGGAGGTTCCCACGTAAGGTCACCAGAAGAGTTGAGGGGGTTGTTTTTCTTCTCCCTAACAGAGGAGCCTAAATTTAATTTCTCTTCTMATTTTCTACTTCACTCCACTCTTTTCCTCTCAATCTCCATCCTACTCCTCTCCTTCCTTTCTCCTCCACTCTGAAATTCCACTCCCAGCCATATGTTTCTCATTGTGACCCACCTTCCATTTTTGGTCATGCAGCAGAATGTGGTTTGAAGATCCAGGAGAGCCAGAGAGTGTTGACACAAGGACGTTGGATTCTAGGTTTTGTCAACACCCAGCTGAAGAGCTTTTGGGCCTTGAATCAGTTTTAGCCCCCTTGACCAAGGAAACCCTGCAGAGAGCCAGACTAAGATCAACGAGAGCAGATTTCCAAGAGAACAGAGCCATATAAGTATATCTTGCACTGCAGGGGAGTGGTTTTTATTTTCCCCTATGATCTGCCCTTGCTCCAGTATTAAATCTGAACACCACTCAATTTYGCTTGGCATGCAGCTCCTTGCAATGAGACCCTACAGTTTTCTTGTAGGCGACTCACAGTAATGAGAGCCCTAAGACAAGCTTGAATTTCAGACATCAGATGGGTTTTCTTCTGGAAATTGAGATAAATAACAAACCCAAAACTACTGCAAGGTCTCACTGTGATCTATTCCAAAAGCAAGTGACTGAGAGTCCCTTTCTCTTCTTCCCCAGACGACCTGGGGCATTTCCTGCTCAATTACTGAGGTGTGTGAAGTGGGTCCACCAGCTAMAAGTCCATCCCCAACCTTGGGCTTCAACTAAAAACATGTGTATAAGGCTGGGTAATGGAAGAGAGTGTAAGGGAAGGAGAATTAAGCTGATGTTGACATTATTTGAAATGTGCTCTAATTCATGCTCTGCCAGATAGCTGGAGATTAATCTCAAACTGTTTATTTGAATGTATCGTGTTTCTGACTTGCAGCTAGCTATCAGCTGGTATAATATAAGCTTTAATTTTGGCACCAACCAGTTGTCATTGTGCTTACATTTTCACTCACACTTTCTTTGTTTTTTTATCRTAAGCAATTTCATGATTTAATGCCACTTACTTTCCTGAAGAAGAACTGACATCAGTAATTTTTGGTGATGAAAGAAGAGACTTTTTATAAACTACAAGCAACTACACAAGGAAAATAGGTAACAACAAGATCTTGGAAGATCCCKTAGTTATACAGCCACTTCTGGGGGGAAATGAAAATGAAACAGAGGATAATCTGTTTTTAAATTCTGGATTAASGATCAGGCTGATCTGAACAAATTGGAAAAGTTTTAGTAATTTTTCTAGCTAACRCTCCAAACTCCACATTGAAAATATCATGGCTTCATTGAGCTCAAACAGAGCTRTATTATAACCCAGAAATGACCAGGAAAATGCTGTCAATATAAAATCATAGCAACTAGAAAAAAACAACTAGGAATTTTGCTGAAGAGAGTTACTCTAGGTCTGGCAAAACCTTGGATTCATTTATTTGATCCAATTTTTTTTTAACACTTAAAAATGATGGTTCTTTAAATTAATGCATTTTATTAATTTATTATAAATGAATTAATTTAAATTAAATTAACTTGGACAGGCGGGCACTTGCAGATCCTGATGGCCAGGGGCAGGAAATGCTCACTGGAGGTGCAGTCAGGAGTTGCATTCCCACCTTCCCTGGGATAGGACCAGGCTCTTGCTCCCTTCCTGCTGCCAAAGGACAAGCCCAGCTCCATGCTGAATTTACAGCTGGTGGTCTGGCTTTAGGATGTGTTTCCTAGATGACATAGTGGGGTGCTCAGATGCCTCCAACGAGCAGCAGTGACACGCCCGAGAGGAATTTTTACAGAGCACATGGATGCAAAGCTCAAGGATTCATGTTTTACACRAGGCAGCACAGCCTGAAGAGTCAGCCTTTATAACGCAGTAATGCCTCACAGTCCCAAGCTGTGCTGCAACTTGCAAAACACTGCAAGACCTCACAAGTGTGAGGAGACACACAAGCAGGAGGCAAAACACATCATGACTTCCAGCCAGATTTCTTGGCTTGAGAAAATTTCCCAGTGAGAAAAAGATCCTCTGGTTCTGGAGAAATTCAAACAGGAACCATGCATCTTGATGCACAAAACCATGAAAGCAGACAAGATTTTTGTACCTATGTCTTCAGGCTTTGTCCTCTTGGGACAGAATTTGCATAYAGCCTCTCTGGGAGAAAATGAGCTCTTGGAGGGGTAGCAAAAGCAGAGAATGAGAAATTGTAAAGGAGGCAATAAAAAGAAAAGAATAGGGGACGAGTCCTAGACCTCACACAGCCTCTGTAAAACAATGGGGAGAAAATCTTCCAGGAATTCTGCAAGACCTGCGAAGAAATAGAGGGACTGCTGGAACAAATGGCTGCTGGCTCCAGCTCCRCTGAATGACCTTGACTGTGCACATTAGAGCTAGCTGTTACATCAGGCACTGAAATAGAGAACAGACCATAAAAATACTCTGAACATTTCCTCCCATAAGATTCCTTTGTTATAGGACTCTTTTGTAGCATTTAGTAATAATTTCCTCTCTGACAAATGTTCTTGTGCAAATTATAATGCCATTATGCTCTGATGAGAGCTTTTCCCTCGTTCCTTAGTTAATTCGTCTTTATGGAAGTCCTTCAGCTGCCAGCCAGCACTGCAAAGTTATTAATTCCAAGTGACTTTAATAATGCATGGGAGCTGAGGAGAAGCTCAGCAAACTCTCAAAACATTTCTTTACCAACACTTCAGTGAATATTATGTTTGTCCTCTAATTTCTTTTTCTCTGCTGGAAAACCTTCACCTGGATCTCTGCCATGGTTTTCTCAGCTCTGGCAAGGTGGGTTGCCAGTAGGAAGCACAGGAAAGATGGGGAGAGAATCATCTCTTTATTTCCCATTTAGGTGGTTGCACTTTGGTGGTGCCAAAGCCTTCATAAATTATCACTTTCTCTGCCCCACCAGCAGGTAACTTGTACTCAGTCCGATTAAAAATTTGGCAAAAGATGTAAAATGGCTGATGAACCAGAAAGACTGACCTTGGGGATTCACCCGAGGCTCACACAAAAAGGTGGTAAAAAGGCGTTTATGAAGGAATTTGCAGGAAACTCAGGGGTTTTTGCTTTAATGACGTTTCAGTACCTGGCAGCCACTCAGCTGATCAAGAAGAAAGATCCTCTCTCGTTCTGAACAACCTCAGAGGAACCCCACAAGTGGGAGCTTACTCATCCTGAAGAATTTTTTCTGGGGAAGGGAATATTTCACCCTTTTGTAATTTTCCAAAAGGATTCCTCTGACTGGCTGTGAAAGTCAGCATGATATCTCTTTTCTTCTGTTTAGCTCTGTTCAAGTTTAACACAAACAGCTTCAATTCTGTGTGGTTACTGGAACAAAATACACTGTCAAGGACTGAAACTATTAAATCTTTTCTTTTATCTGTTCCTCATGGATATCACATRCCCAGACAAATTAGATTGTTCATAACAGTCTGAGCTTAATAATATTTTCCCCATTAAAAGGGAAATCCTTGTGATAACATATGCAGAGATGAACCTCTCCACAGTGATTTTATAGTCTTTTTTTTTCCTCAATGAGGCTAATGAAATTCATAAAGCTGAATACTTTCAGAGTTGCAAGACATAAGCATTGGCAGTCATGCTGTGTTKAGAAGCTTGCTCACAATCTCCACATCATAAAACTACGGCTCTTCTTTTTAAGAAGCTAATTACCCCATGGAACAGTTTTGGTAAAATCTGGGGAAAAAATACCAGTTTTGATGAGGAAAGCGAAAGGAGAAAGCTTGAAATAAAATAGGTGCAAGCCACTGAAGAACATGATGAGCAGCTCATATGGAATACCAAGAGCTCAAAGTTTGCCTCAGCTGAATTATAGCTCAGCCTGACTGACTAAAGACACCTTCTGCACACAATTACTCCTTGACTACTGTTTGTAAGACAAAGATCTTTGCAAGACCTTGAAAACCCTAAAGGAAAAATAATTGCCTTTAACATTTTCTCTATCAAACAAGTTAATTATCCTGATTATTTTTGATGCCTATCACTCCAGCCAACCCACCTGTGGTTTTGCTGTGTTATTTGTGCAGACATGAAAGCCATCACAGCCTTACAAGAAGCTACAGCCCTTGATTATCAGTAACAGCCTGACACACTGAGCTCTTCTTTCCTCACTCCAAACTGTGCTAAGACAGGACCAGCTTGCTGTTTCTCTTTTTGTGGCATAAAAAAAACCGAACGAAAACAAGCCTGCCATCTCACCTGCTCTCTGCTGGCAATCCAAGGGTGGCACAGACATTTTCCCCCAGCAGGAGAGCTGTTGTTGTCAGCARTGAATAATCCAAGTGTAACTGTGACTGCTCTGGACCCACAACCAAGCAGAAAGGCTGTTCATGGTATTCTCTGAGCTATGGGAGAGAATTCAGGCAAACCCCAAATGTATTTGCAAGTGCCCCAAAACCTTGTGTCACCCGAGGTTTATCACTCAGAGTGGTGTCAGCTCTCGTGCTTGGAGTCCCCTGAGTTTTATCCTGCCACTGCAGTGCCAGACAATCACCCCAACATGCTGAGCCATCCCTTCATGAAGTCAGAGCAAAAAAAAAAAAAATATTGGGGTTTGGCCACCCAGAGGAGGGAGGGACAGAGCATCAGCTCTGCTGATGAGGAAGAGACTAAACTGCCCCCTCTTGCCCCAGATCTCCCCAACTTCTGGAGCCCTGCCAGTGACCCCTGTGCTAAACAGGACATATTTTGGAAATCTGAGCCCTGCCTTTCTGTGGTGAAGTTGCTGACTTGGATCATTTCAGGCTGAGCTTTAGGATATCTGGAGCAGAGAGAATATCTGCTGCCCTTGTTTAATTTTGTAGCATTTGGGCTTTTTTGTTTTAAAGGTTTAACTTYATAGAGCTTAACATTTATAATTTAATATTTATAGGGTGTTTCATTAACATTTCTTAAAGACCACCTACATTTGCTTGCATAAATTGGTATGAAATTCATTAGCCTTCCCYAAAACAGTGAAAAAAAACCAAAATCCAAGGAGTTAACTTGCATGAAATAACATGTAAGTTACTACCTATCCACAGAATTGCACTTTCCYAAAGAAAAGTGTGCCTACCAGAGTAAACCCTAACTCCTTTTGAGAAAAGGAAAAGAGACTGATGTAAATATTTTAATAGCAGCAGTATTGTTGCAGCTGTGACAGTCTAAAGGCACAGGAATCACTGGTAAGAAGATACAGTATTTTTTTATTAGACTGACAGCAGTAAAACACTGCTGGAAAATAATGGAYAAAGCTGAGAGGAAAAAGAAAACCCAGAAATGTGGTAAATCAAACATAGATGTGCCCCTGCCTCATGAAGGACATCTTCAGACAGAGCTCCACTGAGGCTCCCAACACCAGGAAGCTCCATCCCTGCTGGGGTGGGACAYGGCACAGAAGATGTGACAGCAGGGACCTAACCAAACACAGCTGTACCTGGGCAAAATAAACACGGTGGTGTGTCTGTCAGGGGAGGTTTTACATCACCAGAGGCGGGACASTGAACTCCAGGGAACAGGCTAAGGGATGTCACTCAACATGATTTGTTCTCCTGGAATTTTATTTATGGCTGCTGCACTTAAAAGCACGCTGAAGTGCTGGCCAAAGCAAGACTTAAATTTAAATTTGGATTAACCCTGACTGAAGTTTATCCTGAAGAGGATGAATTTGTATTTATATCCAAGGCTCAAGTAAACTGTTTTGTCTCTCATCCTGTTACTGCATTTGAGCCACGTGGAAAAGAAATGAAGTTTACTCCTCTACTAAAGGAAGGAAAAAGATTTGCAATGATTTACAACCAGGCAGCCCTGTTAACATGTAATGAAATGGAGGTGCTTATTACTGACATGAAATTTAAAACCCAAAACTGAGATAAAAAATGTTGTGGGCATATCCAACAGCTCAAGGAGTCAGTGCATTAAATCAAGAGGGCATGCTGCAGAACAGTGGCCAACATCAGGATTCACTGTAGGAGAAGGAGGTGCTGAGGGATCACTAGGCCATCAATTCTGTCTAACATCACCAAAAGTCTATCTTGGAGCTCAACTGGCCTTTCCTCCCTCTGCATGACTCCAGCAGGACTCAGCTCCCAGGAGTTTCCCAGTCAGTYTGAGGTACCTAAACCCCTACAGTGCATCACATCAGATGTGTGCAAACATAAAAACMCCCAACTTCCCATCAGCCACACATCCAAAATAAYGTGCTAATTTCACTGCCTCTGCAGATACACACGGACTCAAAAACCCTGCCCCRTTTAACAAAACTGTAMTGGCACAGCCTCACTGCTGCTCCTRCACTTCTGCCCTTAATTCTGGCAAAGATGACAGAAGAAACAAAAGGAGATAAAAGAGCGTTCTCCTCTCAAAGAGCCGAGTGAAAGAAACGCCTCTGAATACCAGGATTCGTTTAACCCTAATTGTTTTTYGAAATGCTCTTCCCAAGCACCACGCAGTCCCCAGAGAAGCAGAGGGAGTTGGGATGCTGCCCTGGGGCACATTGTTTTTCCAGCTCACAAAACCAGGAGTTATTGGATGCAACTGGATGTGCAACTGGTCACCAGGAAGACAATGGAAACCCAAAAYCAGGCTAGGAATGGGGAGTTCAGCTGGGGAATTCCCCAACCACCCACTGCCATACAAGGAGGGAGGCTTCAGAAAGGTTTTTGTTAAAATGTAGGCTAGATTTGGCCTCAGCATAAAAAATTCTTTTAAAAACWTATTCTTCTATTTCTTGCTGAATCTGTGAAGACTGTGTTGAATAGAAGCAGTGCCCAGGAATTTACCACACCTCTAGGAATACCAGGTGCTAACAGGCATTGAGACCAAGGCATCTTTTCAAATTACACCATGAGYGCTGAGAAATGGTAGAATATTAAGTTTCTGATTTTTTAAAATAGTTTTGGGTTTGTTTGGGGGTTTTTTAAAGCTGAACAGAGAGAACAGAGATGGAAATAAAACATTTCCCTCTGAAGGGGAATGTTCAAGCAGCATATCTGACTGAAGCATTTAGATTCACTTTTGTGTGCTGCAGTGGCCAYTCTGTGGAAGAAAAATTACTTTTGTGCTTTGTGAGATCATCACAAGTTTTGGAAGTTTTTCTCAAAAAGGGAGAGTATCACAATAAGAAACTTTGTTCTTTTCTCTCCCTTGTCTTAACAAGTTTAAGTGAATTTATTTTGTTTTGTGGTAGCTCCCTATATCAGGGGAGGGAAAACAGAGGCTAAACAAAATTCTCATTTTTGTATACACAGGTGGGTTTCTTTCAGCTGTAACAGACATTAATGCAGTTTCTGTGGAGCAACATATTAACAGGACTTTTCTAACAGTCTTTACTGTCAAATAACTACAGCTGTAGCAACTTTAGGTTTTATTGTTCATGACTATGCAATATGTGACTGACCATCCGATAAATCTTCCTTTCTAAACTTCTGAGTCACAAAAGAAATGGTTTTAACTCTGTTACCTTCCTCTTTCCTACTGAACGTGTTATAAAATGCTTAAAAATGAGTTACTGTGTAAATTCACAAGCTGAAGTTTTTATGTAAACAGTCCACACACAATTTATAGGATTCTTGTTTGTGTAACATTCCAGCTTATTGGCATTTGTCCTATGAATATACTGTTTTGGAAATTAGGCAGTGGGGTTATAAAACATTGTTTTCCCAGTACACCATTTTAAGAAAAAAAGCAATAACAAAAATCAGCCTTGAAAGACTTGTCTGGTAAAAGTATTTTAAATTTAAAGATGAGGGTGGAATATGTACTTTCATGAGGTAAGGAAAGAGTAGCTCATTATTAGAGCAATGACCTCTGCAATTGTTCACATGGCTTTGGGACAGGAATGGACATTATTTATAACACAGAGACCTTGCAAGTGCTGACCAGCCCATACTGACAGCAGGAACAGCCCCGGCCTGAATGAACAGATGCCAAGGCAGAAAGAAAAGGTTGGCATTGAAGGAACTTCTTCATTCATGAAATGACTATTTTTTGCTTAATCCCTCAATCATTCTTTCTTTGTATTCCCTCACRTGTATCCCAGTCCCCAGAAAGATGAAAAACACCAGCAGACAGCCACACCTTCCCTCAGGAGCAGAGGGCTGAAAGGGAATGAAAGGAGAAGCACCTATCCTAACTCAAACCTGGACAAAAAGTGATGAGAACGAAATTGTTCCATCTGCACAGAATAACAGGGACTCATTTTTGTTCTGTAAGGTTGAGATTTGGCTACAGACTCCAACTGGACTGACAAGAGGTAATGTTTTATCTTCCCAGCATATTAAAAACACATGTATCAGACTTAAAAGCACAGAAGTCAACTCCAAAAAACAAGCTAAATAATGGATGAAGAAGAAGTAAATGAGGGAGAAGAGCAAAATAAAGGCTAAACTAAACTTTACAGTAATCATAAAGGTCATTGCTATATAAAAATAACTTGTCCATTTCAAAGTCATACCAAYCTCATGATTATTACCACAAAGTTTAAAAAATAGCAATGATGTGGTATCTATGATTCCCATTTGTTGTTTATTATCTTCTGATAATTTGACTGTTGATCATTTGATAAGCATTTGACTTCTGCTTTAAGTGCTCAGTGTGTTCTCGATTCTGCAACCACAACAGCAAAACAAACAGAGAGACTTTCTCATTCTTTGCTGATTCCCTTCCAACTCTGGAGATGGGGGATGTCAGTTTGGTTATGGTGTTTCCCCCCAGAGAATACAAATTTCATCAGGAGAACCCCATAAAACAACAGAACTATTGAAACATGGCACACTGCAGATCCCCACTGATGCCATGTCACCTGAACAACTCAGGCAGAACCTGGGTGGTGCTACAAGCCCTGTGCTGAGCAGAGGCTCCTTAAACCCCTCTGCCTTCAGGGACACTCCTCCACCTGCACAGGGCTGGGAGGGAGCAGGATTTGATCAGGAGTGCAGCAGACACAGAGCTGGCATCACTAAAGCATTCAGGCTGCCTTCCATCACTGCGCCCTCCCTGCTCCAAATCTAAGCCTTATGTCCTGAACTTCCCAAATCTCCTGACACTGCATTTTCCATGTCTGATAGCCTGCTGTGGCTGTCTCTGCACTCTACTGCTTACCTGAGGTTCATCAGGGAGAGCTGCCAACAGGAATGAAAGAGAATTCCATGGTCATGTAATGAAGGAATTATTCCAGACAGGCACAGGAGGGGAGAGTGTGTGTTAGATCATTACCCCAGAGGAATAACTTCTGTTTCCTCTCATGTTTCATGCTACAGCTGAGAAAGAAAACCTTGATAACACCAGAAGACTGCATGTAAACAAGTAAGACTTGGAAAATCAAGTCGACTCTTCTTTACAGAATAACAGCCTGTTTCTGATCCCAATAGTGAGGGGAAAATGTTTCCTCTTGCACCCCAAATCAGAATTTCTTTGGGATTAGGTCTGCAGTTTAGGTAAGAACCTTCAGTTTTAATCCCAGCCTGGCCTAGCCTGCTGCATCCATTTGCACTCAGAACAGATGGTCCCTGGTGCTCTTAAACATCTTCTCAAACTCCTCCAGTTTCTATTGACCAACAATTTATTGCATCCCTACTGGCTGGGAATTCACATCCAGCTGATATTTTGAGTGCTGAACATTAACTCTACCTTCTGAGCAAACCAGAGCCACCAAAGTGTCCCCAGTACTAAACTACTCTGGGCAGTCACTTGAAAGTATCACCATCAGACCCCTTTTTGTGCAGTCTACCATATCCATAAATCCTCATTCCTCCTCAGATCTCCTGGATTTTCCCCTACACTGTGACCATCACCTCCCACCACTTCCAGTGTGGGTCTGTGCCTGTAGCTCTCAGCTCTGGAAAGAAATTATCCCATGCTCTGAGATAATCCTCACCTTGAGCTAAGCCTGACCTACTGTTGCCTGCCTTTCTTGTGTCTGCCTTCACTTTCCTGGCTGAAGCACATTCTTCAGCTCTAGTCTTCATAAATATCAAGAGACATAGAATGGTTTGGGTTGGAAGGGACCTTCAAGGTCATCTCATGGGCAGGGACACCTCCTTCTAGGCCAGGTTCAGGGCCCCATCCAGCCTGGCCTTGGGTGCTTGCAGGGATGGGGCASCCACAGCTTCTCTGGGCATTCTTTCAGATGAGGACTTGGAAGGGCTGGCTGTAGCAGCAGGCTGGGAGGAAGGCAGGCAGACAGCAGCATGCCAGGCATGGCACAGCACAGCTCTCTGCTCTGATCAGCAGGCGTGGCACAGACAACTGCTCAAAGGYTCCTGCCTCAAAAGCGAGCCACAAACTGCCTTTTTCTCTCCTTCAAAGTCAGCTGTGAATCCAGACTTTGTGGCCTTATGCTCTCTGTGATTTTCTGACTGATGTGATGAGGCAACGTGGTGCCTCCTGTTCACCTCTCAGAGCTTAACATCTGAATAAGCAAACTGAAGCAGTCTTCATTCTGCCCAGACATCAGAGCAAATGATATCACCTCCAGCCCATGCATAAACAGATTTCTTAAATCCTTTCAGAAATTAATCAGCATCAGTAAACACTTAATTTCCGTCCTTGAGGAAAGCCCTCCATCTCAGACTATGCTATTTGCAAGAGGAAAGGCAGCCAAGCATTTTCTTGGGTTCAGTTTTTGCACTGTTTTGTCTACTCCAAAGGGTGCTTTGCTCTCGCCCAGCTCAGGAAGAGCAGCTCTGGCAAGCACCAGAGCCCTCAGCAGCAGATTAGACACAGCCAGTGCTCCTGCTACAGCAGCACACTGCTGCCTGCATGATTCCTCAGACAGCCCTCAGGGTGATGGCTCTGAGACAAGGGGCTGATGTGCTTGGAAACCCCTGCCCCAGAGATTCCAAGTGCAGGGCCTCCTCAGCACCTCTGTTTGAATTGATAAAGGCACACCAACCTTGGCAGCTAAGATTAAAGAACAAGCTAAGCTCAGATCAGGCACCATGAAAGACTACRTTCATGCTCCAATTCAAATATCCCCCTGTCCAAGTCACAGAGGTGAAAATCCTTTTATTTTGACCTGTTATTAAAAAAAAAACACCCCAAAATCAAAAGGAATCCTGGAAGAGAARAAAGAGTGCTGGAGTTCAAGCTCCTAAAGCAGAGATAAGCAAGAGATGCATATAGATCTAYAAAGAAGTAATAATAATAATTTAATAATGATAATAACTACAGCAATAATAAGGGCTCATTCTTTATAAAAGCTTGAGCATGAGCCTCTCCCTTCCCAGGTCCTCCTGGCTCAGCTTCAGAATCTCCATGGAGGTGCAGCTTTTTGACACTCCTCAGAAGAGCCACTGTCCTTCATCAGCCCTCCCTCCCATGCTGATGGGCTGCAGGTGGCTCTTCTCCCTGCAACAGGGAATTTTCCCGGGAAGCACTCATTCTTTTAACCCTGCCCCTGCCAGATCCTTCTGTGAAGGAATTTGACCCCTCACTTCCTTAAAAGCCACGTACAGCACTGAAAGGGAAGGCAGAAACTGCAGTCAAGTGCCTCTCAGTGTTTGTGCTGTTCTCCTCAGGGGCAAGGCCACAAAAATGACAAAAATTACCCCAAAAAATGGCTTTTAACTGAAAGGGGGTGGCCTTAGATTAGATATTAGGAAGGAATTCCTAATTAATTGTGAGGTGCCAGAACAGGTTATCTGGAGAAGCTGGGGATGCCCTACCCCTGGAAGGGTTCAAGGCCAAGGCTGGACAGGAATTGGAACAAAAGGGTCTGCCCCCTTGGGTCCAGCTGCCTGGAGGTCTCAGCAGGATGTATCTCTGCCACCCCTAACCTTATGGGCTGGTTTAAAATTTGGCTGTGCCACGTACCATCAATTGGGTATAGCTGAGCAGGACTCAGAGCCCTTTATTCAAAGCTGTTTYCATCCTCTTACAACCCCCAGGTTTGGGCTGGCTCCTACAGGGGTGAATAAAGCCAAGGTACTTTTAATTTAGAGAAATAAGGCAGCTGTGCCCACTTTCCTCAATGAACTGAGCAGCTCCCATCCAGCTTATGAAACACCTAGACARATTTAGTCTTCTCCTTCCCTGATTCTGGAAAGGGCCTTTTTGGTAACACCCAGCACTTCACACCTGGTTCCTCACAGTCAGCARCAATGGCACAATCGATGACAAATAGTCGGGAGTCAGCTGAACACCTGCATCACCAGGCATCTCAATACTCCTCACACAGTGCCACAAACTCAGCAGCACAAGCTGATCTGACAGCTTCAACACTGAGCCCCTGGAAATCAGAACAGGACAAGGCCCTTCCACTTTTTACAAAATTAATGGTAACACCAGAGGTTGGAGTGCAGCCCCACRAGGCAGGTGGCATGCCTGGAGGGTACATCAAGGCAATTCAATCCCTTAACCCAGGGATTATTTTTACAGGATTCAAAATTCATATGGAGAGCTATGCTGAAACAGCAGATCCTGACTGGACATAAAAGAAAAAGAAAAATAAAATCAKTGTGTGTTATTAGGACTGGAGTGACTGGTCATGATTGTGAGCACCATTTCAAGTGTATTGGGAATTCAGGCCTGGAGGCTTGGCTGAATACAAACCAATGCAATTTGTAGTCTCTGAAAATCAAGTGAAATTTTYAAAGCTCTGCTCAAGGAAGGTTAAAAATCCTTTTTTTTTTTTTTCAGTAAGGGTTTGCCTTTACAGAACTGGGCTCCTGCCAATGGCATTTCTCTGCAGGTGTGGGCATGTGTTTGGTCTGAAGTAAACTGGGGGGATCATGCAGCCCACAGCAAAGTCCCTGCCACTTGTTTGCACCTTTGCTGGGCTGTACCAGTGCTCCAGGGCCAGCAGAAGGAGGCTCACTCATGAAAATCAATGTTGCCTTGTGGGGTCAGGTCAGGCTGTGGCACTCGTTCCTAAAATAAACCCCAATGCCTTTGGAATTGCAGGGAATTGGACCAATCCCTGGGAAGTTTGGCCAGAGCTGATGCCTCATGTAGGTTCTTCCCACTCTTGTGCAAATCAGGAGAGTGGAGAGGGTGGAGAAACCTCTGAAATACCAGCACAGAAATTTCCATACTGATTCAGAGCAGTGATCCACTTTAGCCTTTACTCTCAGAAGTGAGATCTCAAAAAGAGAATCAAAGTGGAAGAAGGGAAAACACTGAATAGTTGGTTTATCTCACAAAGCATGAAGATGTCCTATTCTTTTTTCATTCCCACAGTGCTGTTCAATCCTGCACATTACAGATGAGAATCTAAATAAATGTCTCAATTCCTGTTAGATTCTTCTACATCCAGTAATGACTTTTTAGAACGACATTCACACATTCCTTAAACCTGCCAATACACATAAGAGCCTTTGTGTGTGCACATTTCCTAAGTTTTTACAGGGCTGTCATTGTAGCCTGTTAAATAAGCCAAGAGAAACAGCAGCAACCAGCTACTTAAGGACAGAATAGGAAAAAAAMCACCATTGATATATAAATTTGGAAAACAAGGGGAAAGGATTCCTAGTTTTGTGCTGCTGCTTACAGAGCCATACACCTTGGAAGGAATATAAATATTAATACCATTTTTCAGCAGTAAATGATCTCTCCTGTTAGCATTCCCCTGATCAACCATCTCTGCTCCCTGAACCATTTCAAAACTTGGGTACAGCGGGCACAGCCAGAGCTACAGAAAATTACCTGCATTTACTTTTCACCTCCCAAACTCTGAAGAAGAAGAAAAGTAGGAATTTAGGTGGGGTCTTCCTCAACACCCATATCTCTGTTTCTGAATAGATATCCCTGCCTGCTATTCTGAGCAGGGGCTGAAGCCTGGCACATCAGCATATTATCACTTTTAAAAGTATTTCAAGGCCTACTTTCTCTAAGGCTTTTGGGGGACTGTTACTGAAAAAACCCTTTGCCAGGTTAAATATTTGTGTTTGGCTTCCTGGGGCCAGAGACCCAACTYGCTAATGTTTTATACCGATCCAGCTCCCACAACCAAACAGAGATTAGATTGGGACGCTCTCACAGAAATAGCACTAAAAWTTTTTTCTGGAGTTCTGTTTCCTTGTGTTATCTTGGATCGCTTTTCCCAGACAAATGAAAGCTACAAAAAAAACCCAAACAAAAACAACAACAACAAAAACCCCCAAAAAACACAAGAGAAAAAAAAAAAAACCACAAAAAACACCAAAAAACCAACCACTTGAATTTGCTGTGCTTGAATAATTCCTACAGAATGAGCATCCATCAGGGAAATCCAAAGGGACTGGCAGCAGTCACTGCTCCCCGCCCACTGGGAAGTTAATGCCAGATGAAAACTCCTCTTGCTCCAGAACTCAGATGTTCACTTAAATCATTACACRTGTACTTTACATTACCTATTACACACGACACAAAATATTCGCCCGATTCTAATTAGACCGGTGCTATTCGACCACCGGGGGGGAAAGCAGAATGAGATCAGAGGACAAAAAAAAAGAGAGCAGGTAGCATGCAAGCAATGTGTGCAGCACTCAAACAGCGTGGCCGCGCTGTGGCTGAAGCGTCCGTCACAGCGACAGGGTAAAGGTCCACCCTTGATAGCAATTTTTACATTGAATTTACTTGCTGTAAAGAAGCAACAGTCAAAAAATCCCCTACCAAACTACTTTTAAAATGGAGCTGTGTTGCAGCAGCCCTCTTGTTAGAGGGTAGCAATGAGCTGAGACGCAGACTCCTTGTTAACCGCGGCATGGAGAGGGCCCTGGGTTACTGCTACCTCACAGCTCAGCCATCCTGAATCCAACCATTCCCTGCCTCTGGCTGCAGCAAACTCCTGCTGTGGGCTTCCCTTGCAGCCCCTGGTTTGTAGACTTGCCCCTGGCTCCTTTCAGACCCGCACTGACCTCACACCGCGATCCTCTCCCCTCAGGAGCCGTCCTCGTCACSATCCTGCGGTTCCTCCTTCCCGAACGTTCCTGCTCCACCGCGATCCCCCCTCAGCGGCTCAGCCACTCCCTTTTATCACTTCTCTTCATTGGCTACAGCTGSCGCTCATCAGGGCTGATTAACAGGTAATTAACACATCGAGGTCACCTGGATTCCCTTCTCCTGCGGAGCTGGATGTGCTCAGGAGGGATCTCTCGGTAACCCAACCTCGTGGGGTTATCAGCCCACCCCACAGCCTGAGGGGTGCCGCGGCCTGGCTTTGCCCACATCAATGCGTTTGCCCAAATCACAGCAGGAAAAGATTTSCCACACGCTTTATCTCATTGCCAGGTGTTCAAACCATCCAGCGGCAGCTCCGTTTCTAGAATCAGGCATGGAGTATGGGAATTTTTTAAATATATTTTTATACTGTGAATTAATGACTTATTCAGTACCTTCCATGAGGGAAGCACCTCAGCTAGGATGAATTTACTTAACTATATGTTATTTTCAGTGGAATTTCAGCCCGTTCTGAAGCTGACAAGCACAGAAACTTCCAACCAACGATTTCCAAATTTATCTCATCCAGCAATTGCAAAATTCTGATTTTCAACTGCCAGAAAAATACGTTCCCAGATTTTCCTGTGTGCTTCAGTGATTCCTCCCAGACTGGATGTAGGATGTGCTTTCCTTTTCCCCTGCAGGTTACAGTCACTTTTATTCTGTTCAGAATTGAAGTGGTGACCTGCAATTAAGTGCCAAACAATCAAGGATTATTTTTATTAGGCTCGAGATACACAGATAATTGTTTTCCACTGATTTGTGGAATGGAAGATGACCTGGCTGGGAAGGAAGTGCATTAGCATGAGGAGCATTAGGACTGTTGGCAGCTTTTGTCTCTCCTCTCCTACTTTCTCACTCTTTTTCCACTTGCTATAAAGCTCCTTCTGCAGAAGAYCAAAGCACCAGCAGCTGAACTGATGTTGGTGGGTTGGGCCACAATTAAGAAAAACCTGAAAACTTTACTTTGGTTGGTTGCAGAAATTCCAYCTGCTTTYCTACCAAACCCRCTTTAATATTTGTGAAATGGCCACCAAACACCTCGTTAYACAGCATCCCTGATCCYAWTGCAATGTAGGTAGTCCAAAGCAGGGGCTTTGCACAGGATTAAAGTAACATTGGAGACATAAGGTGATGCATTAGGTTTTCATGTGCTTCAGACTCTGTGCTGCCCAGGGATGAAGTTCTGAGCCTCACATTAAATGTCACTCAGCTCTTCAGAGGGCAGAGAGGCAAAAAAAAATCCTTTTCCAGATGGAGACCGAGGACAAAGGGGCACAAGCCTTCAGGCCCAAAAGCATAAACAGTGCTGGACTGAAGAGAGAAAACAAGAGGATGGTAACTCCTACTCTGAAGCTGTAATTGGGCAATTAAAYCCCAATATGCAAATGGACCAAAACTTATCAATAAGTGTGAGACCTCATGAGCATTTGTCCATTCTGTGACCATTCTGAGTCCACCTTGGGTGCAGCCCTGGCCAAGCTCTGGTCCTGCCCAAGGTGTACACTTCAAGGCCTTTTAATAAATAGCTCAATAATTTATTCTCTRGCTCTGTCCAGTCTCTGTTCCAGGTCAGCCTTCCCGAGGCATCACAGGAGCTGGTGTCCAAATCCATCCGTACCCCTCCATCCCCAGAGCCCCTCTGCCAGGAGCAGCCAGACCAAAGCTCTGATTCCCTGCTTTTTTCCTTCATTCCTTTTGAGGCTGTGGGCCATCAGGTGACGTTTCTCATGTCTAATTCTGATGGCCAAAGCCAGGGCTGGAAAGAGAAGCAGGGCTGAGGGGAGCAGGAAAAGCACTGGGGGTCAGGATGTGTACGAGGAACATCTGGATCTCACACACAGGGCARGCTAAGAGTGAGCTCATGCAGCTGAGCCTGGGGGGAGGCAGCTCTGAGGCTGCCCAAAATGCCACTGCAAACAAGCCCTCTCCAGTCCCAGCTGAATCACAGCTGTGTGCATGGAGCCTGTGGTGGAAATACAGGGGAATGCACCACAGTGAGCCACTTGGGCCATGAAATCACCACAGCATCTCTGAATTCCCAGGGCAGAACAACTCAGCACTGCATCCAGACCTAGTGGGTGAACCTTCAAGTGATTTGTCAGAGGTTTAGGGTTTACATTTGTTTATAGAAAGGGGTAAATGCTGGAAAGTTGGGAAATTCTTTCCAGTCTTATCTGAAAGATCATAAACTTCCTTAAAAGGTAAGTTTGGGACTACACTTTCATGATGGATTCCTGGGACTTTGGAGATATTATTCTGCTTGGAAAGGTCCAACAGCTTCAGGCCTTAATGAAACATGGCTTTTCTCACTGTATTTTCAAGTATTTTCAATAAGTTCCAGTAATTTCAAGTAATGCTGTCATGCCAGAACCTTAAATCACTGCAAATGGTCAAGAAGCAAACCCATGCTTGTTCAGAGTGTATATACATTKGTAAAGGTACAGTTATTTGGTTTTAGAACATGTCTGCCTATTAAGCAAAAGCAGATTTTAAAAATAAGATAATAACTTTTGGTCTTCTGGTTTTAAAACATTCATCACTTCTTTTTTCCTTCAAATGACCTGTTTTCTTCCAATGAAATTGAATGAGCACAAATTGCACGAGCAAAACAGCACAAATTTTACCTGTAGCATAACTAAAGGTGTCTGAATTACATTCATAGCTCCACTACTGTGACTCTATTTGTATTTCACTCTAAATTTTTAAATCAGATTCTGCTTACGGATACATCTGTGCATGTCTGAGATAGCACAGCCTGAGMCAGAACTACAGAGGGACAGAATGAAACCCAGAAAAGCCCACACTGTGAAAATTTGGCAGCCAGCTGAGAGATTTTGGAGCTGCCAGGGAGCTGCCCGGCTTGCTGTGACACCCTGACTCTATCAGCTTTCAGTTCTTCTGCCTCCTCAGATTSTGCTGATTTTCTCTCAGATTAAAGTGCAATCAGGGCAACTGAGGTATCAGTAAAAAAACAAGAAGGGAAAAAACCCAACTACAACAACAACAGAAAAGGAATGGCGAAACCTCAGTAATTTTCGGTCGTGTTTAACTGATGCTGACTGAGAGGAGCTGCCCRGCAAACCAGGAGAGTTTGGGGTGATGCAAAACGTGTGAGTGCTCGACTTCTGTTTTGTGGGCAGGGTACCCTGGTGGTGCTGCAGGGCAGCCCAGCAGAGCACAGCCTTTTCCAGGCTATTTTCACAGGATGTCACAACACTGCAGCCAAAAAAAAAAAAAAAAAAAGGTTTCAGTCCATCTTGCATCTGGTTCTGAGCTCTGTTATCCGAGCGCCAATCAGGAATAACTCCCGTGAAGGCAACGGAGTGCCACTAATTTAAAACTAATGAGAATGGAGACTGGAGCTGAGTTCTCCCTCTGCCTCATTTTCTGCCAATTACTGCCTTCCATTGGGGCATAGTTTTCCTTATGAGGCTACAAGGCTGAGGTGGATTTCACGCAGCAGCAGTGCTGGGCTTTGTCTCTGTCACTGAGAGCAGCAGCGCGGCTCTGCAGCCCCATCACTGCTGCCCCCTGCACCAAGGTGCTCTCAGCCAGGGGACACCTGGAAAGGGATGCCCTCAGCCAGGGGACACCTGGAATTGATGCTCTCAGCCATCAGCTGGGAAGCATCTAGAAATCCATACCACCTCACACCATCCAGATAACTCAGCCTAAGAAGAAAACCTGCAAACACATTTTCCCAAGCACTGAGGTCTGGGTAGATGGTAGATTGTTCCCTTCACTCACTGCCAGTTTCAGTTTGTCTCTCTGGAGAGGACTTTTTTCACTTCTGTTTGCATTTCAAGACTATGGGAATGCRAGGTGCTTTGGGATGATTTTAGCTTGATTATCTTCCTCCCTCCTGAAAAACACAACCAAGTGTTCTGTGGCCTGACATGATGGCAACAGATGCAACAGGGGTTAAAAAAAAAACCAAAAAAACAAAAAAGGAAAGTACATAGGAGAGGAGAAAGTCAGAAAAAACAAGGGGAAATGGGAAAGAAAGGGACCATCTGAACAAACTCACTGCAGCTTGCTGGTTCCTCGAGAGACAAAATCAGCTTCAGCAAATACTGCTTTGGATGGTTCAGTGCTGTTTTCTCTCACCAGCATTTTGTGGAATGACTCTAGCAGAGTTTTACTGGTCAGACTGTCAATATATACAATGCTMATACAATAATAAACACCCAGAGTCATGACTCCAGAGCCAGGCTGTTGATAGAGGAAAGCTTTGGAAACACAATGGTTTACTGAGGGCAGTCCCCCTTCCCCCCAGCCCCAGCAAGCTTATTTATTTTTTCAGGGTCTTCTTATAATGGAGTATTAAAAACAACCCTTCCCCTCCAAATAAAAGAACCACCCAGCAACACAAAGAGGAGTGTTCTTGTAAAGACAATGTGCAGATAGCAAGAACAATATTGCCATTTTTTTCTGCTTTAAGGTYGAGTGTTTGCTCCCACTTAATCCACAATAAGTCTGTCTTTATTTCAATGAACTCATTCACTGTATAAATGCCAGCAGACTCTTCCAACAGTATTTATGGAAGAATGGGCCTAAATGCTACCCCACATATCACTGCTCATCTCCATGATATACTGGGGGATAATTCTCTAATTGGAGGAGGAACCAGAAGGATATCCCAAAAGGGCCCCRTAGCCTGAGTTCTTCTAGAGGAAACTTGCTCTGGCAAAAGCTGCTACAGCCTCCTGATGCATTACTAAGGTGAGACTCAAGKGAGGGAGCTTTGGTAGTTTTTTAAGTGTCAGGAACTAGTGATTCCCTTTCCTTTGAGGATGGGATTTTCAGCAAGGATGTAGCATTTTTTTTTACATAGGGAAAGGAGAGGAGGAGAAGAAAAACCACAGCTGGTGTCCTCAGGGGAAAAAAAAACAGAGAATGGCAAGTCTGCAGTGGGGAACTCCTTAAAAGGGTCTTTCATGTGGTTCTGCATCAGACAAACTCATTTACAGAGCTTTTTCAGCATTTTTGGTTAGTGGGTGACCAGGTCATTATGGTACAAAACATAGCTTATATTTTTTTTCCTCTTTGTTCTTTATTCTTGACCCCAAATCCCCAAGAGCCCTGGGGAAAGCTAATTAGATGTATTAATGAAGGTTACTGCAGTATTTCTGTGCAGAACTTGAAGAGGGCAAAGTTTCAGTGCTATCAGCTGCATCCCACTGCTTAACCTAACATCACTTCTTGTGTGCTTCCACTTCAGCCTACGAGCTTTTGTWGGTTCTCTGATCCCAGGGAGGATCTATATTCACCTCTAAACACCATCATGGGAGTGCATCTCTGTGTTCTGTGCCCAGGAGCCTGGCTTTGTGCTGGGGGTTAGAGCTGCTGMCCTTGCAAAGACCTGCAGGCACTGCAGCACACCCCAGAGAGGCAGAGYAGGTTTGTGGAATAATCACACTTTTACTTAGTTTTAAAAAWTTAACACCTTTTGTAAAAGGAAAAGGAAGAGAAGAACAGGAAAATGTGACTTTATCACATTGATCYGCTTCTATATTTGCTTAATTATAAGAATACAGAGAAATCTAAAACKAATAYCTATACACTTARTGATATAATAAAAAACACACTAATTAAGCTCTCGTGTCATCTAAATTTTCAGACAGCTTTGGAAGCTTTTTCCATGGTGTTAGATCAMAGCTAATGCTATCTTTTAAGCAGGTTGTGTGARCTTATTTCTCTTGTCTTGGCTGTTGCCCATTCAGGAGACTCAGAGGGATACTCTGGTCTCCTACAAGGAGCCAGCTGGGAAATGGGGATGTGGGCGTGTAAATCCAGCTCCAAGTGGGCTGTAAACACTGAAGTCCTGCACTGGCTCCTAAGCAGCACAGAGGCTCGGGACAGCCAGACTCAAAACGTCAGGGATGACCTAAAACACCTGACTGCCTCGTGGGAATCCTCAACATTTGGGATCAGCATCGTTTGGAAATGTCCAGATTTTATAAGAATGACAGAACATCCTCAAAACACAGCATGGCCTTACCAGAGCCTCAGCAGCAGGAGACCTCACAGCTTGGCTTGTGTTTATTGTGTTATTATTATTAYTACCTTTATTTTTACTCCTATTAACTGTATAGCTATTTAGTGTTATTATTCCCTTTAATTCTGTGATAAGTAAATAGGTTTGGAGTGCTGAAGAACTGCAAGGTGATCCCCGAGCCCCAGGGCACCCAGCCTGAAGGGCCATTTCCTTGCTAGAAATGCCAGGAATCAGGAATAAAGAGGAAGGAATTCGTCCTCCCGCAGCCGCTCCCGGGGCAGCRATCCTCAGTGATGTATGGAGTGGAAAATGTGTCCGAGCAGTTCAGCAGGAATGAGAGAGAGAAAAAATAATGATGAAGAGAAGGGCGGCCGAGTGACAAAAGAGTCATGACACAAACATCCAACCACAAACAATTTGTTGGTTTTATTTGCCCACATGATCGTGCTGACACGGCATGCTCTCCCCTGCTGGCTGCACTCTCTGCATCGGCGCTGAGACCCGGCAAACCCTGCTTTGCTCCAGAACAAAAACTGTCCTGATCCATACAAACAAAAACTGGTCCTAATCCACAGGCARCTCCTGTGTGTCACTCCTGCCTACACGGGAGATCAGCAGGASCAAGGGGAAGGGACCCCAGGGATGAAACAGGAGAGATCTGTGCTATCAGCTGGCTGCTTTAGCAGCTAATTCGGCTTAGAGGAAAGCAAAGCAAAAGCTTTCCTTTAGAAGCTGCACCCTGGTGCCTTCTCCAAGGTGGATTTCTCTCCTCCTTGTGGGTTTTGTCAGTATGGAAGGTCACCTGCAGGCCATGTGTGACCCTCCCAATCACTCCTGAATCCTCGAGAAGCAAAGAGCCCACTGGAACCAAAAGAAAGTAAAGCACAGCAGAGCACTTAAGACAATAAAGGGCCACTTAGAAGGAACCTTAAAAGTTTTGTGCCACAGAACCCTTAAGARTTTAGGGAAATGTAAAGGAGCCCTTTAAAACACTGGGTTGCCTGCTGCTTTTTGTTTTGGCATCTCCATCCAGCCCTCACAGGAAAGAGACACAGGCTCTTGGACATTTCCCTAACAGCTCTCATTTTAGGTAATGTAAATAACATTTTTTACATTAACATCTTATTTATGTAGGATCTTCTGTCTCAGCAGATGTCCTACAGCTGTAGGTGTATAAAATACAAAGCAGGGCTGGGGAGGATTAATCTCTTCCTTGCAGCCAGGCAGCTGAGGAGGCAATCCAATGGTGCCATGGAAGTGTTATCAGCTAACAGCACACAAATTGGAGATCAGGCCACAGTTTGCCTCATCCCTTGATGCCCCACATATTATCTTTTCAAGTCAAAGATGTTGAAGAAGTGTAATTACTTTTAGTAAGTGTAATTACTGTATTTTCAGGTGGGAGAGAGTAGGTAGAAAAGAATCACAGGACAGTTTGGGTTGGAAGGGGCCCCTTCTCATTCCAACCCCCCTGCAATGGGCAGGGACACCTTCCCCTGTCCCAGGCTGCTCACAGCCCCATCCAGCCTGGTCCTGAACAMTTCCAGGGATCCAGGGGCAGCCAACACGTCTGTGGGCACCCTGTGCCAGGGCCTCCCCACCCTCACAGGGAAGAATTTTTTCTWCTAATGAAGATTTCCTCTACTGCAGCTACTCACAGATGTCTGTGCTGCTGTTCTGAACTGAGCACAGAGAACCAGCTCTTCAGCTGCTGCAGACCAGCCAAGTGCCCCTGCTTTCAGCAAAAACAGGCCAGCTTTGCACCAGGACTAAAGAAAACCCTTCAAAGAGCAAAAAACCACCATGAGGTAGGTAGACCCAGGAACCTGCACTATTTAATCCTGTTAAAGCCATTTATCAAAGGCAGATTTTAGCTTCACAACCTGTTGCTTGTAGTTCAGGAACCCCGCAGTTCTGCCCATTGCCTTTGTTTTCCAGGCACTACAAAGTCTGCAGATTTGTTTTCCACCAAGGGAACGTCTGCTGCCAAAGGGCAGGGAAGTGCTGATCAGACAGATTGGAAAAGGTTCTTTTAGTTGTCATACCACAGCTTGTCTCTTGTCACTGACATTTTCCAGATTAAAAACTCTCAGTGCTCTACAAGATTCATTTTTAAGTGTAAAAAAACCCCMAAAAACCAGAAACCATTTCAAAACTAGCTACAGGGAAACCCTATTAARAACCCAGGACATGGTGTACTGCATGAGCAGAACAGTTAGCTCTGTACATGCCTGGCTATTTCATGGATGGAAAAAGAGAAATGGACCCAATTACAGACCTGTCATACTCCTCTCTTCAGAGTATTGAATGTCACTGAAACCAAAGCAAACAGCCAAGCTCATTTCCCATGACAAACGTCCAGGGACATCTCAAAGTCAAAACAGAAGCAACCAAAATKAGAAGGCAGGGGAAACTTTGACAAAGCCTCMCAACCTCGTCAGATGCAATTATTCAGTGAGTGCACTCAAATCAATGAAAAAAGAAGGGCTCCCTTTGCCACAGAAAGCACAGGAAAGTTTCAGGTGGATGCTGTTTGCAGCACCAGCTTCAGAAAAAGCTGCCCTCGGTTTTAATGCCAAGAGCAGGTGAATAAAACCAACACTGAGAAAACCAAATGGGGCACAGAACAACAAACAACAACAGAATTTCTGGTAGCAGCAGGAAAAGGGTCAAAGTGAACAGAATTTAATGTAATATCCCTCATAATAAACTCCCACCTCACTGCAATTAAAAAACTTCCATCAAAAATCAGTTCTGTTGAAGTAACAATATTTCTTACCTCTTTCACATGACTYGAGCTGCAAACTTCTTTGGGGGGAAAAAAAAAAAGGATCAAATCCGTAAACATAACAGGATTAGAAAAGCTCCAAGTGATGCCCATACCTGTGCATGATTTGCCCCAGCTGGAACAGAATTTCCTAATGAAACTAAAGGCTACGGGCTTCAAGCATCACTTACCAGGTGTGACCTCCCTCAGGAGCAGCAAAGAGCAATTGCCATCCTCAGGGACCTATTTGTTCCATCAGGATCTCTTTTCTGCTTGTGCTTTGAGTGATTGGATGGTGCTGGAAATGCAGGCAGGGCACTGGAGACCCTGTGGGTAATTTTAATAGAAGTGTATTTGGCATGGACAAAATAATCTGGTTATTTGGATTTTCTGTGGCATTTCTGGGAAGCCAGGGTTTAATGCAATTCCACAGAACAACTGTTGAAATGTTGGGGTGCTCCAGTAGATTAGATACACTGATTTTTGGCTTTCAGAGGATTGCATTCTTACACGCTGTTACCTTTGAGTGCTTTCAGCTTTGATTAAATCTCAGCAAAGCCCCCTTCGTTTGCAGTCTGCGTTGCCTTTATAGCCTCTGATTCAAAACCAGAGTCAGATGAAGCCATGCAGGGGTGGTGATGGGGATGTCCCAGCCCTGGAAGCCAGGCTGGATGGGGCCAGCAGCAACCTGGACTGCTCCAAAGCGTCCCTGCCCAGGCCAGGGCGGTTGGAACTGGGCCATTTTTAAGGCCCCCTCCTAAACTAAAGCTTTTGCCTGTCCTTTTTCCCTGTGCCAGTAAGGAGCTCAGCCTGAAATACCAACCCGTTTCCCCTCACAAAAGCGTTTTCTCCCTTGTAAAAGAGCGTTTAGGCAGGAATTCACAGGCAGCGAGGAATGTTGTCCTGGCAATAGCAGAAGCCTTGGGACAGCAGCCTGGTCCAAGCATGGAGGATGAGGGTGGGTTCCCTGTGTCAGAACTCGCTGCTCTTTCTCCAAGCTCGCAGGCTGCCTCTGGCAGGAGTTCAGGAGAACGTGTCATGCTGATTACAGCCCCTCCTGCCAGGCACGGAGGTGTCAGCCCCGCAGAAATGGTACTCCCTGCCACACGGGGCTGTGCAGCTCTGCAGAGCCCAGCCTGTTCTGGTGATTGTGATAAATTCTACAGGCGTTTAAAAAATAAAYAAAACATTATTCATTTTCCTTTGTAATAGGCTTAACATCATTCCAGCTCTCACTTAGCTTTCTACGAACTGCAAGGAATTCTTGTAAAGCGATGCTGTCACATAGTTTCTTTGCCAAGGTTTAACAAATTGTTTTAATAAACGCTTGCATTATTGCACGAGAGTTGTATTTTAAAGGAAATTACAATGCTTATTTGTAAGGATTCTAGATTATTGCACCAAAATGTGCTTTTTGAATGATTCATCAATACCCATTTCTCATTCCCTATGTTCTTCTATATTAACGTTTGTTTTCTATATTAATGTTTGTTTCTTATTCCCTAATTTGCTGTTCTATCTAATTGCACAAGATACGCAAGGAGAAACACTAATTACTAGCYGGCTTTTAGGAGGCTCAGGGGAAATAAAACCAACAAATGGGCGGACAGGGACCCGTTTATTTTCCCTGCTCCTTGTCTTGAGGACAGAGTCACAGGGCTTTAAGGGAACAGCAGCCTGAACGTAGGGGGGTGTGTGTGTGTGTGCCACACGTGTGTGTCACAGGTTTTCTGATGTGGGGCTTTCCTCCGWCTGGGAGAGGATGTAAATTAAAGCTAAATGAATGGAGTTTCAGCGCTCCTGTTCCCCAGAGGTCAGGAGGAGCCATTTCTCCTCATTCTCCATCTCCTGCCAGGTGTGCTCGGCCCGTTGTCAGGGAGGGAGGAAAGCTCCACCTTGCTGGAGCCTCCCTTTGGAAGCAGAAGGTTGTGTAAGATAGGGATGGAGTCAGGCTCCGCAGGAAAGGCCAGCTGAGTGCAAACAGCTGAATTTTAACAGACAGGTTGTGGTGCTGACAACCTCAACACAAGCTGTCAGTCATCCTCATCAAGTGCGAAAGGAAAGGAAAGGAAAGGAAAGGAAAGGAAAGGAAAGGAAAGGAAAGGAAAGGAAAGGAAAGGAAAGGAAAGGAAAGGAAAGGAAAGGAAA